>OY744517.1:225266030-225866030 GCA_963556195.1 Sepiola atlantica
TAACTCTTTTAAAACTGTAATTATAAATGAATTTGATCTCTTTGATGATTTGATGGTAAATGTATAGAAGTGCACCCCTCGTATTTCGCCCCCTTAACTCTAAAGTTTCTTCTTTTGGGGGCAAATTACATGTAAACAGCCTAAACAATTTTTTTTTCATAGCGGATATTTGTTATGGCTGTTTACATGTAATTTGCCAAAAAAAAAGTAGAATTTTTATTTATTTAGAGGGAAAAATGTGAGGGGTAACATTCCGTGGCCAAGAAATAGGTGCTCACTTTACGTATAACTGTAGTAACAAAGATAATTGATGCCTGTCTCCCCCTTGGAGTAATAATGGAATGTTCTACATTCGTGTATATTAAGAGTGAATGTTAAAACACTATTTGTCTAGCTAAGCAACAAATGGTTAAATAAAGCTTATCCTTAAGTTATATTCGGCGTCCAGTTTTTATTACAATTTATTTAACCATTCGTTATGGAACGTTACTTGAAACCCGATCGTCTAGACCTTGATACGGCCGACTCGGAATCTACTGACAAATGGCGGCATTGGAGAAAAATGTTCGAAGGATTCCTTACAGCTCTACAGTTATCTTCAAACGCGGCTTTAACAGGTACTGAGAAATATACCCTTCTTTTACATCATGTCTCTACTGCTATTTATAGAAATTTATCTGAATGTGAAAATTATGAAACTGCGGTGGACATTTTAGAAGCCATGTTTGTAAAGAAAAAAAATACTATTTTTGCTAGACATTTACTTGCTACCCGGCGTCAACAACCAGAAGAAAGCCTTGAACAATACCTTCAGATTCTAAAGACGTTAAGTCGCGAGTGTGAATTTACAGCCTTAACTGCGAACCAAGCGAAAGATGTTTTTATCAGGGACGCATTTATTAATGGAATACAGTCCAACCAAATAAGACAAAGACTACTAGAGAATAAAAACCTAGACTTACCAACAGCTTATGAACAAGCTCTAACGTTGGACATGGCACAGAAGCAGTCTGTCTTCTATTTACAACCCGATATTTTGGGAGCTGCTATCGTAGCCCCTCCTCTGCATGTTCAAAATTCTTCCATTGTCCAAGATGCTGCCACCCCCCTTTCTAACGATCACGAACAACTTATCACTGCCGCCTCAGCTGGATCCACATGCTACTTTTGTGGCCTTCGTATACATGCTCGTTCGTCCTGCCCGGCTCGGGATGTTAGATGCCACAAGTGTGATAAGCAGGGACATTTTTCGAAAGTTTGCCGGTCAGCTTCTCAAAAAAAACGTTCGGCTACTCTTGCTACTGTAGCACCAATTACAATATCAGCTGCATTCCCCGGCTGCCTCTCAAAAACAATCGTGAGGGTAAAAATCAATGGATTGACTATTCATGCGCTTATTGATACAGGCAGTTCCGAAAGTTTTATTAATGCCAGTATTGTAAAAGCAAATAAATGGGAAATATTTCCTTGTTCCAACCAAATATCAATGGCAAATTCATCTTTATCGTCCCATGTAATTGGATATTGCATGGTTAACCTGAAACTAAAAGGAAACTCCTATCAAGGGATCAAATTATCAGTAATGAAAAACCTCTGCTGCGAAGTGATTTTGGGTCACAATTTTCTAAAACAACATTCATGCGTTGAAATTCCTTTTGGTGGCCCCAAGCCAGTCCTAAGCGTATGTGGACTAGCAGCTGTCAAAGTGCGGCACCCGTCACTTTTTACAAACTTAACTCCTGACTGCAAACCAATAGCAATAAAATCAAGACGCTATTCAGAAACGGACAAGCAGTTCATAGCAGCAGAAGTAACAAAACTACTTAAGGAAGGAATTATAGAGCCAAGTGAATCTCCATGGCGAGCACAGGTCCTCGTAACAGCCACTGAAAATCACAAGAAAAGGATGGTCATTGACTATTCCCAGACCATCAACAGATACACATTACTCGATGCCTATCCACTGCCTCGTATTGACGAAATGATTTCTAATATTGCAAAATATCACACTTTCAGTACTTTAGATCTCAGAAGTGCCTACCATCAGGTACCTATCAAGCCAGAGGATAAGCCCTACACGGCATTCGAGGCCTGCGGTCGCCTATATCAGTTCTGCCGAATTCCTTTTGGGATAACAAATGGTGTGGCTAGCTTCCAGAGGGTAATAGATGAAATAATCTCCAATGAAAAATTGAAGGGTACTGTTGCATATATAGACAATGTCACAGTATGCGGACATAACCAAGCTGAACATGACCACAACCTTAAACGATTCATGGCTGCCGTCAAGAAATATAATCTGACTTTGAACAGTGAAAAATGTTCCTACAACTTGAAAAGCATCAAATTATTGGGATACATTGTCAAAAATGGCACCATGACGCCGGATCCCGAGCGACTGAAACCGCTAATGGAATTACCAATCCCTGGAAACATGCCCTCTTTACGACGAGCCCTCGGTATGTTTGCTCACTACTCCCAATGGGTTGCGTCTTTTTCAGAAAAAATACACCCATTGACACAAGTATCTACTTTTCCGTTGTCCTGTTCCGCCATCAGAGCATTTCAAAACATGAAAAGGAACATTGCTCAGTCTGCCATTTCTGCTGTGGATCCTTTTATCCCTCTATTAGTTGAGACGGATGCCTCCGACTGTGCGATAGCTGCCTCACTGAGACAATCCGGTCGTCCTGTAGCTTTTTTTTCAAGAACACTTTCGAAATCCAGGCGACGACACTCTGCAATAGAAAAAGAAGCATACGCCATAGTTGAGGCATTACGAAAATGGAGGCATTACTTAATCGGCCGACATTTTGAATTAATCACTGACCAAAAGTCGGTCTCGTTTATGTTTAACCCAAAAACAACGAGTAAAATAAAAAACGAGAAAATAGCGAGATGGAGAATGGAGCTTTCTTGCTACTCCTTTGACGTCACTTACCGCCCTGGTAAGGAGAATGCCGCGGTCGACGCGCTTTCAAGGGTGTGTGGCCTGGTAACTGGCTCAGATGATCTTCAGTATATACACAGGGAATTGTGTCACCCAGGTATCACAAGAATGATTCACGTAGTCAGGAGCAGAAACTTGCCATATTCTGTTGAAGACGTAAAAAGAATTACGAACTCTTGTCGGATATGCGCAGAAAATAAGCCCAGGTTCTACAAACCTCCTCCAGCAACACTCATTAAGGCCACACAGCCTTTTGAAAGACTTAACCTGGATTTTAAGGGCCCTTTACCCTCTAAAACTAAAAATAAATACATGCTCACAATAATAGACGAGTACTCAAGATTTCCGTTCGTCATCCCCTGCCCAGACGTAACGGCTGCAACAGTAATTCAAGGCCTCTGCTCCATTTTTGCCGTTTTTGGAGTGCCTGCATATATACATTCAGATCGTGGGTCTGCTTTTATGTCGGACGAACTCAAGCAGTTTCTGCATGAACGAAGAGTAGCTGTAAGTAGAACAACTCCTCACAATCCTCAAGGAAACGGACAGTGCGAAAGATACAATGGTATAATATGGAAGACAGTACAGTTGGCGGCAGCAAATCGCAATAGTCCGATCTCCGATTGGGAAAGTCTCATCCCCATGGCCTTATACGCTATTAGGACTCTATTATGTACAGCGAAAAACGCTACCCCACATGAGAGATTCTTCTCGTTCCCATGACGAAGCTCAGCAGGCACATCACTTCCCTCGTGGCTTGCACAACCTGGCACAGTTTTATTAAAACGTCATGTTCGTCATAGTAAACATGACCCATTGGTAAGCGAGGTACAATTAATCGAAGCGAACCCTCAGTATGCACTGGTCAGAAATTCAGAAGGAAGGCAATCTACTGTCTCCTTAAGGGATCTAGCCCCAGCAGGAAATGTATATGAACATAGAACTGCTTCAGATGGATATAGAGCTCCGGTTCGTGGAACAAGTCCGACCCTCTTAGGTGATCGTGTGCCAGATACGTCAAGTTCAGAGTCCCAACAAAACGAATCTGAATATACTAACAGAGTCGTCTCTGACTCTAGTTCGGACGACAGATGGGTACCACGAAAGCGGTTTCACCCAATATCTGAGACAGATACTCAATCTTCAGACACCAAGCGACCGAAGCGCCGTAGAAAACGAGAGCGATTTGGAGCAAGATATTTTAGCCCTAAACCAGCAACACAAGACAGTCCCGAAACGTCGTCAGGTCCCGAGGAGCCTAGATTAGAAATGGATGTCGGGCACGAACAACCAAGACGCCCTCAAAGAACCCGCAGGAGGCCAGGTCGATGGGATGATTTTGTTCCCTACGAATAAGAAGATAGATGGGGGAGAATGTAGTAACAAAGATAATTGATGCCTGTCTCCCCCTTGGAGTAATAATGGAATGTTCTACATTCGTGTATATTAAGAGTGAATGTTAAAACACTATTTGTCTAGCTAAGCAACAAATGGTTAAATAAAGCTTATCCTTAAGTTATATTCGGCGTCCAGTTTTTATTACAATAACTTATATAGGAAAGTGATCCCCCCTCCTAAAATAATAACAATTTTCATATTTTTTTTCTTACCGGATATTTGGTGAGGCTGTTTACATGTGATTTGCCCAAAAAAGTAGAAACTTTCTATAAATTTACCGATTTGATTTTAGGCTACTTCAGTAGGTAATAACGAAACTTTATTTCCGTATTTAAACTTTATTTGGACCATACAAAGAATACGGACCCCAAAGCAATGGGCAAACAAAGGGGACGCTTTTCCGTCTTCACCGGTGTCTTCTGGTGACCTGACCAAACACATGCACTTTTTACAGCTTTTTTACAGCAAACGAAATCATGAACAAATGAAATCATCCAAAATACCCTTTCTTTTAAAACAGGTTAATATTTAAATTGGGGGGGGGGGGGTTTATATTATATATTTATTATTTAAAGTTGTAAAAATGTTTGTGTCACTATTTACTTGCCTCCGCACGAGGGCAGAATGCATACTAAAATCTGATAGCATGCGTCTTTTTTTACAATACGTTTTAATAAGCACAGAAGATTCTATTTTTCGTGTTGTGTATTTTAAAAAACGGGGGAAGGATATATAATTTTCTTTAAATTAAAAAAATTTTTTTTTTTTTTTTAACATAGTTCACCCCAAACAAGGCAGGTCGCCACTGTAGAGGTAAGGGGCTACTGAGAAAAAAGAAAAGGGGAGATGGTTTGGGGAGGGGGGGGGTCAACCTAAATTGGGATCTGCGCAGCGAGATGTCTGTTTACATTAGTTTTAAGTTTCTGCATGTCAGTACTGTAGGGGAAACAGGGGGCAGGGAGGAGGTTCCAGAGGCTAGCAGCACGAGGAAAGAAGCTATTTGAGTAGAAGGCTCTCCGGCGTCTGGGGACCTCCACAGTGAATGAATGGCATTTAGTTGGTGTAGTGAATTTACATCGAGGGGGCAGCAGAGTAGCCAATTCATCAGAGCATAATCCATTGAAGTATTTGTAAAACAAGCACAAGGATGCTACATTGCGGTGATGGAACAGGGACTTGAGCTTGGTTCACAGTGAGGGACCTATTAGATTGGCGACTCTTTTTTGGACCTTGTCAAAGAGGGAGAGACTAGTAGATGATGCAGCAGCCCAGATGTGGCAACAAAACTCCATGCATGGGCGGATGGTGGCTTTGTAGAGATACAGGATAATGTCAGGTGTGAGGAGTTTACTAGCATGGTAGAGGGAGCCAACCTTCTTTGCGGCAGCCTTGGCAATGTCTTCAATGTATTTGTTCCAATTCATGTTACCTGTGAAGGTTACCCCAAGGAATTTGAATGATGAACTCTCAGATAGGGTGTTATTTGCCATGACAATCGGTGGTTGGAGAGCTTTGTTGTAGTTATTGAAGGAAAGGAGCTTTGTCTTTGTGGCATTAAATCTTACCAACCATTTATGACCCCAATCCACTACAACCTGGAGGTCATTTTCTAAGGATTCAGCCATTGCCTCAGATATGATCGCATCTGTTTTGCCAACATGGCGAGAGTAAAGCGTGGTGTCGTAAGCAAATAAACCAATCTCAGATTCTATATCATCAGGGAGATCAGAAACAACAAAGGTCCAAGGATAGATCCCTGGGGTACGCTAGCATTTATGTCATGTTACTTAGATGAACGGCCATCGAGGACAACCTGTATTTTTCTTTTGGTTAGGAAGGATCTAATTATATTAAGTACTTGCCCAGAAATACCGTATGAGCGTATTTTCAGGAGAAGCCCTTTATGCCATACCTTGTCAAAGGCCTTGGATATATCAAGCCCTACTGCCCTAGCTTATCCTGCCTTGTCTAGTGTATGATACATGCATTCCGAGATGTCCGTTAGGATGTCTGCAGTAGATCGTGCTTGTCTAAATCCATACTGGCGGTCAGAAAGAAGATTAGCATTAACTAAGTGTCGTACTATCGCTAGATTGATTAAGGATTCAAAGATTTTAACAAAGATCGGCAGTAGCTTTATTGGGCGGTAGTTCTGAGGATCGGTTCTATTACCAGAATTCTTGAAGACTGGTACCACAGAGGCAATTTTCCAGCTATCGGGGAAGCAAGATTCAGCTAGGCATTGATTGGAGAGGACAGGGGCCAGTTCAGCAGAGCATTTCTTTATGTCTATTACAGGTATAAGATCAGGCCCACAAGCTTTGGAGGTGTCAAGGTTTTTTATGTAGTCTCTGGGATGGAGTAATGACCAGGTTATCAAGTGTGGCTTCAGTTTGCAAAGGGAATTTGGGAATGGGGTGGTTATCTGAGTGCAAAGTGGAGTTAGAAGCAAAACGCTGGGCAAGTAGTTCAACCTTATTAGTGGCCGTGCAAACGACATCATTGTGGTTTGATAGTGGAGGAATCGTTGTTTGACCATTATTCACTACACTATTGTAGATTTTGTAGAAATCACGAGTACCTTGTTTCTGTGACTGAATGCGTTTTTTTGTTAACTGATTCTACCTTCTCTTTGCTTCGCCTTGCAATTATTTGTTGACTCTATAAATTTATGTGTATTAGTAGCTGACTTATGGTGGCCGAATTTACAGAATGCTTGTTGCCTCACAGCAATGGAAGCTGCACATTCCGAGGTGAACCATTGGGGAGAGTGAGGTATGCTAAAGAATTTTCGCATGGGGACATAGGCTGCAATGCCTGCTTTGACCCATTCAGTTAATTCATTTGCACACTGGTCGGCAGAGAGTGAGAAGGTTTCCCTCCATGGGGCATCACTGATGCGATCTCTGATTGACTCAAAATCAGCGTAGTATCTCTTTGTTTTGAGCAATGGTTAATCAGCTTTTGGACGACTTTTTAGCGTGATATTTATCATTAGCACAATGTGATCAGCATTCCCAAGTGGGCTATGAGCTTTCGTCACACAAGTGCTGGGCATTGAAATCAAGAAGAGGTCTAGAAGTGAGGCTTGTTGGTCTACTCGATCGGGGATGCGGGTCGAAAAATCGACCATCTGAGAGAGGGAGTGAGCTAAGGAGAAATTATACGTATAGTTGCCGGCTACATCAGTACGGCTAGAGAATCCTCACCAGTCGCAGTGGTGGGCATTAAAATTCCCAAATACATGTATCTGGGAATTCGAGTCAATTCAGAGTGCTCTATCTATGCTTTCAAAGACAGAGTTTAGCAGAGTACAGTCCGTTGTTGATGGGGAACGGTATAAGAAATATAAGTAACTGATTCTGTGATGTAAAGTCAATCTAAAGCACATGCAGTCTTTGTCATCTGATTCGAACCTATGTTCTCTAGTCAGAGGGAGGGTGTTCCGAACATAAACTCCTAGCCCGTGCATATGTTTGTCAGAGTCTTTATGGTAGAGTGGGAGGTTGTCAGTCATGTCAAAGTGGTGAGAGGAGATTGAGGATTGAAGGTTAGTTTCACTTAGAGCTAGGATATCCGGGGAGTTTGTCAGGAGAAAGTTTTCTACGTCGTTGATTTTGGTTCTAAGTCCCCAGATATCAAATTACATTACCAATTTAAAACTCGAATTAAAAATTAAAAAAATAATTTAACGTGACTTCGATATAACATAACTTAGCAGTATCAATTTAATAATATAACAAAAGTTGATTCAAATAATATTTTTATGTGAGCTGAGTTCAAATTAAGTTTGACATTTTTTGTATCACGACCATCATACTTTATCCCCCCACCCAGTAAAAAATAAAATAAAACTCAGATTCTTTTGTAAATAGTTTTAAAAATATCCGCAAAGAAGGCTTTTTTTAGTTAAGTATTTTAGAATGGGGGATCACTTTCTTATATAACTTTAACGTAAATAGGGTATCCAGTTCTTGGCCAGTAAGTGTTAAATGGTGACTTGTAATCAATTTTTCTTAGTATAATTTTCTGGTAAGAAATAAGAATTTGTGCAAGATGTGGTTTAACTAAGCTTATATTTGTTTTTTTGGGGTGAGGAGTTACAATAAAATAACACGCGGAAACAATATTTACTGTTTTAGCATACAATAAACAAAAATAGTGTAGGAACTATTTGGTTTGGGGGAGAGAGGAGAAGTGTCCGAGATGGGGGAGGTGTGGGTTAACAAATTGGAGGGAGGTGCTGGTCAAAAAGGAATGGGGGTCAGACAAGAATTTATTTAATGAAAAAAATTGTTGATTTTTTTCCTTGTGTTCACGTGTATTGTTTAATTTCGTTTCTTTTTTAGAATTTTTTCGTTTTATTTTCAAGTTAGTTAACACAAAGTGTTTTTTGTCTTTGCACAGAAGAGGGTAATGTTTTTTTTTTTCTTTTAGCTTAATGAAAAGAATTTGGATGGGCAAGGCATGGCCTGTAGAGACTATACAATAAGGTGAAGGAATCTGCTAGTTTTTGAATGATAGGGAAACGAGTGCACTCTTGATTTATTTGGACATATTTTCTGCCTGTGCTCGAAAGATGAGGCGCAAACTCATGGCCAGAACAAACGCATTCAGAAAGCCAAGATAAATTCCCTTTTTATTTGGGGGAGCAAATGTAAAAAGGGTAAGAGACAAACAAAAAGACAGAAGAAGATTGGGAAACCAACTACTTCACTGCTTTATCGGTATCAAGTATTTTTCCATATTATGTTATTGTTTTTACTCACTGTCCGTTGCCTTGGGGAGTGTAAGGAGTTGTCGAACTTACAGCTACTCTTCATTCTATGCAGAAATTGCTTTAGTTCGCCCGATATAAAGGCAGATCCACGATCTTAGTGGATATATGTAGGCACCCGAAAAACCGCAAAAAAAGAGCGGAGACCTTAAATTACTGTTGCAGCCGTTACGTCTGGGCAGCAGATGACAAATGGAAATCTTGAGTACCCATCTATTATTGTGAGCATATATTTATTCTTCATTTTAGAGACCCTTAAAATCATGATTAAGCCTTCTAAAAGGTTTTGTGGCCTTAATGAGTGTTGCTGGAGGGGGTAGTCTGTAAGAATATGGCAAGTTTCTTCTTCTTACTATGTGAGTTATTCTTGTGATACCTTGGTGACACAATTCCCTGTGTATATTCTGAAGATAATCTGAGCCGGTTACCAGGCAACATACCTTTAAAAGCGCGTCAAATACAGGATTCTCCTCATCAGGGTGGTAAGTGACGTTGAATAAGTAACAAAAAAGCTCCATTCTCCATCTCGCTATCTTGTTTTTTATTTTGCTACTTGTTTTCAGGTTAAACATAAACAGGACCGACTTTTGGTAAGTAAATAATCTAAAATGTCGGCCGATTAGGTAATGCCCCCATTTACGGCGTACGCCTCTTTTTCGATCACCGAGTGTCATCGCTCTGACCGTGCAAGTGATCTTGAAAATAACTTACAATATAACTTGATTGTCTCATTGAGGCAGCTATCGCACAGTCAGAGGCATCCGTCTAAACTAATAGAGGGATAAAAGGATCCATAGCAGAAATAGATAACTGAGCAATGTCCCTTTTCATGTTTTCAAATGCTTTGATGGCAGAACAGGACAAAGGAATAGTAGATACTTGCATCAATGAGTGCATTTTTTCTGAAAAAACGCAACCCATTGGGAGTAGTGGGTGAACATTCCGAAGGCTTGTTGTAAGGTGGGCATGTTTCCAGGGATTGCTAATTCCATTAGGGGTTTTAGTCACTCGGCATCCAGCATCGTGGTGCCATTTTTGACAATGTATCCCAATAGCTTGATGCTTTTCAAGATCAGATTATGTTTCTCGATGGCAACCATGAATCGTTTAAGGTTGTTCAGCTTGGTTGTGGCGACATACTGTGACATACCCTTCAATTTTTCATTGGAAATTATTTCATGTATAATTCTCTAGAAGCTGCACCGTTTGTTACCCTAAAAGAAATTTGCTAGAACTGGTATAGGCGACCGCAGGTTTCGAATACCATGTAGGGCTTATCCTCTGGCTTGATAGGTACCTGATGGTAGGCACTTCTAAGGTCTAAAGTACTGCAAATGTGATATTTAGCAATATTAGAAATCATTTCATCAATACGAGGCAGTGGATAGGCATCAAATAATGTATATCTGTTGACGGTCTGGGAATAGTCAATGACCATTCTTTTCTTCTTGTTTTTGGTGGCTGTTACGAGGACCTGCGCCCTCCATGAAGATTCACTTGGCTTTATAATTCCTTCATTATGAACTGTTTGTCCTCTTGTGAATAGCGTCTTGATTTTACAGTCAGGAGTCAAGTTTGGAAAAAGTGACGTGTGACGCACTTTGACAACTGCTAGTCCGCATACGTTTAAGAGCAGCTTAAGGCCACCAAACAAGATTTCAGCACATAAATGTTGTTTAAAGAAAGTGTGACCAAAAATAACCTTGCAGCAAAGGTTTTTCATTACCATTAATTTGATCCCTTGATAGAAGTTTCCTTTTAGTTTAAGATTGACCATGTATTATCCAAATACATTGGACGATCAAAATGAATTTGCCATTGATATCTGGTTGGAACAATGAAAGATTTCTCATTTATTTGCTTTTACAATACTGGTATTAATAAAACTTTTGGAACTGTATATATCAATAAAAGCATGGATAGTCAATCCATTTATTTTCACCCTCAATTGTTTTTAAGAGGCAGCCGGGGAATGCAGTTGATATTGTAATTGCTGATACAGTTGCAAGCGTAGCTGAACGTTTTTTGTGAAGATGCTGACAGGCAAACTTTCAAAAACTGTCTCTGCTTACCACACTTGTGGCATCTAACGTCTAGAGTTGGGCAGGACGAACGAGAATGTATACGGAGGCCACAAAAAGGGCATGTCGATCCACCTGAGGCGGCATTGATAAGTTATTCATGATCGTGAGAAGGGTGTGCGGGAGTATCTTGAATAATGGAAGAATTTTGAACATGCCAGGAGGAACTACAATAGCTGATCCTAAAACCTTGTGTTGTAAATAGAAGTCAGACTGCTTTTGTGCCATGTCCAATGTTAGGGCTTCTTCATAAGCTGTTGGCAAGTCTAGGTCTTTACTCTAGTAGTCTTTGTCTTATTGGGTTGGACTGTATTCTATTAATAAATGTGTCCTTGATAAAGACATCTCTCGCTTGGTTTGCAGTTAAGGCTGTAAATTCACACTTGCAAGTTAATGTCTTTAGAATCTGAAAGTACTGTTGACACCGGGTTGCAAGAAAATGTCTACCAAAATAGTATTTTTTTTTCATGAAAAACATGGTTTCTTAAATTTCCATAGCAGTTTCGTAATTCTCGCATTCAGATAAATTTCTATAAATTGGAGTGGAAACATGATATAACAGAAGAGTGTATTTTTCAGTACGTGTTTGAAAATAACTGTAACGTGTTTGAAGATAACTGTAACGTTGTAAGGAATTCTTTGAACATTTTTCCAGTATCGACATTTGTCAGTAGAATCCAGGTTGGACATATTGAAATCTAGACAGTCTGGTTTCAGGTAACGTTCCATAACGAAGTTAAATAAATTGTAATAAACACTGGAAGCCAGAATAACTTACTTTATTTAAATTTTCATTGATTGGTGTTACAAATAAGGATAAAATATCCACTCCTAATATACTACACGAATGTAGCATATTCCATTATTAACAAAGGGGTGAGATCGGTATCAATTACCTTTGATACTACAAGCGGTATGGTAAAAATTTATGCACCATAAAAGCAAATAATTTTATTTATAACATTTTCATCTATATTTTTCTCAGAACTTTCCTCATACACAATTGATTTTCAAAGAAAAAACCTGTTCACATGTCCTTATAAATGCTATCTGGTGTGGAAATGGGCGATCATTTTACATTAAATTTAAATACAAAACCGATTTTCCACTCAAACTAAAGTGTGTAAAGTTTTTTGGGCGATTTTCATGTTACCACCTAAAAAAGTAACGGTTCATTTTTGTGAGGAAAGAATAGAAGAAAGCAAAGATTGTTATATTTCTAATTTATTATTGTATGCTTTATTAATAAAAAACTCTTTTATTAATTCACAGAGACAATGGAGGAAAGAATAGAAGAAAGCAAATATTGTTATATTTCTAATTTATTATTGTATGCTTTATTAATAAAAAATCTTTTATTAATTCACAGAGACAATGGAGGAAAAGTACATCAATTTATGAAAATATAGATAATAAAAATAGCAGTGTGTGGAAAGATATGCAAAATAAATTTGACACGGATCTTTAAAAAAAGAATAAAAACCGACAGAATGTATAAACCTTATTCCTGTAAGGAGTGTGATTCATCATTTGTAACGCCATCTAAACTAAGCAGACACATGCTAACCCACACTGGAGACAAATCATATTCTTGTGAAGTGTGCAATTCAGCTTTTTCTATAAAATCAGATTTAAGAATTCATATTCAAACACATGGAGATAAACCTTATTCGTGTGAAGTTTGTGGCTCGTCATTTTCAACAAAATCTTATTTAAAAATACATATCCGAACACACACTGGTGAAAAGCCTTATTCTTGTGAAGTGTGTGATTCAGCATTTTCAGAGAAATCAATGTTAACAAGACATATACGAATACACACTGGAGAAAAGCCTCATTCATGCGAAGTGTGTAGCTCGGCATTTTCAAGGAAATCGAATTTAAAAATTCACATGCAAACTCACGCAGAAGAAAGAGTTAAACCTTATTCTTGTGAAGTTTGTGGCTCATCATTTACAACAAAATCTAATTTAAAAAGTCACATCCGAATTCACTCCGGAGAAAAACCATATTCATGTGAATTGTGTGCATCAGCATTTTCAGACAGATCACGTTTAAGAAAACACATGAAAACTCACACTAAAAAAATAAAAACTTGTAAAATTTGTGGCTCTCACACACATTAGAAAATTATCTTACATTTCTAACTTCCATCATAGAATTACCTACTTAACATGTCTCTGGACATGGGGATACTTCACCCTACAAGTAAACCCTGACCAAGTATTCAAAATAACATAGGATTAAAAGCCCAAATAAGATCCCTCTTGATACGGCTATCCAATGTCTCATAGGATAGTGGTGCACCTTCTCCAAGTAATGTTACCTCAATTAACAACACTTGTTCTGGAATCCATGAGCCCACAAGAAAGAGATACTATAACATAGTTAACTGGTCAATTAGAGAAAGGAAAATTAATGTTCTTAACTGTTTTACTAACTCAATGTTCGAGATAAAAGAGAATAGAATATTCGAATATCTTTGTATCTCATATAGAGATGAAGTGTTAGCCCCAGGAAGGGGCCCCTTGATTTCTGAGAACTTCGACTGAAGGAAAATGAAACAAAAAGAGAAAAAATAGAAACTTGTAAAAATGTATGATGCTTACATGCATTAGAAAATTACCTTATATTTCTTTCATCGTATTTTAAAAAATTTTATGAAAAACATTTTCAAGCACAAGATAAACCCTTAACTCAAAGATATCAATATAAAACTCATTTAGAAAAAGATCCAATTTGCATTCACAGATATACAAACACAGAAGATAGAAATCCTTAAGTAATTGCTTCTATGTTAACTGTATATAAAACTGGACATTATTATATTCAAATGTTTCCTCAAAGTTATGCAAGTCTACCTCATGTACATTGCAAAATATAGTTTCAAAGAAAACTTTAAAAGTCCCCTAACCAAGACTTAGACCCAGTCAGATTTCTCACGTGTCTTTTCTACCAAACAAGAACGACATAACTTTTCTTTTTATTATTGTTACACACCTGTGTTCCAATAAATATTTGTTATTGTTCTCGGCGAGTTTTTCTTGTTTTTGGGTTGCCAACAAAACCGGCCTCCAACCTAAGTTCCTGATGCAGCTGAATCAACACAAAAGTTCCGCGGATCTTCAACACAGCGTGGGTGTGGAGCGATTGATGGAGCAGCTAGTCGGAATGCATGCAATCCTCGTGACCTCAAACTACATTTCGTGCCGATTTACCCAGAATACAGCACTGAGTGACTCCTCAGGCCACGATAGTATCACATTTCTATGTTTTTGAAAATTCATCAAGTGTGTAATAAGTGTAAAACTTTAAAATGTTATGTGATATCGTGCAGCCACATATTATGCAACACTAAATAGAATGACAGAAACTCTTTTCTAATTGGTCAATTTTCATTTGAAAACTTTGATTCCAGTTTGAAAAGCTAAAATAACCTGAAATAGTTTTTCTTTTGATATTCTTGAGTCATTTTCAAACTCTTCTTTTTATTATTCTCTCCTGAAATGTATTTCTTCTATAGAAAATTAATCATTTTTATGTAAATACGGGAAAATTTGCAAAATTCTTTTCTGGAGGTTTGAATAAAAAATGTCTTTTTACTAAAGTTAAACAAGAATGTTTTGAAATGCACAATTCTTTTATATATGTGATTGGTATGTAAGTGTACTTCATGTATACGTTATATATGTGATTGGTATGTAAGTGTACTTTATGTATACGTTATATATGTGATTGGTGTGTAAGTGTACTTTATGTATACGTTATATATGTGATTGGTGTGTAAGTGTACTTTATGTATACGTTATATATGTGATTGGTGTGTAAGTGTACTTTATGTATACGTTATATATGTGATTGGTATGTAAGTGTACTTTATGTATACGTTATATATGTGATTTGTATGTAAGTGTACTTTATGTATACGTTATATATGTGATTGGTGTGTAAGTGTACTTTATGTATACGTTATATATGTGATTGGTGTGTAAGTGTACTTTATGTATACGTTATATATGTGATTGGTGTGTAAGTGTACTTTATGTATACGTTATATATGTGATTGGTGTGTAAGTGTACTTTATGTATACGTTATATATGTGATTGGTGTGTAAGTGTACTTTATGTATACGTTATATATGTGATTGGTGTGTAAGTGTACTTTATGTATACGTTATATATGTGATTGGTGTGTAAGTGTACTTTATGTATACGTTATATATGTGATTGGTGTGTAAGTGTACTTTATGTATACGTTATATATGTGATTGGTGTGTAAGTGTACTTTATGTATACGTTATATATGTGATTGGTGTGTAAGTGTACTTTATGTATACGTTATATATGTGATTGGTGTGTAAGTGTACTTTATGTATACGTTATATATGTGATTGGTGTGTAAGTGTACTTTATGTATACGTTATATATGTGATTGGTGTGTAAGTGTACTTTATGTATACGTTCACAAGTATAATTTCATGATCTTCGTTGTAGTTCTCTTTGTAACAATAGTGAATATCTTGGTATTTTAGTACATTTCTGTGTTAGTTTTTTAAAGACAAACTATTCACGAATAGTATTTTAAGATGTTGCACATTTATATTTGAGTTCACACCAAGACGATCCATAATACAGGCCTGGCAAACATGCCACTGGGGTCCACAACTGAGGCGAATATGTGAAGACCAAAATTACTACTAAATTATAATTACTGACAAAAGTTTTAGTAAGAAATTTCTTAGTAACTATACAACTATACATATTATTAGGAAGAAGTTTACAATAATTGATTTATTTTCATCAAATCGAATGTAAAAGTACGAAAATGTAAAAACTAAATTCACAAAAAAATCACTTTATTCACCCTGAATTAAACACATTTTAGATATTTCAAAAATCATGAGTCGATCTGTTTATATTGACAACTTGATTACAGAAAATATAATGACATAATATAATCAGAAAGCAAATTCAACATTTTACAAAATCAAATACTTTATGAGGAAAATAATGTTCAGAGAAACAATTTTGATAAGTTTTACCAAATGTTGTTTTTTACATATACAATTTTTGTCAGAAGATTAAGAAAATGCTGATATATTCATGATACAGTCTTAATAACATAAAACAAATAAAATATATGTAAAAAGGGGGGAAATATAAAATGTGATAACTGCTTTGATTGGTTGTTTTGTTTTACAGCATATCTACCCTATTCCGGTCATTTTGGTAGAAGTTCTCTATATCTTCACATATGTCTTCAAGGTGCTTGGTTTGATTGTTTTGTAGAGGAAAATAGAGTATCATTTTATGCTAATTTTAGATAGAGAACCAATCTTCACTCTAAATTCTCGAATAATCGTTTGTTTGTTTTATCTACTTTCCACTAGATGATTCAGGGTGTTCACATATAATCGCCTAAACAAAGTAGAATCTTGTTTTTACAAGCATGATTATTAAATAGTCAAAGAAGAGTTATTGTAGCTTAAAAAAACGTAACTAAACTAAAAACGAGCTTGTTAAAAAATAAACAAAAGAAATTATGCCCGGATAAAAGTACCATTTCAGACGAACCCCCAGGTGCTGTATTATTGAGTGGCTTGGTTCACATACAAACTCAACAGGTTTGTGTTCATACACATAGAGATCAGTGTGTATCTGAGTTTTCACACAAATCATTTTGAAATATTTCTCTAGTTTAAACATCCATATTTCTGTGTATCTTGTTTGGCATATAAATCTTTTTGTGTAGCAGATTCTGTTGAAATAGCATATGACATATTCATTTAAAATATTTGATTTTGTATTAATACAACTTTGTGAATATATGCAACAACTAGGGTTCAGCTTGAGCCCTTAAAGTAACAGGCGATTGACATGCAGGTCATACGAGATACATAATGCAAATGGAGAGAGATATTGCCATAGAAGACGATTCTAGAATGCATTTAGAGAACAGTGACAACGCATACATGTAGCAGCTGTTATGGGGAAATTACATGTAAATTCCAACATCGCTGATAGAGAATATTTCGATGGAGAAGGAAAGCACACTGAAAGACAGATAGAATGTGGACAACGGACCACAGCAAACACGCTTAAGAAATCCAGTTCACAATATAAGTGAAAAAGATATTTTTTCAAACCTTTTTCATACATAATCGTGACAATAAAAAAACTGAATGGCTGAATAAGTATCACTCTAACGAGTGCAGATATGATACATATATACCAACTGCTCTCCAGTAAAACCCCTACTGATGTTCTTAATCTGTGATGGAAGAAAATTAATGTCCGTATTCGTTGTTGAAAATTGCAATTAAAGTATATTAATTCTCTCAACGTAGGCTCTAGAGATATAAGAAAATCTGCTGTTGCTAGCTTAAATAAAGCAGAATTCCACTCATATGTAGAAAATTAAAATTGCAAAGACATTTGGTACAGAAAAAAAAGAAGAGATAAGACGTCGCAAGTGAGTAAAAAATA
The DNA here is from genome assembly GCA_963556195.1 of Sepiola atlantica. Taxonomy (NCBI): domain Eukaryota; kingdom Metazoa; phylum Mollusca; class Cephalopoda; order Sepiida; family Sepiolidae; genus Sepiola; species Sepiola atlantica. The sequence continues at coordinate 225,283,723 of OY744517.1, forward strand.
AGTAAAAAAACATTCAGAGCTAATTAAGTAGGTTGGATACCTGACGAGCTAAAATTAAACAAATATATATTCAAGACAATAAGAAAACATTAATATATTAGAACTTGTGCATGCTAATATGTTATTGTAGCTTGCGACATTCACTGTTATGTCATAAATAGTAAAAAAATTCACAGAGGAAGATGAAGTTCTTGTAAGAAGCTAATCCTGATACGTGTTACATTAATATATAAGCTAGGATGACACGGATGCACAGAAGCGATGAATTGATTGAGTGTTTACTATGAAAGGAATTCTTTCATTTCTTTTTCATTGTTGGGTCTAGGTCTTATTTTCTTTCAAAATAAGAAGGGAACCAACGATTGGACAAAATTCAAATTACATACGTGATTTTTTACAAGAAAGGAAATCACGCTGGCACCAACATTCTGAGAAAATTAATGGAAAATATAAAACAACTTATTCATAACAAATTCCCTAATTATATTGTTGATGAACAAAACAAAATTAATGATTCAAAAACTAAGAAAATATTACTTAAAATAGCACAATTCAAACTATATTAACGTATACTATTGTAAACTAGCTATAAAATAGTGTACACCTATATATATCCCAAATTGACAATAATGAAATTGGAATCATTATTTACCATGAGAACGTCAAGATCCAAAATCACGTAGTAAAAACCAACTCCTCCCAAACCCATAAAACAGTAGAAAGAACAAATCTGAATTATAAGTTGAAATGCCCTGTAGAAGAATGTAACTCCCATAATAATAATAAAGCTAATAGTTAGTAGAACAAACAGTTGGTAGGTAACCTCCCAGTCAGATGTGACAACCACACTCTACAAAGAGAGGAAGTCACAACTCGCCAATACCAAAGGCAAGTGGAACAAAAGAGATACTACGACCAGCACACCCGAGATCTCCCGTAATCTGCAGGTGGGACAGCATGTCCGAATACTGGTAAAGGATGCTGGCAAATGGTCTTCAGCAGTAGTCACACAAGCATGCCTGGAACCCAGATAATACCTGGTGCAGACCCCATCAGGAAAAGTAATCCGCCGGAATCGATAAAATTTGAGGGAGACTTATCTCGGACCTCCCCTAGATGCCAGGTTTACCGGCCTGACACAGCACAGGTTTCCCTCGGAAGCCCCACACATAGTCTTCCCATCGGACGATCGAACACACAAACGCACAAACAACATGCTAACCACATCACATACACATCTACAACACCTGATACATATAAAAAGAGTAACAATCCTCCTAACCAGACATCTCGATCTGACCGCACAATCAGGCTACAATGGTGTAGGGAATGAACATTAAATAAGGGTGATTCAACAATTGTTTGGAAAAGAGGGATGTGATGTTATTGTCAGTAGCATCCACTTACTGGAACTCTCCGTTTAGGGAGGGATAATAAAGTGTACCCCATCTGCGGGGCAGTTCATTAAAGAATGCTTTTTCGAGACACATTAAGAATACAACGTCGTGTGTTGGAGTTATCTTTCATCTAGCATGGATATACCATAACACTAACAACACCAAGGAATGTTACGAATGAAAACGTTAAGATGACGAAAAAAAAGAATCAATTTTGGTTTTAATGAAAAATGTTGCTTCTAAACATGCATTTGAAGGTGTTTATCTAATTATAAAAGTGCCATTTCAAATTTTAGAAGATAAAACATAGTTTTCAAATTTAATTATTATTTTCTTTGTGAGGTCAATCCGCAGTAACCGAGACGACATTATCGACACTATGTCCCGTGTCGAAATCAAGCAACTGATTCGGATGAACATAGTGATGAAATAATTGCGGCATATTTTAGAAGCTATTTGAGGCTGTTGTCCATGTTTTGTCCTTTTTCTATCATTGGTTTATAATTCTGGGTTAAGAAACGTGAATATCCGACAGTTTTTCAAACGTTTCTTTTCGGTTGATAGATTTTCTCTCCCTTCTCTATTCGGCTGACATCAGTCGCTGTCATTGGTCTATAACTTTGGTTAAGGAACGTGTACAAAATCAATTAAAAAAAGAGAGAGTCCCTCTAGTTTAACATATATGTACGTATGTAAATACTTCATAAGCTGACTCCCCACTCCTGACTTGCATAGTTCCTAGTCACTCTTAATGCCGAGACTTTTAAAATGACAGAATGGTGTCTTAACTCTTGAGGATAAGGCCATCTGTAGCCTTTTGTTGAGAGTGATGATATCACGATAAAAACATTGGTTTCTGGTTAGCCACGTAACTCGTTTAGGGGTAGACGTTTTTGTCAGCTATCCTAGTAACCCCATTCGCTCCCTATTGGACTCTTGAAGAGCTTATTTTTAGCTAGTCTGTTTGGAGTCCAGGAGATTGAATGCTGGTGGTTGGATCTCATTAATGCTCTGTTTGTCTTGAAGTGAGTCTATCTTTCTTTCTCTTTTTATTATTATGCATTCTGCAAATCAACACAACGAACACCTTACAATTTCCAGAGGTGCCAGGTAATCCTTCCTGATGTTCAGTCATTTCTCCTCACATCCATGCTATTCGTGAGACTCATCTGAATGCGACATGTGGATGATTATTCGCCTCTTGGCCGCTTAGACACCTCTACGAATTTGCATTAGCTTTCTCTTTTTACTCGCCACTCGTGGGTGTCCTTTTATCTGTCTAAGGTTGTCTTTGCTGCACTCCACTTCCTATTTGTTATTTGTGTACCGTTCACCTCTGTTGTTGATGCTAAATCCAGCAGTATAGATGATGCATTGCAAATTCAGCTGTCAAGCTCAATATTTCCTTTATGGTGACTTCAATGCTTATCATTCTGACTTGTTCTCTCACTCTAACTGCACATATCTTGCTGGTGAAATCTGTTTTAACTTTTCTCTGATGCGCATCAACTATCCTTACTTGATCTTCTATTCACTTTTGTTCCTGCCTCATGCTATATTCCCTCATCTCCTCACTTGGGTTCTTCTGATCATGCTGTCGTTAGTTTTCAGGTTAGATTTTCGGATAGGTCTTGTATTGATCGTCCCTTTTATAAGAAGACGTTCAACTAGAGGAAAGCTGATTGAGATGAGCTTCGCAGTTTCTTATGTTACGTTCTTTGGTGTGTCTCCGAATAATGCTGCGAGAGAGGTTACTGACTGGCTTCTTGTTGGGATTGACACCTTCATTCCTCATTGTAAGTTTCAAACCAAACCTCACTCTCCTCCATGGTTTTTCTATGGTTTTCATCTGTTTGTGCTTCTACCATTAGTATCGTCAGGATGGTTCTGGGAATTCTAGACAGAAGAGCTAGCAATGCCTGCAAGAGAGCAATCTCTGAGGCTTAGTCTAGCTACTTTCCAAGGATTTGTGACTCTATCTCATCTCAAAACGTTGCCTCTCATAATTTCTAGATAATCTACAATAGTATTATTAATAGTGACAATTCTGCTATTCCTCCTCTTTTTAATCGTCTGCAGGTTATTATATCTTCTAAGAATAATTGCTTTTCCCTCTCATGAAGTATCTATAAACCGACATATACGCTCAATTACAACAGTTAAAAGATCAGCATTTGAACGAAAACAACGAAAGCCATACTAAACATGACTTTCCAGAAAATTAAACAGCTTGCCATTGACAAACCTTTCAGTTCCCAACAAAAATGGGAAACAGGACATATATTAACAGAGATTGAATCATTTAGAAAAGGTAAAAGAATGTTCAGGAGAACAACGCTTGAGAACAACAACAGGAATTGAATCAGGACCGGAAGCCTATCGAAGATCAGAAAGAACCCTATCGATCACCTTTGGAGTTATAATAACAGAATCAGGAGACTGATCAGTTTTCAAAGAAGAATCATGAAGAACAGTACATGAGTCTTCAAGAGAAGAATTGTTAGCAAAAAGTAATGGTTGATATCACCCTAAAAACTCGTCCAAAAGCTGACGAGCAAGCTGGTTTTTATTCCATCAGATATCACATCTGCGACGCCCCATTGAATAAAACTTTCTCATTCCTTGATGATCAGTGTGCAAATGAGTTAATTGAATGGGTCAAAGCAGGTATTGAAGATAATGTCCCCATCCGAAAATTATTCAGCAAGCCCTACTCTCCTCAATGGTTCACCTCGAAATATGCAGCTGCTATTGCAAAAAGGCAGCAAACATTTCAACAACTCAGCCGCTATAAGTTGACTGCGAATAGACAGTAATTTATAGAGTCAAGACATAATTGTAAAGCAGTGATAGGTGAAGCAAAGAGAAGTTTGACAGAGACAACCAGAAAACGCATTCAGTCACAGAAACTAGGTACGTGCGATTTCTGGAAAATCTACAATAGTGTGGTGAACAATTAACAATTCGCCCGCTTTCAAACCATAATGGGGTTGTTTGCACGGTTACTAATAAGGCTGAACTGCTTACCCAGCATTTTCTCCATGAACTTTACTTTAGACTCAGCAAACCATCCTTCCCTAAATTCGCATTGCAATTCGAAGTCACACTTAAACACCTGGTCATCACCCCCTCTCAGGTCACGTACACCATAAAAATATTTGACACCTCTAAAGCGTGTGGGCCTGATCTTATACCAGTAATAGTAATAAAGAAATGATCTGCTGAACTTACCCCTGTCCTCTCCAAACTCTACAGCAAATACATTGCTGAATATTGCTTCCTTGATAGCTGGAAAATTGCCTCTGTGCTACCAGTCTTCAAGAATTCTGGAGCTAGAACTAATCCTCAAATACTACCGTTTAATCAGTCTACTACCTATCTTTGCTAAAATGTTTGAATACTTATTCAATCTAGCAATAGTCCGGCACTTAGTTAATGCTAAACTTCTTTCTGGCCGTCAGTTTTTATTTAGACAAGCGCGACATACTGTGAACATCTTCACGGTCATCTTTGAACGCATATATTATACACTGAACAAGGATGGGTGAGCTAGGGCGGTAGCGCATGATATATCCAAAGCCTTTTGACTAGATCTTGCATGATGGGCTTCTCCTAAAAATCCAAAAATGGTATTACTAGAAAAATATATATTATAATTAGATCCTTCCAAACCAGCAGAAAAATCCATGTTGTACGCGATGGGCGTTCATCTAAGCAACATGACATAAATTCTGGTGTACCCAAGGGATCCATCATTGGACATTTACTGTTCTTGATTTTAATAAACGACCTCCCTGATGTCATTTAATCTGAGATATGTATATTTGCTGACAACACCACGATCTACTCTCGTCATGTTGGCAAAAGGGACGCGCGCATACCTGAGGCAATGGCTGAATCCTTAAACAATGATCTCCAATCTGTAGTGGATTGGAGTCATAAGTGGATGGTAACTTTTAATGCAAGTAAGACAAAACTATTTTCCTTCAATAACTCTAATACACCACTTCAACCATCGATTGACATTGCAAATAACACCCTCCTCAGAGTCTAACATTCAAACTCCTCGGCCTAACATTCGCAGGTTGTAGTGACGGCGCGAAATGAAAACAGTTGTAACACGCAGGCGCGAACACACTCCCATTAAATGGTTTTACGATACCACTGTGTATGCGTAACTTCGCCATAGTAAAATGGCGAAATAGCTTGAACGCGCCTCTATCGTATCAAACAAACGCCGAGTGATAGAAATACGCTGCATTTTCCTTAGTTCCTTGAAAATACCGTTCTTTTCTTTCCTTTCTTTTCCTCTCTATTGACACGCATGTGAACAACGCGATGTTCACCACAAAACTGACGCCGTCGATCATAAAACCATCCTTTTATTTCTTCGTCACTAACCGCACCTAATTTGCATAATACAACCCTCTCGTGATGCGGATATCGCTTTCCGTAATTTAACAGACGTGGGTTTGCGCCTGCGTGTGACGACTATTTCCTTCCGCGCCGTCTCGTGGATTCGTAATTGGAGGTACGATCTCCAAAGGTCCTACCGAGACGCGTTAGCTCAATTCTGGCACCATTCACGCCAAACGCAAATGTTTGCGCTGCTAAGATGCTCGAATGGCGTTAGAAAGGAGCTAATGCGTCTCTGCTGGACTTCAGGACAGCATACCTCAAAGTACGAATCCACGAGACGCTGTGGCCGTACCAGACTCTGAAGATCGACAGAAAGAGGTACTGTCTGACGCGTCTAGGATTTGGACTGGATGTGGCTCCCCTTTGTCATGAAGGTATCGTCAGCACGGTGCTATCGCACGGGAAAGCCATGGACCGCGCAACATCAGCTTACATCGATCATATCCTGGTCGACCAAGATGCGATGCCCTCGTGTCAGGGAACATTTGGTTTGGACTGGAATGTAACATGGAGCGGTTGGGGGACGGCACATGCGTGCTGGAATTAATGGTCTGGAGATAGCGTAGCGTCTTGCGCTGAAAGCGAGGAAACACGGTTCAAGAAGTTCCTGATATTATCATACGACGAAATGTGTTCTCCTCGTGTGGAAGGCTTATTGGGCACCTCCCGGTGTGTGCATGGCTTCGTGTGGCTTGCGGAGTGATTAAGAAAATAGCCAGTGCGATCACAAAAGGCTGGGATTACAAAGTGACCGACTCTCTTTTCCGGAATATTATGTGCGAGGCTATTGATGTAGTAAGGCAGTGATCCAGCTTGTTGAGACTGGTTCGTGAACGGTCGTGAAATTGAATGGGTGGGTCGATGCCAACTCGCTAACAACTGGGTGGCATTGGTAAAACACATGACTGTTGGAACACGATTGTTGGCTGCGACATGAAAACAATGTCCAACATTTTAATTTAATCGAACTAGACGCTGTGTTGCAGGGCATCAACTTGGCTCTGCAGTGGCAGAGCAAGGTGTTGCACGTAAAGACCGACTCTGCGTGTGTGGACCACTGGGTGTCGGGCAAACAAGCCCGAGTTCGCACCAAGGCAGCCAGTGACTTGTTAATTAGGACATAACGTATGTTGCATCGATTCAAAACGTGGCCGACCGACTGACGCGTGTGCCACATCGGTTGTTTGATGCCATGAAAAAAATAAAGGAAGGCCGAGACCCTGATCGGTGCTGTACACGTAGATGAGCTGGACGCGGCCCGAATTATGGCTATTCACAAACGCAGTGGACACCCAGGAGCGCAATGCACTACTTATTTCGCCAGAAGAGTTTGACCTCCAACGGCGAAAGCAACAGCTACATCGGCTATACGAGCGTGCGTGGAATGCCAATCAATAGATCTAGAGCCAGTCATATAGGAGAGGGGAAAACTGGAAGTGAGCAGAAACTGGCAGAGGTTGGGGATGGGCATTACGGTGGTTATCATTTCCTAACTATCACAGATTGTGGCCCGTCGCGGTTTTCTGTGTGGGTGCAGTTGGCACAACAGGACTCGGTTAGTGTAATTGGTCAATTGAAAGTTGTCTTTTTGAACGTGGCCAACAGCGGGAGCTACTCACGGATAATGGCACTGCTTTTCACAGCAGGGAATTCAGGATTTTCGCAGATGGGTTGGGCGTGAACCTGAAATTCCGTTGCGCATATGCCCCCGCCGGGAATGGAGTGGTAGAGCGGTGCCACCGTACCATGAAACGGATTGCAGCTAGAATGTGCTGCCCAATAACAGAGGTTGTCTACTAGCACAACATGACTCTAAAAGACGATGACTGACATTTGACTGCACCGGCCGATGCGATCTGCCGTTAGGAAGTGAAGGTAAAAGGGGTTGATGTGGTGCCACCATCAACAGGTCCTGAACACGGTCTTTACCAGGTTGGAGACTGCGTGTGGGTAAAGTCACCGGAGAATCGTTGCACCACGAGATTTGGCAAAGGTCGAGTAACAGAACTAATCAGTCAATAGTCTGTCGTGGTGAATGGAATGCCCAGACATGTGAATTACCTGCGCCCCCGCTATATTGTCTTCTAGCTGGAGGAAGATTCTGACAGCGCAGCATCTTCAGAGAGTCTGATAACTGACGACGACACAGAGTCGGATGATTGACCCGAGACGAAAGTAGAAGCCCGCGCCCCGAAGAAGCCACACTTTTACGGAGGAGCATCCGGCAAAGACGACCGCTGGGGTGTCATGTTTGTGATCATGAGATCAGGGCGGAGGGTGGTGATGGTGCGGAAGAAAACAGTCGTCACACGCAGGCGCGAACCATACCCTTCAAATTATGGGAAGCGATATCCGCATCACAAGAGGGTTGCATTATTGCAAATTAGGTGTTCTAGTAGCGAAGAAGGGAAAATAAAAGGAGGGTTTTCTGATCGACAGCGCTGTTCACATGCGTGTCAATAGAGAGGAAAGTAAAGGAAATTACAGAACGGTATTTTCAAGGAACGAAGGAACAATTCGGCGTAATTTTATCACTCGGCGTTTGTTTGATGCGATGGAAGTAACAGGAATTGAAACAAATACATTGAAGACACTGCCAAAGCAGCTGCTAAGAATGTGGGCTCCCTCTACTGTGCTTGTAACCTTTTATCACTTGACACTATTCTATAGCTCTGAAAAAGCACCATCCGCCAATGCCTGAAGCATTGTTGCCACATATGGACTGTTGCATCATCCACTTGTTTCCCTCTCTTAAACAAGGTCCAAAAAAGAATCGTCAACCTAATAGGCCCCTTATTATCCATTAAGCTCTAGCCCCTGTCCCATCAACGGAATGCTGCATCCTTGTGCCTGTTTCATAAGTACTTCAATGGATTGTGATCTAATAAACCTGCTGTTCTAAGTAACCCCTCTACGTAAATACACTAGACTAACCCAACAATCAGCTAAGTCCCATCCATTCACTGTGAGGTACCCAGAAGCTGGAGAGCCTTGTACTCCAATAGCTTCTTTCTCGTGTTGCCGGCCTCTATAACTCTCTCCCTGCTCCCTGTTTCCCCGAATGTACCGACATGCAGAGGTTAAAACTAATGTCAACAAACATCACCCTGCACTGATCCCAACTTAGGATGACCCCCACAACTCACACCTTAATTCTCAGTAACCCCTGACGTCTACAGTGCTTTTCAGCGGGGGTAACTATGTTAAAAAATGAACACAGTGAAGAACTGTGAAACATGTGCCAGGCTTAGAAACAAACCGGCCGAAACACTATTGACAACCAAACTCCCAGCAAGACCCTGCCACACCCTAGCTTCTAATTTATTCGAGCTAAACATCATGGTTGTCGACTATTATTCGAAATACGTCGAGTTTACTTAACAAAGTTTAATTATCTCCAGAACTGCAATAGAAAGTTTGAAATCCATATTTGCCAGGTATGGAGTATCAGTGATCCTGATAGCAAACTCAGAAAGCCAGTATATGTCAAGAATATTTGCTGATTTCGAGAGAATCTAGGGATTTCGACACATCACAAATCGCCCCAGATTTTCCTAAAGCAATGGAGCAGCCGTAGCAGCAGTAAAAACAATTAAAACTGTAATGTATCAAGTTACAGCCATTGGGTGAAGTTTTTGATTGGCCCACAGGGCGCCTTTGTTGTAATTGTTGTTGTTGTGTTGATTATAAAAAGAAGAGACTTTAACAGATCGGCACTTGGTTAAGTCTTGACACTTAGTAAATGGTGCAGACTTAATAATTTGCGACGAGGTAGTAGGAGAATATGCGAGGAAGCGATTTGGAAGATTTACACCAACATGTACTGGAAGATTTAAAAAAAAAAAGTAAACACACTCATTGGAAGTGTTCGGAGTTCCCAGAAGCATAAAAAAGCGGCGTTGATGGACACTTTACGGGTATGCAACGATGTTGAAGATGTGGGGGTACTAACGTTAAACATGAAAGAACGAGTAAAAATACGCCAATAATCAACACAAAAAGTAAGAAAGCCAGCACTCAAAAATACATATAAACATAATTTATTCAACGTGGTTCAATTAAATTGTGTAAATTCCTCAATAAAAAACTTGAGTTTTGTGCACAGGAAAATGTTCATTTTACTGTTTGTATAAAATTGTCTTTTAGTGTTTCTTCTTGGAAAGCACACGTGTTTAGGTGTGCGCGTAATTTAAGGAAAATGAGCAGTTTACTGTTTGTATAAAATTGTCTTTTAAAGTTTCTTCTTGGAAAGCACACGTGTTTTGGTGTGCGCGTAATTTAAGGAAAATGAGCATTTTACAGTTTGTATAAAATTGTGTTTTGAAGCCTCTTCTTGGAAAGCACACGTGTTTTGGTGTGCGCGTAATTTAAGGAAAATGGGCCGTCTCTCTACCCCTTTTTTTGGTGCGTACGACATGGTAAGAATTTGGCATTCGAACGTGCTTATCAGAGAAAGGAAAAAAGGGTTAGGCTTACTATTCGTCCTGTGTCCGGTGAGGAGGAAAGGGGAGACGGCGTGTAGTAACTGTTAGACAGCAGTAGGCAGTGTTTTCTCGCCCACATGCTTTTCGAGTCATGCTGATGAGATTTTCTTAATCGCTGATCGTAGGGAGAGAAAGACTTCGTTTACAGGACCGTGTTACTTGCTGGGAGCGGGTAAAAAGAGGAGAAGAAAGGCGTATCTTCTTTTATATCACTCAAATCACGCGTGGTCACGCATGATCTCTGGTCTGTGATTGGTCGGAAACCCCTGTCAACGTGATTTGCCGAGATGAAAGGCCCCGCAGTTTCTCTTTCTTAGAGACGAAAAAAAGGGCTGAGTCAAATTGAAGGAAAGGTCGTACTTGTCTCCCCTTAGTTATTAGGATGCCAATCCGATAAAACCCCCCTCAGATTAAAAAATATTGAAAAAAAAATATTTTCAATATGTAACATACTGTTTCAGGTTGGCAGGCCAATTTACTTTCCTGCCGGATTTTGTCACCAGTTCAGGTTTATGTGGTGTGCTGGTTATTGTAGGACCTTGTTTGCACAACTCGGTATCCTGTGAAGGTGTAAGGTGTTTCGACATGCTGTTCTTTGATAAATCTAAGTATGCCGGTTTTATCCTATCTATTGAAACCGTATCTTGCTTTCCATTTTTAATTATGGTGAAATATTTTGCCTTCCTCTCCACTACTTAGAAACGTCCTGAATATGTAGCACAAAGTCGTTTCTTTACTGCATCAATGCGTACGAAAACATATTCGCAGTTGTGGAGGTCCTTTGGGATGTAAATTTCTTTTGTTTGTGTCCTTGTAGGCGTGAAAATCAAATCATTCATTCTTTGTTTGAAGTTCTGGACAAAGTTTGTAGATGGTTGAAAATGATTCGTTTTTTCGCAGAACTGGCCGGGCAATGTCAGTGATGTCCCGAAAACAATTTTGGATGATGTGCATCCTAAGTCCTGTTTTATCACATTTCTGATAGACAACAAAACTAGAGGAATGTTTTCTAACCATGTTCCGGAATGGTTGTTGGCTGTCAGAGCTGCCTTTAATTGTCGATGGAAACGTTCGACCATTCCGTTGGCACAAGGCTGATAGGCCGTTGGGCTTATGTGTTTTACTCCCAAAAGTGTTGTAAATTCATCGAAAAGTGTTGATTTAAATTGAGCGCCACGATCAGTCGTTATTACTGATGGACAACCGAAATTAGCTATCCAATCATGCAATATTGCTTTCGCGACGGATTGTGCAGATGTATCTCGTAAAGGAGTTATGACAGGCCATCTGGTAAATCTGTCGATGATTGTTAATAAGTATGCATGGCCATTTGCTTCTGGCAGTGGTCCAACTATGTCGATGTGTAAGTTGGTGAATCTACCATCTGGGTGGATAAATTGGCCAGGTGGAGATTTTGTATGTCTACCCACCTTGCTTGTTTGACATTTTAGACACACTTTAGTCCAATCCCTTATGTCTCTATGCATTTTAGGCCAGACAAAACGATTACTAATTAATTTGATAGTAGCTCGTCGGCCTGGGTGTGACAAGTTATGGAAATGTTCAAAAACCTTTTTTCTGAGTGAAGGTGGTATATAAGGCCTGGAATAACTTTTACTTGTGTCGCATAGGAATGTCTTAGTTCCAAAAGGGATTTGATGTTCTTTTAATTCTAAAGAAGTGTCCTTTTTTACCTTGTCTAATGTTTCGTCATTTTTCTGTTCATCTGCGATTAACTCGAAGTTAAGAGCTTCAGAATTTATGGCGTGAATTGTGGAGCGTGACAAGGTATCCGCTACAATGTTGTCTGTGCCCTTGATGTAACGAATGTCCGATGTAAATTGGGATATGTAGTCCAGTTGTCGGGTATCTCTGGGCGTATATTTGTCCTTATTTGTGTGTAACGCATTTGTGAGGGGTTTGTGATCTGTGTAAACAGTAAAGTCTCGGCCCTCGAGAAGATGCCAGAAATGTTTTATTGACAGATAGATCGCAAGTAATTCTCTCGAGAAAGCGCTGTATTTTTGTTGTGCATTATTTAGTTTCACTGAGAAGAAAGAGATGGGTTTTTCTATACCGGTTTGAGTTTGGTGTAGAACTGATCCTATCGAAAATGAAGAAGCGTCTGTAGTCAGTGTTAGTACTGAATTATCCTCATCATGGATGTAAGAAAGTTTTGTGAAATCTGCCAGTGCTTTCTTTGAGTTGTTGAATGCGATCAATGCTTCCCCTACTACTGTAATCGTTGCATTTTTCTTTTTTTGGTTGTGCAGCAAATTTGTGAGAGGAGTTAAAATGCTTGCACAACCTGGAATGAATCTGCGGTAGTAATTGATCAGACCAAGGTATCTTCTCAATTGTCGCAATGATGTTGTTTGAGGAAATTGCTGGATTGCTGCCACTTTTTCTGGCACGGGCGCAATACCGTGTTAATCGATTACGTGACCCAAGAATGTCAGTTGGGGGACTGTGAAAACACATTTGCTTACGTTGATTTTTAAACCAAAATGTGCCAGTCTCTCAAAAACCTGTTCCAGATGTTCGTGATGTTCCTGAATATTTCGACTACCGATTAGTACGTCATCGATGTACGCAAAGGCAAATGGTAGTCCTCTCAGAACCTCGTCTATCAGTCTCTGAAAACTTTGAGCTGCGTTGCGTAATCCAAAAGGCATTCTTGTAAATTCATATAGGCCAAAAGGAGTAGTTATTGCTGTTTTTTCTATGTCTTCTTCTGCTACTGGAATTTGGTAATAAGCCTTGACTAAATCAAGTTTTGAAAATGTTTTAGTTCCTTGCAGTCCTATGGCAAAATCGTGAATATGGGGAATTGGATATCTGTAAGGAACTGTTTTAGCATTTAGGTTTTGAAAGTCTCCACAGGGCCGCCAAGCCCCTGAATCTGGTTTTAGTACCATGTGTAGTGGCGAGGAGTATGGGCTACTTGAAGGGCGGATGATGCCTAATTTTAACATGTGTTGAAATTCGTTTTTTGCTATTTTGCACTTATCCGGGCGTAATCTGCGTGGAGATGCATGGATTGGTGGTCCCGTAGTCTTTATATGGTGTTTAGCAGAATGGCGAATTTCATCTGTGTGCTTTAAAGGAGTGGTTATTGATGGGAATTTTTTGAAAAGTTCTTGTAAACCACTGTTGGTTGGTAACGCAGAACTGATTCCCGTTGATGTGTACACTGAGGTTATTCCTTTCATCGACAACTGTGTTTCGCTGTCGATGAGGCAGTGTGTAGACATATCCACTGACAAACGAAAATGAGATAGAAAGTCTGCCCCAAGAATAAGTGTTTTTACTTGGGCTTGTGTAAAGTCCATGAGAATGGTCGTCGCAATCCCAAATTAAGTGTCAGTGATTTTTCTCCAAAAGTTTGGATTTTGGATCCGTTTGCTGCTTGTAAAGTGTATGCTGATGGTATAGACTTGCTGTTGGGTTCTGGTGGTATTACACTGATTTGTGCACCAGTGTCGACTAAAAAAAGATATCCGGTATTGCTATCCCGGATGTAAAATAGACGACTCATTTGTTTTATTCATGCAGTTAATGTCGTCTTTACTTTCTGCTGGAAGGTCCGTTTCCCGCCTGTGTCTGTTCCACATCGAAGTTGCATGGTTTTATACATTTTCGGGCTTTTTTTCCAAATCTTGAATGATACCAGCAGGTATTGCCTGTGTCTCTCTCTCTGGAAAAAGAATTTGAACGTCTCCGGCTATTCCTATGTGGAGAATATGAGTTGTCTCGGAAACGTCCCCGAGGCCGGTAAAATTGATGGTCCTGGTTGTTGATGAGACTCTGTATCTTGAGTGTTAATTCCGTTATGTTTTTTCCAGCCTTGCTACGATGTCAGGTGTGCCTATTTGAGATGGTGGCATTGAAAATGCATAGACATTTTTTTCTTTGTTAGGGCTGTTGCTCTCGTGAATTTTATCAGCTATATCTGCTAGCTTGTCTAAACTCAGGTCGTCCGGGAGTGATGCCAGAATTTGCGTTATATAAGTATGCAGTTTATCCGTCCATAACTTCTTAAATACTGTATCGGACATTGAATTTGTCCCTAACAATGTCCGCATCTTCCTCAAAAGTTGAGATGGCTTCATGTCGCCTAAATTTAAATTGTTAAAGAGATCATGGAATCGTCTTTCGTCTGACTTTCCGGTCCTCCTTATTATGGCATCCTTCAAAATGTCATAGGGGTTTTACACTGGCATGTGGTTCAAAAGATCGACGACTTCTGTGGCTACGTCTGCAGGTAGCTTTTCTACTACATATACGTATTTTGAATTTTGTGAAGTTATTTTTTTCGCCGTGAATATAGCATTTAGCTGGGAAAACCATGTTTGCACATTTGTAGGATTGTATGTCGGCAGGTTAACAATCAACGTACATTATGTCGGTTCGTTTGAAGCAATTGTTGTTTGAGTACTGGAATTCTAATGAATAAAATGTTCAGCGGGTTCACCAAATGTGTTGGGGTACTAACGAATTCTTAACATTAAACATGAAAGAACGAGTAAAAATACGCCAATAACCAACACAAAAAGTAAGAAAGCCAGCACTCAAAAATACATATAACAATTCATTCAACGTGGTTCAATTAAATTGTGTAAATTCCTCAATGAAAAACTTAAGTTTTGTGCACAGGAAAATGTTCATTTTACTGTTTGTATAACATTGTTATTTAGTGTTTCTTCTTGGAAAGCACACGTGTTTTGGTGTGCGCGTAATTTAAGGAAAATGAGCAGTTTACTGTTTGTATAAAATTGTCTTTTAACGTTTCTTCTTGGAAAGCACACGTGTTTTGGTGTGCGCGTAATTTAAGGAAAATGAGCATTTTACTGTTTGTATAAAATTGTGTTTAAGTTTTTCTTCTTGGAAAGCACACGTGTTTTGGTGTGCGCGTAATTTAAGGAAAATGAGCATTTTCTCTGTACCCCTTTTTTGCCGGGTACGAAAGGGTAGCAATTTGGCGTTCGAACGAACAGAGAAAGGAAAAAAAGGGTTAGGCTTACTATTCGTCCTGTGTCCGGTGAGAAGGAAAGGGGAGACGGCGTGTAGTAACTGTTTGACAGTAGTAGGCAGTGTTTTCTCGCCCCATTGCTTTTCGAGTTATGCTAATAGGATTGTCTTAATCGCTGGTCGTAGGGAGAAAAAGACTTCGTTGAAGGACCTGTTACTTGCTGGGAAAAGGGGAAAAAAGAGGAGGAGAAGAAAGGCGTATCTTCTTTTATATCACTCAAATCGCGCGTGTCACGCATGATCTCTGGTCTGTGATTGGTCGGAAACCTCTGTAAACGTGATTTGCCGAGATAAAAGGCCCCGCAGGTTCTTTTTCTTAAAGACAAAAAAAAGGGCTGAGTCAAATTGAAGGAAAGGTCGTACTTTTCTCCCCTTAGTTATTAGGATGTCAATCCGATAAGGAGTCCTGGATTAACTACATTGAACGTGTGGTGTTTTTTTTATAGCCAATGATATTGAGAGTGAAGGGAAGAAAAGGCGATTTTATTATCCGTTATTGGTGCAAAACACCATGCTGTGTTAAGAGGTTTAGCAGATAATCCTCCGGAAAAGAAAACGTTTGATGAACTAGGTGGGCTGATGCAGAGACATATTAAACCAGCACCTAATGTGATTCATGAAAGATTCTTGTTCAACACGAGGGACAAAAGGGAGGAAGAGTCTATAAGTGACTATGTGGCCGCATTAAGGAAAATGTCCGAACACTGCAATTTTGAAGAGAGGGTTGGTGAATACATACTGGACCGCTTAGTCTCTGGAATTAAAGATGTCAAAATACAGGAACGCCTACTAACCGAAAGGGATCTAACGTTGAATCAAGCTATTGAAATAGCAGTGTCAATCGAATCAGCCCGGAAATATTCTATATCAATGCAGGAAACATTTCCCGATTATGAAAACCCAATACACAAACTACCCTTGAGACGGGAGTGTTACAGATGTGGTAGTACCAGACACACGACAGATAAATGAACATTTAAAAATAGTGAATGTTACAGATGTCATAAGACAGGACACACCCGCAGGCAGCAACAAGGTAAATTCTTTAAAATAACTAAAAAGAGCGATCCAATGAATGTAGTGGATGAAGACCAGACAGCTGAAAAAGGATTCACTATGGAAAGGTTAAATCTGGATGAGAGGGGGGTTCGGCAAGAAGAATTGAATTTATACAATGTTTCTAACTTGCAAACACCACCGGTAAAGGTGGAGCTGTTGTTAAACAAAAAAAAAGTTGTCATGGAGGTAGATACAGGAGCATCTTGTTCGGTCATTAGTCTAAAAAAATTTAAAGAACTGGGCAGGATTCAGGATTTTGAAAAAAGCACAGTAAGACTGACGACGTATACTGGTGAAATAGTAAAACCTCAGGGGACAGCAGTTGTAGAGGTATTACATGAAGGACAAGTGAACTGTTTACCACTACTGGTTGTGAAATGAGAGGTACCAACTCTACTGGGTAGAGATTGGATGTAGAAGTTAAAGCTGGACTGGGAAAGGCTGTTTTGTTTAACAAGGGAGAACCCATCGAGGCTTAAAAAAATACTTACAAAATATGATGCCTTATTTAATGGAGAAATGGGATGCCTGAAACACTTTCAGGTGAATATACCCATTGATAAAGAAGCCAAGCCCAAATTTTGTCGAGCCAGGCCTCTACCTTATGCTTTGAGAGAAGGCGTGGAGAAGGAGTTAGACCGCCTAGAAAACCAAGGCAGTTACAAAAGAGTATACTATTCTAGATGGGCTGCACCCATAGTACCCGTTGTTAAAAGTAACAATGGGGGGATCCGAATATGTGGGGACTATAAGCAAACCATCAATGCAGCAGGTCCATGTGTCAGCTACCCTATTCCTCGAACCGAAGGTATATTTGCCACACTGAGAGGGGGTGAAAAAATCAGCAAACTAGATTTAAGCCACGCCTATCAGCAACTGAAATTGGAGGAAGGTACCCAGGAATTGTTAACTGTAAACACACATATGGGTTTGTACCAACCCACAAGGTTACAGTTCGGGGTGCACAGTGCTACAGGCATTTTTCAACAGGAGATGGACAAACGATTGAAAGATGTTCCTTTCTGCAAAGTACGAGTGGACGATATACTAATTTCAGGTCCCTATGTTGACAGCCACTTAAAGAACCTAGAGAGAGTATTACATACGCTGAGCATAGCTGGGCTCAAATTGAAAAGAAGCAAGTGCGAATTCCTTCTTGAGGAAATAACCTATCTAGGGTTCAAGGTTAGCAGGGAGGGTACAGTTCCTCTACCAATAAAAGTGGCTGTGATGGCAAGAGCCCCCACACCCAGGAATGTTACAGAGTTGAAAGCCTATCTTGGGGCAGTAAATTATTATCGCAGCCATTTACCAAATTTGTCCACACGACTTGAGCCACTGCACAGTCTAATGAGGAAAGGCACAGTTTGGAGGTGGGAAGCCTGCCCACAAAAAGCTTTTGAAAAGACCAAGAAAATGCTGTGTACAGCACCCCTTCTGACTCATTTTGACCCATCTAAGCCCACACTTGTACAAGTGGATGCTTCTCATTATGGCGTGGGAGCTGTGTTGGCTCATAGGATGGAA
Organism: Sepiola atlantica; assembly: GCA_963556195.1. Classification (NCBI taxonomy): domain Eukaryota; kingdom Metazoa; phylum Mollusca; class Cephalopoda; order Sepiida; family Sepiolidae; genus Sepiola; species Sepiola atlantica. Next base: position 225,301,640 of record OY744517.1, read on the forward strand.
GATGGCAGTGAAAAGCCAGTATGTTACATCTCCCGAACGCTCTCAGATGCTAAACAGAATTATGCACACATTGAAAAGGAAGGGCTTGCCCTGGTTTTGGCAGTGAAGAGGTTACATCAATATCTGTTTGGAAACCCCTTCACGATGTTCACCGATCACAAACCGTTGTTGGGTCTATTTGCAGAGAACAAACCAATTCCTGCTATGGCAGCTGCCCGGGTTCAGCGTTGGGCCCTATTCTTGACTGCCTATAATTACAAACTAGAATATCGAACTGGAGCCCTCAATAGTAATGCGGACTGTTTGAGTCGTCTTCCACTGGAGGCGCAGGAAAAAGATATATCTAAATCCACTAATGAAATATTCATGATGGACCTTGTGGAAGCTCCAGTGAAGGTTGAAGCTGTGAGAGCAGAGACTAGGAAAGATCCGATCTTGAGTCGGGTATACAAATTCACCATGAATGGCTGGAATGGGGTCAGTTGAAGTGAAGAGTTAAAGCCCTATTTTAATTAACGGGAGGAACTGACCTCTGAAGATGGCGTGTTACTGTGGGGAAGCAGGATTATTATTCCTCCTAAGTTGAGAGGAAAAGTTCTGCAGCAATTACACCAGACTCATGTAGGCATTGTGAGGATGAAAGCATTAGCTAGAAGCTATGAATGGTGGCCAAAACTGGATGAAGATATTGAGTGGACCGCCAATGGGTGTGAAAGTTGTGTGCTAAATCAGAAACAGCCCAACAGAACTCCGATTCATTGTTGGGAATATCCAAGTCAGCCCTGGGAAAGAATTCACATAGACTATGCTGGTCCAGTTTTTGGACACATGTTCTTAATAGTGGTTGATGCCTACTCACAATGGATGGAGGTTTGCATAATTAAGACATCCACTGCTGCAGCTACCATTGAGAAGTTGAGGGAAATCTTTGCGACTCATGGTTTGCCTCTGCTGGTTGTGAGTGACAACGGCCCTTGTTTCTCCAGTGATGCATTCATGAGGTTTTTAGAGGCAAATGGGGTTAAACAGATATTCACGGCTCCTTACCATCCCCCCTCCAACGGCCAGGCTGAACGCAGTGTGCGTACATTCAAGGAAACAATGAAGAGGATGGACAAAGACACAAAAACATCTCTTGAAACAAAAGTCGACAGATTCCTTTTTAACAACAGGACAGCTCTACACACAGTAACTGGGGTTCCTCCAGATGAATTGCTGTTCAAGCGACAATTAAGAACAGCCTTTCATCTGTTACAGCCAAACAAGTTTAAGAGCAGGGTGTATAACTACAAAATGGAAAAGGGTGCTAAGATAATGACACCCTGCCGAAATCATGGGGTGAATGATCCAGTCCTTGTGAGGAATTTTGGCACTGGTCAACGGTGGCTGGAGGGCATCATTACGAGGCAGTTGGGTAATGTCAATTTTGAGGTAGAGACCGAGAGAGGAGTTACACGGAGACATTCAGACCAGATCATTAAAAGGACAATCCGGGTCCCAGAGGAGAATGTGACTGATATGAATGATGCCGCAGAGAACACGATGACAACCAGTACAAGGGAGTCTACTGAGGAAGAAGGAGTTCCTGAATTATTAAAACAGGATGAGGCTGAGGTGGAACCTATAGACTTAAAACAGAAAGCATCGCCTATTCCTCGGAGATCTGAGCGTGTAAGGAGAGCTCCATTTAAGTTACGAGACTATGTTTAGTGATCCATCTAAGAATGGAGGAATGTAATGTATCAAGTTACAGCCATTGGGTGAAGTTTTGGATTGGTCCAGAGGGCGCCTTTGTTGTAATTGTTGTTGTTGTGTTGATTATAAAAAAGAAGAGACTTTAACAGATCGGCACTTGGTTCAGTCTTGACACTTAGTAAATGTTGCAGACTTGTAACGATGTCATCGTTTCGTTTTGTGACCAACTCTAGTTTTGTAACAACCGCGCATGCGCACTTGAATAAGGGCTTCCAGGTATATTTTTAAAACCAACAACACGCGTCTCTCGTTTGTCTCTACTAATAAACCACTCAATACGAGCAAACACAGTGTGACATGGTGGCAGCGGTGGGATATAAAGAGAAAAAAGAGAAAACAACGATAAAAGTAAGACATATTTTTTCTTTTCGAACCAAAACTTCGTAAAACTTCACACACACACGCTCGTCGAAGCTCGGAACAGAACTCTCGCACACACATAACAACACTACTACTACTATGGCTAATATATCTATACCAGTTCCCATTCTTGATTGGGACTCTTCGCCTAACATTGCAGAGTCATTCAAGATATTCCAACAACGTTTGGAACTTTATTTCACAGCGAAGGGAACTAAAGAAGAAGAGAAAGTGCCTATCGTTCTACTCGCAACTGGCGAGGAAGGAATTCGTAGATACAACAGTTGGTCTATGTCAAGCGAAGACCGGAGAGACGCCGACAAAATTTTCAACGCATTTATGGAGCAGCTGGAACCGGCAACCAACCACCGTATATGTAGGCTCGAACTCGGTAGGTACCAACAAAAGACCGACACATTTCTAAACAGGTGTCGCTTACAGGCGAAGAAATGCGACTTCACAGCCCATGAAATAAACGAACGTTTAGTAGAAATACTGATAGCCAACACGCCCATACCGGACTTACAAAAATAATTGTTAAACAAACCGAAGGGCTACACAATAGAAGAGGCTGTGAAATTAGCACGCACATATGAGGCTTCAACCGTGTATATAAACAAAATACACCAACTACATGGCCTGTCACAGATAGACACCATAAATCGCGGTGGTCGCGAACGCCAGGAAGGCAACAGAAATACCAGCAACTTATGTAAAAATTGTGGACGGGACCATCGTTTTGGCAAGGAGCATTGCCCTGCCAAGAACGACATATGCAGTTCCTGCGGAAAAATGGGCCATTGGGCCAAATTGTGCTTCTCAGTGAGACTCAGACCCAGGAAACAAGGAAAATCCTGGCACAAAAGCCGTAGCCAGTCAAGGCACAGACAACATGAAACAGGCCGAAAAGTCGACAGCGTTGCTGAACATGACGACCGGGCCACAACAAACCTACATGCGGCGATGGAGCACCTCACATTCAGCACTATTAACAGTGAACATCCACTGCATAAACAAAAAACAACACAAAATGAAGCATTTGTCAATATCAACGTTATATTGACAGACCACCCAGGTACGCACAGCCTCAAACTGAAGGTAGACACAGGTGCACAGGCAAACACACTACCTTTACTCATATTCCGCAGTATGTGCCCCTCCGCCATAAACAGAAGACGGAAACCCAATACCTGGATCACTAAACCCAACGAAATGCGTACTGACAGCATACAACAACACTGAAATAAAATGCCATGGCACCATAAACATCAGGTGCAAATACAAGGACTCCTCATGGCTCAACACTCAATTTTATGTGGTCAACACTCCAGGACCAGCTATACTGGGCCTGCCAACATATGTAGCATTTAACGTTGTCACAATGAACTGTGCCATATCCGTTCAGCAACAACCTATCAACAGTATAGATGATCTGATGCGTTTACACCCCGACAGATTCGACCGCATTGGCGAGTTCAAGAAAACACACAAGCTCACTGTCAACCCTAACATCCCATGCCACATAGACGCACCGAGAAGAACGCCAATAGCCATGCGTGAAAAGATCAAGGCTGAACTAGACAAGATGGAGTCACAGAATGTCATTCGTCGTATTGAGGAGCCAACAGACTGGGTAAGCTCCCTTACATATGTAACCAAACGCGACAACACAATAAGGGTCTGCTAATGCGGCCATATCATCAAATTCCAACAGTTGAGGAACTCAATCACCGGTGCAAAATACTTCTCAAAACTGGATGCTAAGGCAGGATTCTGGTCTATAAAGCTTGCCCAGGAAAGCCAGATCCTGACCACTTTTCAAACACCATTTGGAAGGTACTGCTTCCAAAGACTTCCATTTGGTTTAAACGTGAGCCAAGACATCTACCAGCTTGAGATGGACAGAATACTTGAGAAGTGCACAGGAGCATGCGGTATAGCGGATGATATTGTTGTATATGGCTCAACAGAACGCGAACATGACAACAACCTAAGGCACCTCATGGAAGTCGCCACACAAGAGGGCCTCACAATGAATTCTAAGAAATGCGAGATAAAACGCCAAGAAATCTCCTTCTTCGGAAATATATACACCCATATTGGGATGAAACCTGACCCAGCAAAGTTACAAGACCTTCAGGAAATGCCAGAACCACGCAATAAAACAGAACTGCAACAGTTCTCAGGTGTAAAGACATACCTATCCCGTTTTATTAAGGATTTCAGCTCAAAAACCACTGCATTACGTGACTTACTTCACAAAGAGTCAGAATTCCAATGGGAGCCACACCACCAGACGGTTTTCAAAAACCTGAAGAGTGAAGTATCTGAAACATCCCTACTTCACTACTTTGACCCCAAGCGCCCAATCTACATGCACTGTGACGCAAGTCTTCATGGAATAGGCGCAGCGCTTCTACAACCAGACGCAGCTGGCAATTTAATGCCTGTCTTATACGCAAGCAAGAGTCTGACACAAACAGAACAAAGATACGCATGTATCGAGCGGGAACTACTGGCAATCGTGTTTGGCACACATAGATTCCACACATATTTATACGGTCATGGTTTCCAAATTATCACTGACCATAAACCTCTTGTCATGATCATTGACAAACCTCTCACCTCAGCTCCACCTCGCCTACAACGAATGCTTATCCAGCTACAGGGATATAATTTCAGATTATCCTACAACAAGGGATCCGAAAACATATTGACTGATGGGTTATCACGCCTGCCATCACCTGATAATTCGGACCCTATCAATCTGGATGTTCGAGTTGACACCATTCGTTTCTCTGCTGACTGCATTGAAAAACTGAGAGACTGCACAACAGCCGGCCCTCTGATTAACCAGCCTAGAGATACCATTGTCACGGGATGGCCTGAGACAATCAAGCAACTGCCTACCGATATCAGAGAATTCTGGAGCCTAAGAGATCAGCTATCAATTGATGACGGCCTTATCCTTAAAGGACAACAAATTGTCATTCTTCAGACCCTCCAAGAAGATATCCTAAAGCAACTCCACACTGCTCACTTAGGACAGGAGAAAACCAAACTCCTAGCCAAAGACACTGTCTATTGGAAAAATATATACAGAGACATCGAGCAATTCACAAGCTCATGTAGCATCTGTCAACAACATCAGCCATCACAAATGTCAGAGCCTCTTCTGCAACACGACATTCCAACAAAGCCATGGGACGTAGTTGGAACAGACTTGTTCGAGCTCCATGGACATCAATGGCTGATCATAGCAGACTACTACTCCAAGTACCCTGTCATCAAACAGTTACCTGCCCAATCACCAAGCAGTGTTATCGTAAAAATAACGCAACAAACCTTCGCGGAGTTTGGCATACCGTCAAAAGTGGTTAGTGACAACGGGCGGTACTTCTCAATCGCCCTACACCACGAATTTGCCACAGAATGGGGTTTCAACCATCAGACCACCTCACCTCGAAGACCACAGGGAAATGGTTTCATAGAGCGCCAGATAAGGACCATCAAGACCATCCTCAAAAAGGCCAAGCAATCTGGGACAACACCCGAAATTGCATTGTTGCACTGGCGCTGTACACATATCTCAAACGCCATATCCAGCCCCGCACAGCTACTCATGGGTAGACGAATCGAATCCCCAATTGCAACAAAAATAGAAAACAACCACCAAGATCAGGATCAAATATATGATGCTTTTGAACAAAGGCAACATAAGCAAAATAAATATTTTGACCAGCATGCACTCAAGGAAGACCTACCACCTTTATATCCTGGCCAGAGGGTAAGAGCACAAAACCCTACACACGGAAACTGGGACCTAGCAACCGTAGTATCTCAAGCAGATGGTCCCCGATCATATCTCCTAAAAACTGCAAACGGATATGTGCTACGGAGAAACCGGCAGCATATTAGGAGTGCTCACATAAGGCCAACCCCACCACAAACGCCAAAGCATGTAACATTTGCAGAACAACCTGTATGTACAACTCAGTCTTCACAAAGGGACTCCCAACAATACACTCGCAGTGGCAGGATGGTACGACCACCATCAAAAATGAACTTGTGAACATTTTCTAGAGAATTATAGCAAGCAATTCATGGGGCAGAATAATCCACTGCTTCGCTGTAGCTATTCAGGCAGTCTACTCTAAATTAGCCCTTACCTTTTTTTATTATATATTGAATATGCTCAATATCATAATCTTCATATTGGTAAAGGGGGGATGTAACGATGTTATCGTTTCGTTTTGTGACCAACTCTAGTTTTGTAACAACCGCGCATGCGCACTTGAATAAGGGCTTCCATGTATATTTTTAAAACCAACAACACGCGTCTCTCGTTTGTCTCTACAAATAAACCACTCAATACGAGCAAACACAGTGTGACAAGACTGACGTCTACAGTGGCAATCTGCTTTTTAGCGAGGGTAACTATGTTAAAAAAGGAACACAGTGGAGAACTGTGAAACATGTGCCAGGCTTAGAAACAAACCGGCCGAGACACTATTGACAACCAAACTCCCAGCAAGACCCTGCCACACCCTAGTTTCTGACTTATTCGAGCTAAACATCATGGTTGTCGACTATTGTTCGAAATACGTCGAGTTCACTTAACTAAGTTTAATTATCTCCAGAACTGTAATAGAAAGTTTGAAATCCATATTTGCCAGGTATGGAGTACCAGTGATCCTGATAGCAAACTCATGAACCCAGTATATGTCAAGAATATTTGCTGATTTCGAGAGAATCTGGGGATTTCGACACATCACAAATAGCCCCAGATGTTCCCAAAGCAATGGAGCAGCCGTGACAGCAGTAAAAAACAATTAAAACAATGCTTAGAAAAGTAAGAGACCCATATATGTCCCTGCTAGCCCATGTAGCGACCCCAAGTGACTTTGGATATTCCCAGCAACGAACTTTTAATGCAGAGAACATTAAGAACCAATGTTCCAATCCACCCAAAACTACTGACAAATAAGTGACCTAATTTCGGGAGAGGGATGAGTACAGGAAGCCTTAACAACAAATGCAAACACAGACACATAACAATTTGAGACGGGAACCTGCGTGCGGGTTAGAAAGCCAAAACCAGAAAGGCCCTCTAGTTGGAAACGCCCCACACCTCACGATCGTACATTGTGGAAACAGACGACCACCTCCCAACAGGGAGACAGAGGAAGTAGAATGTCTTCAAAATATCAAAACCTCAATAAGTGAAAGTGAAGAAATTGTGCATCAACCGATCACATTCCCAACTAGGTCCGAAACATTGTTATAGTAGGGTTTAACCTATGACTCCCGACTAGAAAAACAGCATGGAACTGAATTAATAAAAGCCTTCATGAAGTAATTTCAGCAGCGAAAGGGTTCATATCTCTTGTAAAAGCGGCGAGTAACGAAGATCACTGTATACAAAAAAGATTAAAATCACTCAACACAGCATCGAACGACGACCAAAGACTCTGCCGTTTACAACAAAACACTACATTCAGACAACAGAAGCTCCTGTGTTCCCACGTCTTCGCTGCTTATGTGCAAAGAAACTAAAAGCGCCGAAGGTGGAATTTAACCATATGCTGCAACAGTCCATGGGCTTCCCCTTTGCATATGATCCCGAAGCGCTCTGGAGATTGGCGTCCGACTGGGTGCAATCTGTGTCGTTTTAGAGGATGTCAATGGATTGAATAGAAACATAACGACAGAGATCAGGTTCTGTAAAATGGCGTCCTTTATTTACATCAGGCAAAAACATGAGTGCCCCGGTAAAGGGGCGTAACTCCAGACGGTGAAACTCTTATTCATTCCCCCATGCAACATCTTCCCTTTTCTCAATAAATAAAAAACAGAAGATAAAGACAAACAAAAAAAAACAAAACAAAATGTCTGATAAGAATTAAAAACAGAGTCTACAAAACACAGTGATCTAGGCATTCATTGGGCTGACTACCCTCCTACCTAACAGGGATTATTCTTCCCTTTCACTTATGTTGTGAAATCCTTGAATCTCATAGGATCTCTTATTATCCTTCCCGACCGTGTTGTCCGCAACCTTTCCGGACTTGGTTTTGTTGGGAATGGGGTCGGGTTGAGGTTTTCTCTTATTTCACCTTCATATTGAGGTGGTTCTGAGTTACATATCTCTTCTGTACTCTGCCCTGTATTCTTGGGTAACTCGCTCTGCACTTCATATGGCTGTTGTATTACTGATGTGAGTGGGGGTGTCTCTGCAGTTTTCTTCAAATCTACTCGATTCCGTCGATATAAGTCCCCACGCACTTTTACATGGTATGATCGCTCATCCAGTCTCCCCCATACAACAGCTTTCCTCCACTATTTTTGACCATTTATGTGTGGTTTCATCCGTACTACATCTCCAGGATACAATGGTTTAAGTGGTTTTACTTTGTGGTCGAAAGAACGTTCTTGGCTCCTGCAGTCTTGCTTCACTGATTTTCTCAGATTTTGGGGCAATGCTGGCTTGAGTAAATCCTCCCTGGTTGGGAGAAGTGTTTTTGTTCTCCTTGACATCAGCTTCTGAGCTGGTGATAAGAGACCTTTGGCTGGCGTATTCCTGTGATCCAACATTGCTAGGTATGAATCAGCCTTATCGTCCATCGCTTTCCGGAAAAGGTTCTTTGCCATCTTTATCGCAGATTCCACTTTGCCATTTGCCTTGCTATTGTATGGACTGACAGGTGTATGTGTAAAACACCACTTTTTTGCGAAGGCAGAAAATTCCTGGCTACTAAACTGAGGCCCATTATCAGTTACGACCTGATCTGGTATTCCATGACGTGCAAAATGGTGTTTAAGTTTGGTTATCACTGTCTTTGCTTGTGTATTGAGAAGATGATCGATTTCCCAGAAGTTGCTCATGTAATCAACTGTGCACAGGTAGTCTCTATCTGCAAACTTAAAGAGATCTACTCCCACTTTCGCCCAGGGTCTGTAAGGAACTTCATGGACCATTAATGGTTCTGCCGGGTTGGCCACTTCATATTTTCTACATATGGGGCACTTTGAAACATAGTCTTTGATGTCACTGTTCATATTTGGCCAATACAAACATTTTCTTGCTCTTCTGCAACATCCTTCTACTCCCAGGTGTGTGGAATGCAGTTTTTCTTTCAACACCGCTCGCTGTGTCAGTGGAACCACTACCCGGTTTCCTCTGAAAATTAAGCCATCTTGCACCGTCATTTCATTCCGCATATTAAAATATGGTCTCACCTCTGGGTCAAGATGCATTTTTTCTTCTGGCCATCCTTCCAGAATTTCTTGCTGCAACTGCTGCAAGCTTCTGTCTTCCTTCGTGGCTGAGCGCAGTTCAAGCAGCCTTCTCTCTGTTACAGGAATATATTCTGCTTCCTTGACATCATCTTCATCGTCCATATCTTCACTGCCCAATCCATAGATGTATGCTCTTGATAGCGTGTCTGCAAGGAACATTTTCTTACCTGGATGGTACAGAACTGTAGCATCGTAAGCCTGTAGTCGCATCAGCATGTTTTGAAGTCGTTTCGGGCATTTCACCAATTCTTTTTTCATAATCGCTTCCAGTGGCTTATGATCGGTTAGTACTGTTATCTGTCGACCAAACGTATATTGATGAAACCGTTCACATGCGTAGACTACTGCTAGTAGTTCCTTTTCAATCTGTGCATACCGAGTTTCTGTGTCGGTCAGTGCACGGCTGATATAGGCTAGGGGTTGACCTTCTTGTAGTAGTGCAGCTCCCATGCCATTCTCACTTGCATCGCATTGGATGACCAAAGATTTGTTGGGGTCATAGTACCTCAACACTGGTGCCTCACTCACTACCTCTTTAATTTTCCCAAAAGCCTCTTCATGAATTTGGGACCATGTCCATGGCACATCTGCCTTCACCAAATTTCAAATTGGGGCCATCACATCAGATATGTGTGGTAGAAATTTTGCCAGGTAATTCACGAATCCAACCAATCGTTGCACTCCTTTCACATCTGTTGGACACGGCATCTCTTTTATGGCTCTTACTTTCCCAGGATCAGGAAGTAAACCATCACTGGTTATTATGTGTCCCAGGAAAGATATAGACGTTTGTCGTAGGTTCAATTTTTCAGCATTCAATCACATCCCGCGATCACGACATCTCTGCAACAGTTTCCTGAGTTTTCAGTCATGATCAATTGTTGCTTCTTCCATCGTTTTACCCTTCCCAATCACCAGGAGATCATCCGCTTTGTTAACCACCCCCTCCAAATCGGACACATTGTTAAAAAGGGTATTTTGAAATATCTCTGGAGCTGGAGAAATACCGAACGGTAAAACCTTCCACCGGAACCTACCATATGGTGTAGCAAATGTTGTTAAACGACTGCTGGCTTCGTCTAATTTTACATGCCAGAATCCATCTCGTAGATCCAGGGTAGAAAATACCTTGCTGTCAGCCAGTTCTGGTAGTAAATCGTCCAGTGTAGGTAACTGAAAATGTTCCCTTTTTAGAGCTTTATTCAGTGGTCTTGGGTCTATACATATCCGCAGGTTTCCATTTTTCTTAGTTACCAGTGCTAACGCACTTACCCATGGTGTTGGGTCGCTCACTGGTTCAATAACATTCTTCTTAACCAGTTTTTCCAACTCGACTTTTAGCCTGTCTTTAAGTGCCACTGGTATTCTCCGTGTTGCTGCAACATTTGTTGTTACTCCTGGATCCACCTGCAAATGTACCTCTCCTGGTAATTGACCCAATTCTTCCCTGAACACATCTCTGAAGTCATTGATAATTCTGTCCGAGTACTGGCTGCTGGATTCATTCATCTGGGAAACTTTGGCGACCATTTTGAATTTGTTGTTATTGATTGTGACGAGTTCCATTGTCTGGATTGCATTTGCTCCCAGTAAAGGATGGAAATCGTCTTTCACAATGACAAACTTAACCGCATATTTTTGTCCAGTTTTGGGGTTTATCATTTTAACTCGACATTCTCCCAACGGCTTCACTTCTGCTCCATTCCACATGACAAGGGTCTTATTGGAATGTTCCTTTTGTACATCTTACTTAGACATATCTTCATCCCACCGCTGCCACCATGTGTCGTTTTAGAGGATGTCAATGGATTGAATAGAAACATAACGACAGAGATCAGGTTCTGTAAAATGGCGTCCTTTATTTACATCAGGCAAAAACATGAGTGCCCCGGTAAAGGGGCGTAACTCCAGACGGTGAAACTCTTATTCAGTCCCTCATGCAACACAATCAACAACTCAATGCCATGACGGTACCTGATCGTTACCCAATCCCACATATAGAGAGATGTGCTTCGTCTCTGCACGGTTGTAAGACCTTCTCCAAACTGGACTTAGTTAAGGCTTACCATCAGATTCCACTGAATCATGCTGACATACCCTAAACAGCGGTAACAACTCCATTTGGAGTGTTTGAATTCCTCACTATGCCTTTCGGTTTGCGAAAAGCGGCTAGTACCTTCCAACGTTTCATGGACGAAGTAGTGCGAAATCTTGTCTATAACTACATAGACGACATGCAAGTGCCGCAAATGAAGAACATGTCACCCATCCCCGCCTACTTTTCGAACAGTTTCAGCAATACCAGGTTTGGATTATCCCTAGTAAATGTGTTTTCAATGCTTCGTCACTAGTTTTCTATAGTCACATTATCAGCCCTGAAGGCATATCTCCCTTGCTTGAAAAGGTTAAGGCTCTTCAAGACCTTCAATAACCTCCTTCACTTTGCCAACTATGGCACTTCCTCGGCCTGTTAAACTACTACATACGATTGTCCCACACTGTGCGGATATCCTGTTCCCTTTTTCCGACCTGTTACGTAACAGGAAGAAGAAAAATTAGCAGATTTCACTGAATGATATTCAGCTGAAAACTGTCAATGAAGTGAAGGAATAACTATTGACGACATCCTTACTTGCACATCTTTTGTCCAATTCCCGGTTGTCACTGGTCGTTGATGCATCGGGCACAACTATTGTTGCAGTTTTTTAACAGCAGCACCAAGGCAAAATACAACCCCTCGAATACTTTTCGAGACAACTGAAACCAACAGAACAACGTTACATCACGTTTGGCCGCGAACTCCTAGCAACGTACCTGGCAATGAAACACTTTCAGCATTCACTCGAGGGCTGTGAATTCAGGATCTATACTGATCACCGTCCACTTACATATGCACTTATTTACTAATGATATCCAGAATATCTCTGGTGAAAAGAATGCTGCGGCAGACACCTTCAGCCATATTGACATTGATCTGGTTGGACCATGGCCGGTCAGTCAGAGATTTACTTATCTCCTGACCTGTATAGACCGCTTTACACAGTAGCCTGAAGCCATTCCCCGAAAAGACATTTCGACTGAATCTGTAGCGCGAGCTATTATACCAGGCTGGATATCACTTTAAAAAGTTCTCACAACTATTACCACCGACCGTGGTGGACAGTTTGAATTCCAGGATTTTTAGTGATTAAACGTACCGTACTACTAGCAATCAACCAGCTTCTAACGGGATGATAGAACGCTTCCATCGTCAATTGAAAGCCGCGTTGCATGCTATCCTGACCAACAGCTATGGAGCCAGTATGTACCTATTGTACTTCTTGCCTGTCGTACTGCGATCAAAGAAGACCTCTGATATTCGCCAACCCAACTTGTTTATGGAGTACCTCTATTATTGCCGGGTCAGATACTGACATCGATATATTAACGGCAATAGATCCAGCTGTGTACACAGACAGACTGTAAGCTTATTTTAATAAGCTCCCACCGATGAACCTTAAGAAACCGACTACAAAATCTTCGGTCCCTAAAGACATTTTTATATGGACTCGCGTTTACTTAGAAAATACTCTGTAAAAGCCCCTCTTACTTTACCGTATACTGGTTCTTACTGCGTGCTTTCACGCGCTGAAAAATTATTCACACTAGACATTGGTGTTAAAAAAAACTGTATCTATTGACAGGGTAAAAAAGCCTTTCTAGACACAAAAACACTAGAACCACATATTCCTCCTACATACATATTGCATCACCCCACTCTTACACTAGTAAAAGTCCATACACCTCTAAATATAATTACGTCACTACTACACGCAGTGGTCGGCGAGTACATTGGCCCCAAAACTGTGTGAGGTTCTCTATATATATAGAATGAGCTTTTTTTAGTCCTTATACTCTATTGAACAGAAAAGACATAAACATTTTCCACAAAAAATAAATTTTAACAGAAAATACATGAACATTTTTCAAAGAAAAAAAAACAAAACTTTTTTGCAGAAAACGCATTAACATTGAACGCTTGTTTTAACCAAAGAAAATTTTTCACTAAAAATTAAAGACATTTTTTTTTAATTCTGTAAACTGAATTGACATATTTTGTATTTTTATCTTTTATAATTGCTACGTTTAGCAAATGACTACTTTTTTTCTCTATCGGTTTTCCACCTTAGCAGGGGCTGATGTAGCAGTCATAAACATACCTATTTTCTCCCTCCGAAAAATGTTCCTATTAAGTAAGGTGATCACACCCTGACCAATCAGCCTGCAGGACGCATGGATTTATCGGGGACTGTTGGGATGTGTCCCGAGTATATGCGTGTTCGTTAAATCAAGCAATGTTGCATGCAAAAGCAAAACTAATAATTTACAAACAAAAAGAGGTAGTTCAAATAAGACGTTTATTGAACGAGTGTATGTGAAATGATGAGATGTGCTGTGTGTATATATGTGTTGTATGTAGAACATATATCGAGCAGAAATTGTGTATGCAAAGAAATGAAGGTAGAAAGTCTCATAGTGGGTATGCAAAGAAATAGAATCTCTTACCAAGAATTGTATGTAGTGGAAAGTCTCCTAGTTTATACACGAAGAAATTGAATGTCTCGCCGCGGTGAACAATACGTGTGTTGGTAAGGAAACCTGTGTTGGTTGTCGTTTTGCCGAGGCCGGTTGAACAGAAAAAAAGAGTGATTTTCCGTTTACACCGGTTTTTATAATCAGAAGGGCAGATAACTCTGGTGTCGCTTTTCAGCGCCACCTATTTGTGAAAAAGCGACACCTAATGGCCAACCGGTGCAGTTATGTTTGAAAGGAGGAGGTAACTGCTACAAATTCCTTCTGTCAGCTAAAGAACTACTTCAGCCCTGTTGGGAATCCTAGGCGGTAACTACAGAGACCTTGGCAAGCAACGAATAAACACTTCTTTCACTCTTTCTTCTGCCCCTGTCCACCTGACACTCACAGCAAATATAATCTCCGCCTGAAGATAGTTGCCGACAGACCTCAGACAGCTCTAAGAACTCTTAATTTCCTCTTCCTCTATCGGACACTGTCCAGGTTTCTTTCTACCTATACCAAACGGTCTAGGTAACCTTTGTGAATAAACTCTTTTCGTTGTTTTTATAAAGAGGTATTGTTAATTCATTTTGTGTCTGAAACCTAAGAGAGGGGGCAACGTCCTCTTTCTTTACACGTTAGCTCTGTAACCTGAACGAGATGTGAATAAATGCGAGTCAGCCATCTTGGATCCGAAACATGGAACACGTGCTCTGCTTCGGTCATTATTTAGAATTACAGCACTCATTTTAAAAATCAGAAACAGGAAAACTTTTGTACTCATTTTTATTTTAAATTATTTCCTTTACAAAAATATGTAATCAAATTAGTGGGTTTTTTTTTTGGAGGAAAATATAATAAACTTTCTTTGTTTTTTATTTCAAATAATTTATTTTACAAAAATAATCAAATCGTTTGATCCACAAAGTTTTATTTGTGTGACAAAGTATCCGGGATCCCATGGTGATTGGGTACTCTGGTGCTGCACTAGTATGCATCTTGGTGGTGATGCAAGGCCGAATGAAAGCCTTGCGACCAGACGAAGTGGAGATATAAAACTAGTATATATTTGACTTAGACATGAACTTATTCGGATGATAGAATGAGACGCCAACTAGTCTCGTGGAATCGTGTAAGATATTCAAAATCTATTACCACCAGAGGCGAGGAGACAGTGGCCAGCTGGAAGGTGGAGATTAGAGAATTCCATATCGCATTTTTAATTCTGAAATATCAATAACGCCTAATAAAGTCTATATGGGTGTTTTGAAAATGTACCAAACTAAGATGACGCAAAGCGCTCATGACAGATATTTATGTGAGTCTGTCATCGTTTGTTTACGATGATGGTGGGTTACGGGGAAATCCTATTTATTTTGAGAAAAAAGGAGTGAGACGCCCGTCCCCACCCTCCCTGAGAGAGGAAGACATGCAGGAAGTAAGATGGAGGAGGAGGGGTGTGTACGACTATAGACACACGATGAAGAGAGATAACAAAAATGCTGCTGCTTCAATAAATAATGTTGTTTTTTCACGCACGAGCCAGAGTTGAACTGACGCCCGGGAGAGACTGAAGTGGCGTGGGCCGAAGAACCAAACTGTACGGAATTCTATCCAGTGCCTTCGCCCGTTAAGTTTGTGACTTAGACAACCACTTGTGTAAAGAATTCGCACACACAGAGAATTAGCGAAATAACTTAGCGACAAAAAAAATAACCCTTACTAAAGACATTGATGAGTAGGGTAGACAATTATCCTACCATTGACCAATGTAAAATCAATTCTTTTTTTTACTAATAATTACTCTTCTATACAAAAAAACAGACTGTGTTGTTGAACACTGTTCTTTTCCTTTTGTTCTGCGTTGAATGGTCCTTTGTTTCTACGGAGCCAACCGGTTTCTGTTTGCCCAGTGATCGCTCACTGCTATAAAAGGTTTTAAAATGGGAGTGTGTGTGTAGCTGGGGCGAGACGACCAGATCAGCGACGTCACATTATCTTTGTCGCCATCCCGGCCTAGAAGAACTTGGATCATTTTTAAAAAATTTTTTTTATTGAAACGACGATCTGCACGGCTGGGAGGTTTACATACTTTATTCATAACAAAATGATTCGTGATGCCATTATATGCTCGCCATCCGTCTGTTATGATGCGAAGACATTTCAAAAACTTTATTTATATCGATCAAAACACAGATTTTTTTATTAAAGATTTGTTATATTTTCATAAAAATATAAACAAACATATAATTGATAATTTTTTTTTAGCAAGACTACAATAAAGATACCAGTTCAGTAACACAACAAGCGGGACATGTTCTGGAGTCACCGGCGTCTTCCGGTTGACCTCGCAATACACGTGGTCGCTATTTACAAAAGAACTTGTAAATAAAAACTTTTATTCATTTTAATAAATGCAGTATATTTCGGATTTTTTTTTTCTTTTAACATGTTAATATTTATTTTGGCACATGTTCGTCTTTAACCACTGTCCGTTTTTCACAACTTTTTACTGACCATTTTTCTTTTCTTTTTTCGGTGTACATTTATATATCAGGCTGCTAGAGAATTCCGGCGTTTTTAGAATTGATTTTTAAATATTTTACATTTTAGCAGGGGGGATCAGTTTCCAATGTTAATTCAACGTAGACTGATCCCCCTCTTTTTGACCATCTTAATTTTAAAAAAAATCTTTTTCGGTATACGATTACCTATCATGTCAATAGAGAATTCCGGGGGTTTTAGAAATAAATTTTTAAAAATTGTGATTTTAAGACGGGGGATCAGTTTTCAATGTAAATTCAACGTGGACTGATCCCCCTCTTTTTAACCATCTCAAATTTTAAAAATTATTCTTCTGCTTACAATTACCTATCATGTCACGAGAGAATTCCGGCGTTTTTGGAAAGAAATTTTTAAAAATTGTTCGTCTTTTACCATAGTTCGTTTTTCACAACTTTTTACGTCTTAAAATCTCATTTTTTAAAAATTTCTTTCCAAAAACCCCGGAGATCTCTCGCGACATGATAGGTAATTGTAAGCAGATGAATAATTTTAAAAATTTGAGATGGTTAAAAAGAGGGGGATCAGTCCACTTTGAATTTACATTGAAAGCTGATCCCCCGTCTTAAAATCACAATTTAAAAAAATTTATTTCCAAAACCCCCGGAATTCTCTATTGACATGATAGGTAATCGTACACCGCAAAAGATTTTTTTTTAAAATTGAGATGGTCAAAAAGAGGGGGATCAGTCTACGTTGAATTAACATTAGAAACTGATCCCCCCTCCTAAAATGTAAAATATTTGAAAAAAAATTCCAAAAACGCCGGAATTCTCTAGCAGCTTGATAGATAAGTGTACACCGAAAAAAGAAAAGAAAAATGGTCAGTAAAAAGTTGTGAAAAACGGACAGTGGTTAAAGACGAACATGTGCCTTTATTTTAAGGCAGAGGGTCCATAAACAAAACAAATAAAATATTAACATATTTTCTTTTAAAACATGTTTTTGTGTCACTATTTACTTGCCTCCCCACGAGGGCGGAAATGGGGGGGAGGTATGAAATATTTATCGCCGTACTTAAGTAATCTTCCGTTTTGTAGGGAAAAATCAAGCTTCCCAAAAAGGGGAACTCTGGATCTTACCTCAGTTTAGAAGGATTTTTCCATACTACACTTTGCTCCTAGCCTGAGTACTCTTGCAGTTTACGGACCGTGTTAAAATAATAACGTTATTATTTAGAAAGTCATTCTTAACATAGGAATAGGGGTTTTGTTAACTATTCTGTACTTTCACCTAACAAACTAACAGATAAATTAATAAAATAATACATTTGGCAATCCGAAACTCTTGCCGGAAGTTACATTATAGAGGAAGTTTAATAACTGGGAGTATATCTGAGCTAACATCGTTTGCTGCTGACCTACTTTTTAAAAGTCGGTTAATATTCTGGTTTGTCGTTTCTCTTTTTTTAATTATTTTTATCATAAAATAAAAAAATAATAATTTCACCCGTAATATTCACCAAAGAGATTACATTTTCTGCGAACCTGATTTTTCGGTCGCCATCTTAAATGTTGACCTCCACTCATCAAACTCGTCTCGTTGTAATTAACATATCTTATAATCGTTTCTCTCTTGAAAGCAGATTGTCAAACAAAAAGTAAGTATTACTTGCATTTACTTAGTTTTCAAGGTTCTTTTTTACTACAGGGGCGCATCCGAACCATCATGATTCCCTTTGGTTATAGAAATGATACAACCTTCCAAGTCGCATGTAAACGAAGAACGGCCATTTTATAGAATCGTCTTCAATCGCTTTTTTGGGCGTTTCTTTTGTTTTTCATAGTTTTTTTTTTAGTTACCTGGGGACGATATTAACATTGAACACCGTCGCAAATACGTAGTTTCGTTATTACCTACCCTAACTTTAACTCTAACAGTTAAAAGTACATACAAAAATCTGTTTGGAGATGGGAGTGATTCCCGCTACTTAAAACATCTCAAAATTGAACGTATTACGGAATTTTAAGGAAATGTTCAGTATTTATTTTTTTAATAAACGTTGCATTAGTAAACCTGGATTTTTAAAATAAAATTTTAATTTACTTTTTTTGTTGTTTGCGTTTGGTAAAAAGAAATTCGATAAAAACAGAAAATTATTGATTTTTTTTTCTATCTGCTTTTAGTTATTTCATTTGATTTTAAAACTTTGTTGGCAGGAAAATAACTTAATATACATTTTTGGAAGATGAATTTGTGGGATGTCTTGGTTCACGGTTTTGGATCGGGTATTTTAGACGACAGTACCGTCTTTAGGGATTGCCAAGCCCCACACTAAACAATTAATATTTGTGTAGCTAAATTGGGACTAGACTGATTCGATAAAAACATGTTTGGCAAGGATCACCAGTTAGCAGCTGCTAACTTTTAACAATAGAATATTGTTAATAAAAAGGAGAAACTGTAAAGTAAAACTAAAACTTTTATGTAGGAACAATTTTACAAAGATAACAATAAAGTTTTGTAAAAGTTAAATCTTACCGTTTGTCTCATCGATCTGCTATAAACTTACCGTAAACAGAAATCAGTATTGTTGCAACTTTTGAACCGAACTCAACGTATGTTATCTTAATGACAATTTATTTATTTTTTTGACAAAGAAAATCAATGAAATACATTTTTTTCGATGAATTATGTTTTTTTTATGAATAAACGTGAGATTGTACGAAACATAATCAAGTAAAAAACGATTTTTACAGATTCTTTTTGTACTGATACAGCTTTTGAATGTGACAAAAACCGACTTGGTTCAAGTTAGGGTAATCAAAATAACAGTCCCATTCAAAAGCTGTACCAGTTTTGTTTGATCACGTTTCTTCAATTATCGCCTGCCATAAATTTTAAGATGTAAGCAATTTGCAGGTAAAGTTTTCATCTACTAATCGAGCATTCTGATTGGCTAAGCACTTTGATATGGTCCAGCTGTTTACATAAACAACTAGAAGACGCCATCAATATCCTGCTTTTAGGGTTAATTTTATACTGAAAGTAAGCAATCTAATTGTTTCTTCACTATGTTCGAAAGATGAACTATATTCACTTTTATTACGAATACTTCAATTTATTCTCCATTTTCAATGTAAGATTAGCATTTTTTATCATAATTCATCCGCAACAAGGCAGGCCGCCACTGTAGACGTATAGGGCTACTTAAGTTGGGAGTTGTGCAGCGAGATGTCTTTTTATTAGTTTTGAATTTCTGCATGTCGGTACAATCAGGGAAAGAAGTTCCAGTAGCTGGTAGCACAAGAAAAAAAGAGTAGTAGACTCTCTGGCATCTGGGGACCTCAACAGTGAATGGATGGGACTTAGCTGATTGTAGGGTTTGTCTAGTGTATTTAAGTCGAGGGGGCACTAGAGCAGCAAGTTCATCGGAGCGCGATCCATTGAAGTACTTGTAAAACAGGCACAAGCATGCAACATTACGGCGCTGGGACAAGGGCTGAAGCTTGGTTGACAGTGTGGGACCTATTTAGATAGTGACTCTTGTTTTGACCTCATCTAAGAGGGATAAACTAGTGGATGATGCACCAGTCCAGATGTTGCAAAAATACTCCATGCATGGGTGGATTGTGGCTTTGTAGAAATATAGAATAATGTCAAGTGTGAGATGTTTACTAGCACGGTAGAGAGAGCCCACTTTTTTGCATCAGCCTTGGCAATGTTTTCAAGATATTTGTTTCAATTCCTGTTACCTGTGAATGTTAGGCTGAAGAGTTTGAACGTTGAACTCTCAGGTAGGGTGGTATTTCCCATGGCAATCTGTGGTTGAAGAGTTTTCTTGTAGTTATTGTAGGAAAGGAGCTTTGTCTGGGCAGCATTAAAAGTTACCATCTATTTATGACTTCAATCCACTACTGACTGGAGGTCACTGTCTAAGGATTCAACCATTGCCTCAGATATGTGTGCATCCGTTTAGCCAACATCACGAGAAGAGAGCGTAGTGTTGTCAGCAAATATACCCATCTCAGACTCAATGTCATCAGGGAGGTTGTTTATGAAAATAAGGAACAGTAGAGGACCAAAGATGGATCTCTAGTGTACTCTAGAATGTATGTTATGTTACTTTGATGAACTGTCATTGAGGACAAGCTGGATTTTTCTTTTGGTTAGGAAAGATCTTATATTATAAATTTGTCCAGTAATACCAATATGAGTAAATTTTCATGATAAGTCCTTTATAATATATGCATTCAGAGATGCTATTTAGGATATCTGTAGTAGATCGTGTTTAACATTAACGAGCTGCCAGACTATTGCTAGATAGATTAGGGATTCAAAGATTTTAGCAAAGATCAGGAGTAGAGAGATGGGAGGATAACTCTGAGGATTAGTTCTATCTCAAGAATTATTGAAGACAGGTACCACAGCCAATTTTTCTAGCTATCAGGGAAGCAAGATTCAGCAAGGCATTTCTTGGAGAGTTTGGAGAGGACAGGGACCAGTTCAGCAGAGCATTTCTTTATTATTATTATTGGTATATAATCAGGCCTAACCACTCTGGGGGTGTCTAGGTTTTTTATAATGTCCCTGTCCTGAGATAGGGTGATTACCAGGTGTTCAAGTGTGACTTCGAACGTCAATAGGGATCTAGGGAGGGGGTGGTTTTCTGAGTCTAAACGTCATGGCGAAATGCTGCGTAAGTAGTTCAGCCTTATCAGTTGCTGTGCAAACGACATCATTGTGATTTGATAGTGGGAATTGTTGATTGTCCATTGTTCACCACACTATTGTAGACTTTCCAGAAATCGTGAGTTCCTAGTTTCTGTGACTGAATGCGTGTTTTGGTTATCTCTGTATACCTTCTCTTTGCTTCACGTATCACTACTTTACAATTATTTCTTTACTCTATAAATTTCTGTCTATTCGCAGTCAACTTATGGCGGCCGAATTTTCAGAATGCTTGCTGCCTCAGTGACATAGCAAGCTGCACACTCTGATATGAACCATTAAGGAGAGTCGGGCTTGCTGAAGAATTTTCGCATGGGGACATATGCTTCAATGCCTTATTTGATCCAGTCGGTTAATTCATTTGCACACTGATCAGCTGGGAGTGAGAAGGTTTCCCATTATAGGGGCATCGCAGATGTGATCTCTGATGGAATCAAAATCAGCTTGCTCGTAGTATCTCATTGCTTTTGGATTAGTGTTTAGGGTGATATCAATCATTACCATAATTTGATTGGCATTCCTGATCAGGCTATGAGCATTTGTCACACAAGCCTCTGACAGGTCAAGAAGTTAGGGTTGCTGGTCTACTCGATCACGGAAGCTGGTTGGGAAAGTGACAGTTTGTGAGAGGAAGTGAGCTAAGGAGAAATTAATAGAGTTACCAGATGCATCGGTAAAGCTAGAGAATCCCAGCCAGTCATGGTGGTGTGCATTAAAATCCCCAAGTACATGTATTTGGGCATTCGAGTCAAGTGAGAATGATGTATCTATGCGTGGAGAGATAGTTAAGCAGAGTATTGTCCTTGGTCGAGTAAAATGGTATTAGAAATATAAGTAGCTAACGTTGTGTTTTAAGGACAATCTAAAGCACATGTAATCTTGCCTATCTGATTCTAGCCTATGTTCTCTAGTCGGACATAAACTTCTAACCTGTGCATATGTTTTTCAGAGTCTTTACGGAAGAGTTGGATGTAATCAGTCACGTCAAAGTGGAGAGATGAGATTGAGGATAGAAGTTTTGTTTCATTAGTGCTTGGAAAATCCGGGGAGTTTGTTAGGAGAAAGGTTTCTACATCGTTAATGTTAATTCTAAGTCCCCGGATATTTGTGAATGCCAGTAAATTGTAATTGTAAACTAATAGCAATACATATGAAAAAATTTAAATTTCTAAAAATATCTCAATAATGTCATATATAGCAAGTGCTTATAATCTAAGAAAGAATCTATTAATTTTTTTTAATATGACAAAAATAATGAAGTTATGACTATTTTTTGTTTTTAATATGATTGCATATTTTTCCCTCTTGAAGACAATATCCATTTGGTTACATTTTTTACACTAATTTTTCAGTAAAAAATGTTATATCTTTTTTAAAACAAAGCAATTAAATTTTCCATATAAATGTATTTTTGTACAAGGAATCAGAATATGCTACTGAAAATTTGCAGAAATTAATGGTTTTGAAGTAATCTGCAGTAAATGCACATAAATATGTTGCAATACTTAAAAATATCATGTATCCATTAAAAAAGAAGTTAGGGGACGACAAGTTCAATTATAATATATTTTATGTACAAGAAACTAAAATTTAATACTAGGTCTTTTTAAAAATAAATATATTGCAAGATTTTATTGGTTTTATTGTAGATTAACATCTACCGCTAATCGCTCCCTTTCCTCCCCAAATTTAGATTCTACCTTTTCTCATGTGAACACCTTGAAAAACTTAGCAGAAAGAAAGAAACAAAAACAATTATTTTAGAATGTAGAGTAGGGATCAGTTTCACAATTTTATTTAATGTAAAATTATCCCCCCATATCCGAGCCATTCTAACACTTTAGGGCAGTAACCATTTTTTTATTTAGGAAATAAATCCTGTGCATTTTTCTTATATTTTTTTTGGACGGGGGATGGGCTCTCGTTTTTTCTTTATTTATTTAGACTATTATGTGTAGTTTTAATAGTCTTTGTTTGAGGAGGCTTGCTACTCGGATTTCGAGTTAGTGGTAGGGCTAGGGGCAATTTTTGAAACCGTTGAAAACTTATCAGAAAAAACAAACAATTATTTTAGAATTTAGAGTGGAGGATTAGCTTCACATAAATTTAATGTAAAGAAATTCACCATTTCCGGACCATTCTCGCGTTTTAGAGAAGCTGATTAATTTTTTTGTCTGGGAAATAAATCCTGTGCGTTTTTCTTTATGAGGGTCTTTTTTTTCTTTTTAACACAATTATGTGTAATTTTAATAGCTTTTTGTATGATGGGGATTTGCCACTTGGACTTAGTGTTAGTGCTAAGGTTGAGGAAGAGGTTTTGTTTTTGATGGAGGTTGAATTATAGTAAAAAGACATGAGATTTGATTGTTTAGTGTTAAAAATAATATAAAAATATTAGAATTTTATAAATACATTTTTAACATTGAGAAATCAAACTCTACACTTCTTTTTATTAGGTATAACAACATTAATTAATTTATTATATTTATAGACTTATTGCAGAGAAGCTGAACTACATCAATCTGTAGCAAAAAACTCAACTGTAGCTGCAAAACCTTAAAAAAAAGAGACAGCTTTGATGTTCAAATATTGTCTTGAATAACAGGTAATTATTCGAATTTGTAAAAATATGTAGTGTTTTTTATTTCTTTTATGATGATTGTATGAGTTAATTTATTTTTTAAATTGCAGATTTCTGTATTGATTTTTATTTAAAACTATATGCTCTTTTAAATTATATAAAAAAATTTTTTTGATATTAGAAAATATTCTTTATAAATAATGAAAAACTAAAATTCAATTCGACAAAAATAGACAAAATCTCGCTTCCCTTATTTTCTTCTTTAGTCCTCACATTCCATGAGCGATATTTTTTAAAAAGGGGGAATAGTTGCTGCTTTCTGGCTTGGAATCTATCCATCTTACACTTATCGTTGGCTTATTTCTACCTTGAAGCAGTATTTTTCAGCCCCTTAAATGAAGTGGCTTCATGCCTAGTCTGGAGCGACTTCCATAATAAAATCAAATTAAAAAAAAAATTAAATAATAAAAAAATCAGATAATTTCAGTAAACATAGAAGAAAAGGACAATTTGTTATAAAAATAGAAAAAATATCAAAGATATAAACTAAGACCAGCAAAGAAGTAAAAGATTACTTTATTTGTTAAAAAATAATATTCCACTTGAACATTATAAAACCATATAAGCATGCCGACTTTTGAACATTATAAAACCATATAAGCATGCCGACTTTTGAACATTATAAAACCATATAAGCATGCCGACTTTTGAACATTATAAAACCATATAAGCGTGCCGACTTTTGAACATTATAAAACCATATAAGCATGCCGACTTTTGAACATAATACAAAACAAAACGACTATATATATAATGTTGTGTGTTTGTAAGAAAATGACCACATATTTACATTGTAAGTGACATGGTAGGGTAATGTAGAAGGGTTTTAGATTAAAGAATATTTTCTCCATCTGGTGAAGTAATATTAACTCAGTTAATGTATTTTTAATAATAATTTCATTTTCTGAAAAAGGCAAAAGCTTTTTCGAGACTCTTTCATTGATGTAATCCTTAGCTAGTCCAAGGTTGCAACACGATGGATTTAATGATTACAAATGCACAATTATATTTACAATTTTTACCCCTCCTTACATATTTATGTATCCAATGTATTCATTTATTTAGATGTAAACTAAGCATTACATTGAATACAAAAATATATGATTAATTATGATATAAAGATTATTCTACAAATGCTCTTCTAAGATATTCCTTAACAACATTCAATTATATTTTGATTGTCTTCTTTGTTGACTTTTCTGATTGTTAAACAAAAGAATTTATTAAGCCTTTTTTTATAATATTTCAACTTTTTTCTCAGATAAACCATAAGAATGCAACACAATGAATACAACTATACAATTATATTTACAATTTTTTGCCATTGTTACATATAGTATGTATTAATTGAATATATATCTTCGAACACATTTCAGTGCTCCATTACGTATAGGTTTGAGTGCTCGGTAACACACTTAAGAGTGCTTGTCTGAATCAGTAACGTTTATATTTATTTTTTATTATTTATATAATATTTCTTTTCTTCTTTTTGAATTATTACTTATATATTGATATGTTTTTATTAAACCAATAATGAAAGAAACTTTATGAAGGCACAGGAACTGAATTTCATAATCTGCAACTATTACTATTTAAAATTCCTCTTTCATTAGCCATCTACGTACCCTAGAAATCTTGTTGCGAACCCCAGGTTGAAAACTCCTGAATTAAAGGATTCTAGTCTTCTCTCCTAACCGTCAAATCTGCACCAGATAAGTAGACATACATTATCAACATAATGAAGCGTCAATCTTATTTAAGTTTGCTGTACATTTTATTGCAGAGTGGTCACTGTTCTAATAGATTCATAGTTTTTCACTGAGCAGTGACACATATCAACGCAGGTTCTGCCTCCCTACTAATTGCTTCCAGCAATTTCTGCAAGAGGCTACTCACTGTTCACTTTTACATAGATCGGCTTGACATACTTTGTTGATGATCTTCATTAGCAGATATCTCTGGGTTATCATACATCCAGTCATCCAATGACTGACAATGCACTTGTCTTTTGCATAATCTTCTGATGGATAGTTGGAGGGAGATGTACACTGGATTTTGACAGAAGGAAAACAAATTTCTCCTTGTAAAAATGTTTAAGACATTTTTCTTAAGTAGGAAACAATCCAATCTTTTGACCCTATAATTTGAGCAATTAATCGAAAGTGTACAAATTGTTCAGAAATATTGTCAACATTTGCCGAGATTGCCTTCTTAATCTGGTTGTCTGCTTATAACGTTACATCCATAATAGAACTCACTGTTTACAGAGTTATATTCGAACCAAATCCTGCCCTTGATCAGCAGTACCTACTGCCGTCAACAACTGATGGTCTAATAGATCAAAAGTGGCTCTTTGACAGTCATTCGAAGGTAAGCAGATTGTAGATCTAGCAGCAAAATATTTGATTATCATCATCTATTTTCTGATTGTGTGCCAGCACTGTATGCATCAACATGTATGTTGATTCTGTAGTATTTCATAATGAGCAGATATTTGCTTTGTTCTCTTTAATGACAGCCATCATTGAGAGTAGCCATTTCGGAATCTCAATGTTTTGTTTGCTATAGAGACCAAATCAACAATTATTTATCAATTGCTTTGACTCTTCGTTGAATTGTCTCTCGGCATTCATACATATTCTTTTGCTTGCTGAGCGCTTTGTGTTCCGCTCACTTCCATTATTTCGTAACTAGATGAACTCTGCATGAAAATAATGCTCTTCAATAAAAAGTGCTCATACAGCAACACATACATTAATTGCCCTATAAGCAAATTGCACCTCCCCTGACTTAGAGATAGATAGTCTGCTAGGAGCTTTTATCGGATCTATTTTAATCAGAGACTCAAACTCAAGCAGGTTTTTCACCGTGATCCAATCTTCCTTCAACTGTCATTGCTTTTATGTCTTCTTTTAACCATCATTGCACTCAAGTCTTCTTTCCACCGTCATTGCACTCAAGTCTTTGACCAGAACTACAACAGCTCTTTCACTTACTAACTTTATATGTCTGCATTGGACTGCCAAAGTAATCACCTGAACAGTTTGTTTAAGCTGAGTCCAGCAGATTCTCTTGCTCAGTATTGTTCAGGAGAACTCGGAATCAATTAGTGTGTTTCACCTTTTCGCACATGTTTTATTTTTGGAGAGTAATGCGACAGCAAGTCTTCTCTCTGTCATTTTGGTGAAAGACATTTAAATGTAGTGTATAAGGCTTCTATTATAGAGTCACAAACTCCCTTTTTTCCCCCACTTTACAACTAGCAGACCAGGAATGCACCATCTGCTATATGAATGGGGATCAACCACTCAATCTTCTTCATCAAGCACCGCTGACACATGAACTCAGCTTTCTCGGTCAATTCAATAATAGTTGGCTACTAATCAATAATATCAGTTTTAAATCAAAGTTGTCTGTCATCATTCCACTTGTAATATTCGCAAGTACAACTCATTCAACTTTGGTCGTTTTATGCCTGCCTTCATCTTTCATTGCTTTCAAGTCTTATTTCAACTGTCATTGCATTTAAGTCTTTTTTCAATCATCATCGTTTTCAAGTCTGATTTCAACAAATATCGTCATTATATTTTGAATTTAATGAATTTGTATGACAAAAAGCGCACAATACTTAAACATATGTCTAATTCATCTATTTAAAAATTACCTTAAAATAATGTAGTTTGCAAAGAACTTGTATAAAGTTAATATCTTTTCTTGAAATTTATGTTGTAATTGTTTTTCATTTTACAGAATATACAGGAATCAATACAAAAAAACCCAAATATAAATTGCCTACAGTTGAAATCCTGAAAGGACAGAAATCATACACTTGTGAACTGTAAGAATTGTTTTCTTTCATCTACTGCATTTTATGATAATACAATGGAAGAAACATTTTCTTGTCGACTGTATATGTATTTTTTCTCTTCTTAGTATTATTGCTGGAGAATTGTTGCAAATTCATATGACTAATGCACGCATGTGTGTGTACGACCCATGCACATAGGCGCACTTTAATAAGTGCAAATTTTCAGTCATAACAATACTTGAAATAAATCACATACTGATAATGGTGAGAACTGAAATAATAGCTAAATTATGGGTTGCAAAAATGGTCAGTGTTTTTAGAATTATCTGTTAACTTATTTCAGAATTATGTTGGTTCCAATTCTGATGATCTCTATACATTATGTTATTTACATAGGGTTCAATATCATTTAGATAAGATGTATAAAAACTCACTGAATATATAATTCATTTCTGTTTAACTAATCTGCATAAATAAAAAATAAGTCCGACTCAATTTCAAATCATTAGATCCAATAGTGAGCTTGTACACAGGGGAACACACGTTTCTATTAATATGATAAATTACAGTTAAACACAAGTTATATTTTCACTGAAACATGAGAAAAAATATCATTCGACGATCTGCTGCATTGAAAATCTAGAAAAAATTGAAAAAAGTGTGAATATTTCCTTATTAATTCCGTATATCGAATGAGAGCACAATATAAAAAATACAGCAAAACAAATTGTTCTAAAAAATAGTCAAATAGTTTGACTTCGAAAATGAACTATCAATCTGATATCGGAGAGGGGCCATATTCTTGTGAAGTTTGTAGGTCTATCTTTACGAATAAACAGAGTATGCTGGAACATGTGCTAACACATACTGGAAAGAAAAATTTTTCTTGTGAAATATGTGACTCTTCTTTTACACGGAAACAGAACCTAGTGGTACATATGCGAACGCATACTGGAGAGAAACCATATTCTTGTGAAGTATGTGGGTCTTCTTTTAAACACAAACATAGCATGTTGATACATATGCGAACGCATACTGGGGAGAAACCATATGGTTGTGAAGTATGTGACTCTTCTTTTACACGGAAATATGACATGGTGCTACATATGCAAACGCATACCGGAGAGAAACCATATTCTTGTGGAGTATGTGGCGCTTCTTTTACACGGAAACAGAACATGGCGGTACATATGCGAACGCATACTGGAGAGAAACCATATTCTTGTGAAGTATGTGGCTCTTCTTTTACACAAAAAAAGAACATAGTGCTACATATGCGAACACACACTGGAGAGAAACCATATTCTTGTGAAGTATGTGGCTTTTCTTTTACACAAAAAAAGAACATAGTGCTACATATGCGAACGCACACTGGAGAGAAACCATATTCTTGTGAAGTTTGTGGCTCTTTATTTACAATAAAATACAATATGTTTCTCCATATGCGAATGCATACTGGAGAAAAACCATATTCTTGTGAAGTATGTGACTCTTCTTTTACACGGAAACAGCACATGGTGCTACATATGCGAACGCATACTGGAGAGAAACCATATTCTTGTGAAGTATGTGGGTCTTCTTTTAAACACAAACATAGCATGTTGCTACATATGCGAACGCATACTGGGGAGAAACCATATTCTTGTGAAGTATGTGACTCTTCTTTTACACGGAAACAAAACATGGAGGTACATATGCGAACACATACTGGAGAGAAACCATATTCTTGTGAAGTATGTGGGTCTTCTTTTAAACACAAACCTAGCATGTTGCTACATATGCGAACGCATACTGGGGAGAAACCATATTCTTGTGAAGTATGTGGCTCTTCTTTTACACGGAAACAGAACATGGTGCTACATATGCGAACGCATACTGGAGAGAAACCATAGTCTTGTGAAGTATGTGGCTCTTCTTTTACACAGAAACAGAACCTAGTGGTACATATGCGAATGCATTTGTTGCCATCCAGCAAAACAAAAACTCCCTGCAAAGAAACTTAACTCACAAAGATATAATTGCCTACAACGAGACTGTAGTTCAGCAAAGCTTGACTCTATGAGAACACAAGTCGCAGTTCTAATAATAAACAACAATAAATTATTTTAAAACCCATCATATCAACAATACCCCTAAAAGAAATAACAATGCATCCTCAAACACACAAATATTTTCACAACAATACACCCACAGCAACAATACATGCACAACCACAGTAATCCACACCAATATACTCTATGCCACAATCTCCACTCGAAAACACACTTTCCAATTCTCCTTTGTCACCAAACTCAATTGACACAAAAAGCAGAAATGACACCACAGCTCTCACCAGCAACATCACCAGAAACATATTTACCGGCACCATGGTCACCTAGACTGCCACTACCTCCACCACCATCAGAGGAACTGGATGATGAATAATTAAAAATAGAGGAAGACCTCAGTAATACTATTGAGGAAGTTAGGGATATGAAGCTAGAGGAGAGAAGACAACTATAAAAAATCCAAGCCTACAAAATTACCAAGGCTCTAATAAATAAAGTCAACACTGCACTTAAGAGGATATCCCTCACAGAACTCAATCATGTGACATATGCGGTTGGGTTTTTTGTTGAAAGACAAACATTTCCAAAAAACATGCCAGAACCAAACAAAACCAAGAACATCGGGGACCACACCTGCATGGAAGGTTAAGCTGCAAAAACAAATGAATATGTGTAGGAAGGAGCTTAGCCAAATCAGGCAGTTCCTCGCAGCTCCTATAAAACGGGGTCGATTGAAAAACATCATAAGCAGACTCCAAAACAAATACAACACTAACATGAAGGGACTAAACAATATTGCAAAGGAGCTGGAAGGCAAGATACCAGCACTTGCCAAACGAATTAAATACCAGGAAGAAAAAAAGAACTCCCAGATCCAAAATAAACAGTTCAAAACAAATGCAAGGATATTCTACAGAAACCTTGCAAGAGACACTGTAACTGTTGAACAACCTCCTGACAAGGAAGATCTTGAGAACTATTGGAAATTCCTTCATGAAAGTGAAGTCACACACAATCAAGAAGCCGAGTGGATTGAGGATATCCAAAGGATAAATGAAACAAAACCGGAAATGCCAGAGCCAGCGATAACACCAGAAATGATATCTAAAAAGCTGGCAAGATATGCAAACTATATGAAACCTGGCATTGACTATGTCCCTAATTTCTGGTTGAAACAACTTACTGCACTAAATAGCCACTACAGTGACTGCTTCACCAGACTCATAAAAGGTAAGGAGGCCACACCAGCATGGCTAACCAAAGGAATAACAACCCTCATTCCCAAGACCAAAGAAACCAAACTGCCAAACAAATATTGACCGATATGTTGTCTCAGCACTACCTACAAGCTTTTTACTGGTCTTCTAGCTGACAATCTCTACGAGCACCTCTCTTATGAAAATTACCTGGAAAAGGAGCAGACTGGATGTATTAGAAGATGCTTTGGTACCAAGGACAAGCTACTAATCAACAAAACCATCTTAGAAGAGTGTAGGAAACGGCAGAGAAACTTAAGTATGGCATGGATTGACTATCAAAAGGCTTATGACAGTGTACCTCATTCATGGCTACTGAGATGTCTTCAGCTGTACAAAATAAACACTATAGTAAGAAACAATTGCTTCCCATATCCAGATGTGGCAAACCACTATCTTCCTAAGCCACACTAAAGGGAACATTGCAATCCATGACATACACATCAGAAGAGGAATCTTTCAGGGAAACAGCTTATCTCCACTTCTATTCTGCATGGCAATAGACTCGCTCAGTAAGTTAAAAAAAGCCGAAGTGCTTACAACCTTAGTCAGGGCCGTCAGAAAGATAAATCCAAGAGAATCACCCATCTACTCTTTATGGATGATCTAAAACTCTATGCGAGCTCAGACAATGAGTTAAATGAGCTACTGAAGTTTGCACACATTTTCTCCAGGGACATCGGGATATAAATTTGGCATAGACAAGTGCACACTGAAGGCTGGGAAGAAGATCCATGCAGAAAACCTCCAATTAGACATGGAAAATACCATCAGAAATCTGGAGGAACAGGAGACATACAAGTACCTTGGCATTGAAGAAAATGATACCATTCTACATGCCAAGATGAGGGAAAAAATAGGCAAAGAATACATACGACGCGTGAATAAGATATGTAAAACGCAGCTCATGAATAAAAATAAGATTACTGCGATAAACCAGTTTTCCATACCTGTAATCATGTACAGTTTTGACATCATAGATTGGCCCCAACAAGCAAGCAACAGGCTGTATGTAAAAACAAGAAAAAATTAACACTCCACTGAGTCATATTCAAGAACGAATGTCTGCCAAGACTGTACTTACATAGAGGAGAGGGAGGACTGGGACTTTCAGAAATCAACCACCAACATAGAGACACTATTGTCAGTATTGGACAATCTCTGACAAGCTCCATAAACCCGAACCTCACAATGGTACGGGAACATCAAGAAAAAAGAGCTAGCCAAACAACTTCCATAACATATCTAGCTAAGCATTTCGGACAGGGCTGTTTATCAGACGAGGTTGAAACACCAACAAAACCAGCAACAGAGATAGCCCAAAAAAGTCGTAAGAAATACACTGAAACATTCAAAAAAAGGAGCCTTAAGGAGTGGGCAGAACAAAAACGCACAACCCACTTTCTTGATGAGATATCTAAAGAGTATATCGACAAAGAAGGCTCTTTGGACTGGCTTAAAAGATGATCAGGAAAGGCTTATAATGGCGGCCCAAGACCAAGGCATAATGACTAATGCATTTAAAAGATGGCAGGACTTAGTAATGATAGCAAGTGCTGATTTTGCCACACGGAAGTTGAGAGTGTGAGTCACTTGATATCAAGCTGCAAAATTATGTTAACAGATAGCAGCTACGCGTAATGATGGTGTGTGCAAATACATACACTGGAACATCTGTAAAAATCTTAACATCCAATGTAGCACTAAGTCCTGGGAACATCTACCGGATAGGACTGTGGGAAATATAAGTATACTATACATTATGATTATGTTGTTTCTACATCTATCTACGTGGAAAATGCATCAGTAAAACCGGACATAGTCATATTAAAAAAAGCAGAAAGAGAGGCAACACTGATTGAGGTGAGTGTTCCACATGACAGTGGCTTAAACAGAGCAGAGAGGGAGAAGGTGACAAAATACCAAGGCCTAATGTATGATATGAAGAGAAACTGGAACCTAAAAAACATCAACATTATCCCAGTTATAATAGGAGCTAAAGCCTCATGAACAAAATTTTAAAAAGTATCTGGAAAGTATTCCCGGAAAACCAAGTACCAAAGAAATCCAAATAATTGTACTTAAGGGAACGGCCAAAATCTTTAAAAGAGCACTCGGTTGGAGCCTCTAAATAGCAGGTGATAGTCTGGCATTTGGAAGAATGCCCCGTCCCTATGCTAACGAAAAAAAAAATGAAAATTTTTAAAAAAGAGAGAAACCATATTCTTGTGTTGTTTGTAGCTCTTTATTTACAATAAAATACAATATGTTTCTACATATGCGAATGCATACTAGAGAAAAACCATATTCTTGTGAAGTATGTGGGTCTTCTTTTACACTGAAAGAAAAGATGTTGCAACATATTGCGAACGCATACTGGGGAGAAACCATATTCTTGTGAAATATGTGGTTCTGCTTTTACACAAAAACATGATATGTTGCGACATATACGAACGCATACTGGAGAGAAACCATATACTTTTGAAGTATGTGGCACTTCTTTTGCACAGACAGAACATATGTTGCAACATTTCCAAACACATACTGGAGATAAACCATATAGCCGGTGAATGACACCTATCTGATATGATGACCTATCCTCAACAACAACAAAAAGATAAGAAAATGTAAAAATGAGAAAAACATGAAAACAGCATGTAAAGAAACAGGAATCTTAGAAAGATCCTCCTCATCTCAGTTATTTTAGGAGCTTCCGGACTTATGAAAAGGATTAAAAAAACTGCTGTGCGAATATACCCGGTGAACCAAGTGCAAGAGTGATACAAGCTATTACACATATGCGAATTCATCTAGGAGAGAAAACACGTACTGATGAAGTATATGGCTCTTAATTCACTAATAAACACAGTTTTTTATGCATATGAGATCGCACTCGGCTTTTGAGGCATACACTATGTTGAAGCACACATGAACACATACCGCATTTGAAGAGTTTTAATAACCTAGTAAGAACTATCGTGGAGTGTCTTCAGTCTCTGTAAGTACAACATGATATTACCCTACAAGTAAACCCTGACCAAATATTCAAGCTAATATATTATTTGATGTGCAAATAGGATCCAATTTATTTGTTCACATTTAACTGAAGCAAAAAGATAACATAAACTTCTGTAAAGTATGTGTCTCTTCATTTGAAAACAAATCTATGATGTTGATCCTAAAGAGAATCCATATTCTATGAAAGTATTTTGTTCATTTATTATATAACAATATGTTGCAACTCAAGCAAACACATACATGAGCGAAACTATATTATTTTTCAGTGTGTGGTTCTTTCACACAGAAACAACATGTAGGGCGGCATATGCAAACAAATACTGGAGGGAAACCATATTCCTGTGGAGTGTGTGGCTCTATTTTTCACAAGAATTGAGTTGCACACATGCAAACAAATTTATAAACACATATACTTGTGAAATATGTGACTTGTCTTTTTAAATATGTAATATGTCCCAATATATTCTAGACTAGAGAACTAATTCTTGTGAAGTATCTGGCTATTCATTTACACAGAGGTCTAATATGTTGTAACTCACACAAAAGTGTTGTGAAATATGTTTCTCTTTTGCAATAAAAGCTCATACCTGAGAAACACCATATTATTGTCAGGTATGTGGCTTAAGTCGTACCCAGAAAACAAGTTGGTTACAACACATGCATACACATACAGGAGATAAATTCCAGTTATCATAGATGCCACTTCGATCATGAAAAATAATTTACCTGGCAAACATACCTTGTGAACCAATAAAAGAGAGGTTTAAGAAACAGTTTTAATTCAAAAATTGTGTCTGAGAGTGGAATATTTTTATTCTTTTGACAAAAATAAATTGTTGCTGCATAGTTTAATATGCCGGAGAATAAAGATCTGAGATGACATACAAGACCAATTGTAGATTTGATAATCTTAATTAGATGCAAACGTGCAAAAATATTTTTAATGAAATAAAAATGTAGAGAAATGTATTAAAAGAAACCTTTCATTTTATAACCCAGATACATTATTCATATTAACAACGAATATTTTTATTTCCTTTTATTTGATTTGTATCATAAATAGTTGTTTGATTGTCTTTAATTGAAGAACATGTTATTCTGAGACGAAATCGATTTGAAGAGACTGTCATGTTAAACTCGTTCATCCTAGTACAATTGAGATACTTCATCTAAAGCTGGTCCCTAATTGCTTCATGAAATATGATTTTTCATTATTTCGTACAAAAATTACATCAATGACAGGCAAAGAAATGTTTCAATTTTTACAGTTTTTTGCAAAATTAGCTTTTATCTATAAAGCCAGTTTTGTAACATATAGAAAATAAATCTGCAGTAAAAAAAATTAAATCAAAAATATTTTTACTTTTTTATTTAATTGATTGCATATTTGTGAAATATGTCAAACAAACTGAGACTAAAATCATTTAAAGGAAAACGTAATTACACGGTCGGATGTGGGAGAATTTTATTTGGTGAAAGGGAAGAGATATGAGTTGTTGGCATTGGTTAGTTTATTTTAAAAATAATTAGTATATTTCAGGGCATGTTTAGTGTAAATTTTTTTTCATGTTTTTTTTTCTCACTCGTCTATCTTTGGGTTCCCTAGATTGGGTTGTACTGCTCGCCTGTGATGCTGGACTGAACTTGTTAAATTTGGTGCCATTTCACTTTCTTTTTATGTGGAGAAAAGTCCTTTGCAAAGCAAAAGTAATGCCCAATTTAATCCCGATGTCCCTGTAGAAAGTGTGTGCAACATTAATTCAAATCACATGCTGAGCTGGCATAAAGTTTTAGATCATCCATAAGGAGTAGATTATTTATTCTCTTTGATTTATCTTTCGGGTGGCCCTGACAAAGATTGTAAGCACCTCGGCTGTTTATAGAAACAGTTTTCTGGGTGGGTCTATCACCATGCTGAATAGCAGTGGAGATAGGCTGTCCCCTTAGAAGATTCCTGATATGAATGTCAGGGATTGAAATTGAAAAATTGCTAGACATGTTAGAAAAATGAACCCTCACTCATATCATGAAATAGAAAGTTTACAGTGTTCTATGATGAAGACCTACAGGCTGGCAGATACATAAAAGACAAGGTCATCAAATCAGACATTGTCATCTGGAACAAGCCAGAAAGGACTGCTCTCATAATTGACGTAACCGTCCAGATTGACTATGGGCTCAATAGAGCCAAACGCTAGAAAATAAACAAATATAAAGACCTTTAGAATGATTAAAAAAAACATGGTTCCTGAAAGAAAGAATCGGCATATCGGTTGAGGTAGGGGCAACTGGTTTACTGAAAATAAATCTAATTTAGTACTTAGATACTGTTATGGTGCCGTACCTACCTACAAAGAACTAATGGACTCGTCCACCTTATAAATACGGGAAGCACGTGACACTTGTTCTCTTCTTCCCCGGCAACCGGCAATGGCGGTTGAGAGCACCATCTCCTTGTATCTCTTTCTTTCTATTATATAATATATACCTTTGTTCATTTAAACCATGTGTTCCTGTGTCATTCATTCGACCTTACCTAGGTCCACAACAAATGGCGACGAGGCAATTCGAACTCTTGGGTCAAAAAACTGAAAATACCACGTGAAAATGTACTCACACGGTTAATGCAGGAAGCCGCACACATGAAAAACAAAGGTTTTTGCCGAACGGTCGAGAGAAGAAAAGGGAACTCAACTAAAACGAAAAACAAACAAAAAGAACACGTTGAATTCTTAAGTGCGAGAAAATTGTTTTAAGAAAAAATTGTTTTAAGAAAAAGAAAACTGAAATGGACATGTTGTGCTCTAATTTTTAAAACTGCTTATCGAAAAAAAAAAACAGCTTGAAATTAAGTGCGCGTTTCCTCTGGTTTGGGAAAACTAGTTAAAAAAAACAAAAAAAAACAACTGAAATTGAATGCGCGTTTTTTTTTGTCTGGTTTGGAAAACTAAAAAAAAAAAGAAAAAAAGAATACCAAACACGAGGGAGGCGAGCATTGTTTTTTTGAGACGAACGTCACAGCGAGTTTTTTTTGACGAGCACACAAAAAAAAAATGAAACCGACACCACGTGCTTCATTTAAAAAAAAACAGGTAAAAGAAACAAAACATGAAATGAATCACACGTGCGCACCTCCATAAAAAAAAAGGTCAGTTTTATTTTCTCTCTCTCTTTTCCGACTTGTACTGAAATATTTTAAAATCCAGAAAGAATTAAGTGTGAAACAGATTTTTTTTTTATCTTCGTTAAAATTAAAAACGTGTATAAGAAAAGAACATTACATAATCTTTTCATAACTAAAAGGGCGTCTTGCCAACGCTAATTTAAAGAAAAGAACTTCTTATAAATTAATTAAATAACGAGAAAATATTAATTTTCAAAAATAAAAAAAAATAAAAATAAGTGAATATACGCGTATATAGAGAAAAGGAAAAGTTTCATAATTAAAACGGCGCCTAGCAAACGCTAATTTAAAGAAAAGAACTCTTATAAAATCATAAGATAATGAGAAAATATTAATTTTCTAAATAAAATCAGAAACTAAATGGTTGAATATGGAAGATATTAAGTCTATAATCGCCGAACTAGCGAAATTCCAACTCTCCCAGCAACAACAAACTGAGGAAAGATTTCAAAAGCTTTTATTAGAACAGAACCAGAATATTTTATTCCACAAAAAGGAGTATGATGAAAGATTGGCATTTCTGATACAAACAATATCGCGCAGTGACCAAAAAAATGAAAAAGACGACACGTTTTCGCAGAACGCAATTTGGAACAGTATTGATAATTACTCATACACGGAAAATAATACATTTGAAGAATATTTCCGAAGATATGAAGACCTATATAAAATTGACTGTGGTAGTTGGAGTGATGCGAAGAAGCTACGCCTCCTTCTTAGAAAACAAAATATCACAGAACATACGAAATTCGTGGATTTCATTTTGCCTCGGAAAACTAGCGAGCTAACTTTCATAGAAGCGGTTGGTTTATTGACAGAACTGTTTAGTCCAAGAACTACACTATTCCACAAACGATGGAAGTGCATGAACCTGGTAAAGAAAGACGAGGAAGACTACGCTACTTTTGCATCGATAGTGAACAAGCATTGTGACGATTTTAAACTAGCTGAATTAAGTGCAGATAATTTCAAGTGTCTAATTTTTGTACAAGGTTTAATCTCAGGAAATGACACGGAGATAAGGCGTAGAGTTCTAAATAAATTAGTTAATGAACCACTCCTTACGCTGCAAAAGTTGGCTGAGGACTGTGAAAGATTTGTAAATGTAAAACAGGACTCAACAGACATTGAATTGTCCGGCATTGCGCATATAAAAAAGGTACATCAAAAAACAAAAGCTCAACCTTATAGAAAAATAAGAAATAATAATTTTGATGTAACAAAGACAAACCAAACCAGTAAAAAAATAAATAAATTGCCACCAAGCCCTTGTTCACGCTGTGGTAATCCACATTAGTACAATGAGTGCCCATTCCGTTTTAAAACCTGTATGAAATGCAAAAAAGTTGGACATAAAAGTTTGCACTGCAGAACGGGCAGAGGAAGTAAAATGCGGATTCAAGCCACTAGGACAAAGAAGGAAAAATGCATGAACATAAGAAAATATGTACAGGTGAAAATCCTGGATAAAAATATAAAATTGCAATTGGATTCTGGTTCAGACGTTTCCATTATAAATTTACATACATGGAGGAGATTAAATAAACCTACTCTATCAAGAACAACCAGGCTGGCAAGCACAGTTACTGGTGAAAGAATTACATTTGAAGGAGAATTAATCACAAATGTGTCCCTAATGTGAAATACTAAAAAACTCAAACTACTGGTACTGAAGGATTCGAATAATCTTTTTGGTTCAGATTTTATGCAGGCATTTGATTCATGGAAGTTGCCGATAAATACATTTTGTAAAAAAATAAATAGTCGCGCAACAGAATCGGAAAAACTACAACGAGAATTTAAAAAATCGTTTCCAGAGGTTTTTTCTGGCGGTCTTGGATGCTGCACTAAAATGACTGCAAAATTCCATCTAAAAGAAAATGTACTGCCGGTATTTAGAAAAGAAAGGAAAGTACCCTTCGCCTCGATTGAAAAAATAAACGCTAAATTAGACCGACTGGTAAAGATGGGTATTTTATCAAAAGTACAACACAGCCAGTGGGCAGCACCCACGGTTTATGTAAAGAAAAAATCTAATGAGATTCGTGTATGTGCAGATTTTTCAACAGGACTGAATACTGCCCTCGCGGACTATCACTACCCACTCCATACCCTGGAAGAAGTGTTTGCAAGCTTAAATGGAGGAAGATGTTTTTCAAAAATAGACCTAAGTGAGGCATACCTACAAATACCGGTGGATAAAGATTGTTCTAAGCTGTTATGTATAAACACACATCGTGGTTTATATAAATTCGAAAGATTAGCGTTCGGAGTTAAGGTCGCGCCAGCCATTTTCCAACTAGTAATGGACACAATGCTGGGCGGACTGGATTTCGCAATAGCGTATCTCGATGACATCTTGATTAACAGCAAAGATATCGAACAACACCAAAAACATGTAAATCAAGTGTTTGCGAGAATCCAAGATTATGGGTTCAAAGTAAAAGAAGAAAAATGTGATTTTTTTCCTGGAGGAAATAAAATATCTGGGTCATATAATCGACAAGGACGGCAGAAGACCAGACCCAGAAAGGGCTACCACAATAAAAAACATGCCGGCGCCAGAAAACGTCATGACATTACAGAGATTTCTGGGCCTAGCAAATTACTACCAGGCTTTTATCCCAGAAATGCATAATTTGCGTGCTCCATTAAATGAGCTATTAAAAAAGGTAAAGCCTGGGTTGGACACCTGAATGTCAGGATGCATTTAATAAAATCATAGAAAGACTTACGTCAGAGTTATTTCTAACATCATTACAACCCAGAATTGGACATAATCGTAGCTTGCGACGCTAGTTCATATGGTTTAGGAGCATGTATCCTACACAAAATGCCTGATGGAACCCATAAACCCATTGCACATGCATCAAGGACCTTGCTCCCAGCGGAAAAACTGTATTCTCAAATCGAGAAAGAAGCCCTAGCAATAATATTTGCAGTAACAAAGTTTCACCGATACATACATGGTAGACAATTTACCTTACAGACAGACCATAAGCCACTAATTACAATTTATGGATCTAAAAAAGGCCTACCTGTATATACAGCTAATAGACTACAAAGATGGGGAACTATCTTATTAAACTACAACTTTAAAATGCAACATTTGCATTCAAATAAAATCTATCATGCAGATGGATTGTCGAGATTAGTGCCAAAACAGAGAGAGAGACTCTAGAAGACACGGTGATTGCGTCTCTTCAAACAGAAGGAGATTTTAAAGAGATTTTGTGCAACGCAGTGAGAGAGCTCCCGGTGACACTATACGAGATAAAAAAAGAAGCTCAAGAGGATGAATTTATCACCAGAACAAAAATGAAATTGGTAGATAAGGATTTACATGCGGCAAAGAGTTTCTTACTCTGTGATTACGTACTCATGCATAACGAAAGGGTGGTCATCCCAGAAAAACTACGAAAGCAAATTCTGAAAGATTTTCATGTTGGCCATCCAGGGATAACCAGGATGAAGGGGGTAATAAGGAGTTTTGTGTACTGGCCAGGTATGGACAACGACATTGAAAAAGCAGTAAAGCTGTGTAAAGGCTGTGCCTTAGCGGCAAAAGCACCGCATATAAAGCATAGCCCATGGCCAAAGACCGACCGTCCGTGGGAAAGAATTCACGTGGATTTCGCGGGACCATTGGAAGGATTTTACTACTTAATCGTAGTCGACAGTTTTTCAAAGTGGCCCGAGGTACTACGTTGCAAGAGTCCCACGTCAGAGGTTACGATAAGATTCCTACATGAACTATTTGCCCGTTTTGGGGTAGTGGATTGTTTGGTGAGTGATAATGGGACGCAGTTCACGTCATCAGATTTTGAGGAGTTCTGCGCGACGTTTCAAATCAGACATATAACGACGCCCCCGTATCATCCTAGGTCAAACGGCCAGGCGGAACGCTTCGTAGACACATTAAAAAGAGCATTAAAAAAGGCCGGTGATACTCCTAAGGAGAAGGCTTTACAACAATTCTTACAAGTATATAGAATTACAAAAAACATGAACCGTGTTTGATAAATTATTACCTAAACATAATAATTATGACCGAATCTCTACGGTACCGAAGAAAAAATACAACCCAGGAGATAGGGTATATTTTAAGATGTTCAAAAACAATGCATCGTTCTGGGAACCCGGTACAATTGAAAAGAGGATCGGATCGATGGTCTATATCATAAAAGGACCACGGTTCTCGCATAAGAGACATCTAAATCAGATCAGAAAAAGACTGTCAGATGACACTGACAGCGCCCCACAAGGAGAAGACGTGATGGACGTGATATATGACACCTTCAACTTACCAGCACCCCAGGTAGTCACACGTAAACGACAACCAAAAAGAAAACGAATGGCTCCGGACTACCTAGAGATAGATCCGAAAAGGAAACGTTATTAAGACTCCTGAGGAGGTAAGGCTTGGAAGGGGGGTGTTATGGTGCCGTACCTACCTACGGAGAACTAATGGACTCGTCCACCTTATAAATACGGGAA
Organism: Sepiola atlantica; assembly: GCA_963556195.1. NCBI lineage: Eukaryota > Metazoa > Mollusca > Cephalopoda > Sepiida > Sepiolidae > Sepiola > Sepiola atlantica. Next base: position 225,343,293 of record OY744517.1, read on the forward strand.
GCACATGACACTTGTTCTCTTCTTCCCCAGCAACCGGCAATGGCGGTTGAGAGCACCATCTCCTTGTATCTCTTTCTTTCTATTATATAATATATACCTTTGTTCATTTAAACCATGTGTTCCTGTGTCATTCATTCGGCCTTACCTAGGTCCACAACAGATACAATCCCTGGAAGACCGAACGGTATGGAAGTACAGATAGCAGCCCTAAAATGGACAACATCTATCCTAAACAGAGCCCTCAGATATAAGTTTAACTAATAGAGAAATCAAGTGTTAGCCCCAAGAGTGGGCCCTTTGATCTCTTCAAATTAACTGAACACAAATGATAAAAAATGTCAAAAACCTTTTGCTTGTGAAGTATGTGGCTCAGATTTTTTAGAAAACATTCATTCAAAAAACATGCAGATTTATACTGGTGAGAGTTGAATAACTTACTAGACACGATCCTCGAGTATTTTCGGTCTCTTCGTACAAGTGTTTATCAAGACAACCTGGCATTAGGATACAAGTAAACCCTGACCAAATATTCAAAATAACATAGTTTTTGAAGCCCAAATAAGATCCTTTAGACATGCATATACACTGATGCACCTTCTCCAAGTAATGTTACTTTAAGTAACAGCACTTAACTGAATACTCCACCAGACCAAATCAATCCTTGTACTGGAATCTGATTAGACTATAAGAGAGTGCATGATAGATATATTATAACATAGTAGACTGGTCATTTGGGTAGAAAAATTAATATTCTGCACTTACTAACTCAACGTTTGGGAGATAGTGGAGAATCTTAATTGAACACTCGAAAATCTGTATCTCATAGTGAAATCAAGTTTTAGCCCCATAATCGGGGCCCTTCTGATTTCTGAGAATTTACTGAAGTAAAATGAAAACAAGTAACAAACTTTACTCCTGCTAAGTGTGTGGCTCAGCATTTTAAAGAAAATATACTTTCACATTCCACATGCAGACACACTGGTTTTTATTACCTACTAGACATTATCCTCGAGTGTCTTCGGTCTCTTTGTACAAGGGTTTGTCAGGACAACCTGACATGAGGATACCTACCCCTACAAGTAAACCCTGACCAAATATGCAAAATTACATAGTATCCGCAGCACAAATAAGATCCCCTCATACGAGGAATAGTGCATCTTCTCCTAGTGATGTTACCTCAAGTAACTCCACATAGCTTGATACTCCACCAGACTAGATGAATTCTTGTCCTGGAATCCGGTAAGACCAACAGACCACAACAAAAGATATACTATGACATACTTGACTGGTCAGTTGGGGAGAGAAGAAATTTATTATTCTTACCTTTTTTCTAACTCAATGTTTGAGAAATAAAGGAGAATTTTAATAGAATATTCGGGTATCTATGTATCTCATATAGAGATCAAGTGTTAGCCCCAGGAAGGGGCCCCTTGATTTCTGAGAACTTCAACTGAAGTAAAAATGAAACATTCAGGTAGACCATATATATATATATATATATATATATATATAACAGCATGGGCCTGTTCAATGAAGCTGAGCTGGACTATATTGCATCAGAGATAGCAGCCTTCATGAGAACCAAAATGTGTCCACTTGAAAGCCCCACAAAAATCACTACAATTCCCATCATCGTTCAAAACACCACACTACAGGTACAGCCGAAACCACATTACCATTCACTCATGAATCAAGCCGTCAAACAGTCTGGGTCCATGACAACCCACCATTATCCCCTTTAGCAAGGAGCTCCCCGGCAAGTATACCACCACCATCAGCTGTTTATTTACAATCAGAAGAAAGCCCCTCGTTAAACCGAAGTTTTTCTTCACGACTATCACCAAAACAACAAATAACACCTAAATCCCCATCATTACTTCAGAAATAAATGGAACCCGATGATGAGCAATTTGCCTTGCAAAAACTTGAGAATACAATTGAGGAAGTCCAGATGATGAGGCTGGACCAAACCCCTCAACTTCCCAAAACCCAAGCCTCAAGAGCTACCAAGGCAGTAATACAAAACGTAAAAATCGCTCTTCAAAGACTTATTCCATCCAACATAACCCTAACGGAGCTTAATAAAGTAACATATGCTGCAGGGCTTTACATTGTTAGGAAAACACTTCCTCAATTAAAAAAAAACAATGGAAGTCCAGAGAACGAGCCACAACAACACCGTTGAAACTGAAGCTCCAGAAACAACTTAAACTTTGCAGAAAGGAAGTCTCTCAAATTAAAAAATTGCGTGCTGCCCTACAGTCTTAGTTTTGCAGAAAGGCCATCTCTTTAATCAAACAATTTCTTGCTGCACCTACAGTGCAGGGACGGCTGAGGAATACCATCTGCGGACTCAGTTTTAAATACAAAAAATGTTGAAGAAATTAAAAACGTTGTGACGTCTAAGGCAGTATTCAAGCACTTGCCAAAAGAATTCAAAGGACAGCCAGCACATGACGAAAATAGACTGTTAAAATAGAATACAAGACTATTCTACCGAAATTTGGTGAGAGGGAATATAACAGTGGAAAATCAACCGGAAGAGAAGAAGCTAGAAAACTACTGGAGGCTTATGTTTTAGAATGAGGGACCATGCAACCAAGAGGGTAATGCATCTTAGATATAGCTCGAAGAAATAAAAGCAAGCAAAAAATGCCAGAGCCAAAGATAACGTATGGAATGATTAAACGAAAGCTAGATCAATTTTAGAATCATAAAAAATAGACAATATACCTAATAGACAATATACCACATTTCTGGCTGAAGAAACAAACGGCACTTCATAGCCATTATAGTAGCTTCTTCACCAGACTGTTGAAGGGTGAGTAGGCTACACCAGCATAGCTAGTAAAAGGTGATACGACCCTCATACCCAAAACGAGTAGGACACAAAACCCTATAAAATATAGACCGATCTGCTGCCTCACTACAACCTACAAACTCTTCACTGGCCTGGTTGCAGACAGCATCTACGAACACCTCTCTCCTGGAGCATACCTGGAAAAAGAACAATTAGGGTGTAGGAGGAAGTGTTTAAGCACCAAGTATCAATTGTTTATCAATAAGACCATCCTTGAGGACTATAGGAAGAGGCAGAGAAATCTAAGCATGGCGTGGATCGATTACAAAAAGGCATACGATAATGTACCGCGCGCTGCCTTGATCTATATAATATCCATCCACCTTGAAGAAAATGAACAATACAAATACCTTGGCATAGAAGAACACGATTCAATTCAACATGTCAAGATGAGAGAAAATCTTGACAGAGAATATATACATCATGTTAGAAAAATTTGCAAAATACAGTTTACAAACAAAAACAAAGTAACTGCAATTAACCACTTAGCTATGCCAGTGATAACATACAACTTTGTAATCATTGATAGGCCACAAAAGGACATGAATAGATTACACACTAAAACGAGAAAAATGTTTACAAGATACAGAGTATCTTGCCTTCGTTTGACGATGTTAATAAAAAAATCAGTCCCTGATGTTTAAGTAAACACCTGAGTTATGACTTGTTCTCAAAGGAAAAACTGCTTGCTTCAACACCACGAGGTAGGACCGTTTAAATTCCGTTTTTATTATTGACGTATTGATGTCGTATTTATTTCTGCAACAAGTTCCCTGAAAATACCGTTCTTTTCTTTCCTTTCCTTTCCTTTCCTCTCTATTGACATGCATGTGAACAGCGCGATGTTCATCACAAAACTGACGGCATCGATCATAAAACCCTCCTTTTATCTACCCTTCCTCACCACTAACCGCAACTAATTTGCATAATGCAACTGTCTCGTGATGCGGATATCGCTTCCCGTAATTTAACGGGTGTAGGGTTCGCGCCTGCGTGTGACGACTGTTTTCTTCCGCGCAGTCTCGTGGATTCGTACTTGGAGGTACGCTCTCCCAAATTCCGGCAGAGACACGTTAGCTCATTTCTGGCACCATTCACGGCAAACACATATGTTTGCGCTGCTAAGATGCGAGAATGACGTCAGAAAGGAGCTGATGCGTCTTTGCTGGACTTCAAGAGACCGTACCTCAAAGTACGAATCTACGAGACGCTGTGGCCGTACCAGACTCTGAAGATCGACAGAAAGAGGTACTGTCTGACACGTCTAGGATTTGGATTGAATGTGGCTCCCCGTGTCATGGAGGTATCGTCAGCACGGTATTATTGCAGGAGAAAGCCATGGACCGAGCAACATCAGCTTACATCGATCATATCCTGATCGACGAAGATGCCATGCCCGCGTCTCGTGTCAGGGAACATTTGGCTCGGTTTAGACTGGAATGTAACCCGGGCGTTTGGGAAACGACACATGCGTGCTTGGATTAATGGTCTGGAGGGAGCGCGGTGTCTTGCGCTGGAAGCGAGGAAACATGGTTCAATAAGTTCCTGATATCATCACACGACGAAATGTGTTCTCGTGTGGAAGGCTTGTTGGACACCTTCCCGTTGGACACCTTCCCGTTGGACACCTTCGTGTGGCTTGCACAAAAAGCTGGGATGACAATGTGACCGACTCTCTTTTCCGGAATATTATGTGCGAGGCTATTGAGGTAGTAAGGCAGTGATCAAGTTTGTGGAGACTGGTGTGTGAACGGCCGGGAAGTGAATGTGTGGGTCGATGCCAGCTCGTTAGCAACTGGGTGGCATTGGAAAGACATTGGACACTGTTTGGAGCACGCTTGTTGGCTGCGACCTAAGAATAATGCCCAGCATTTTAATTCAGCCGAAGTAGACGTGTAGCAGTCACCAATAGGGACTACTTTTGAATGCGTAATCACTGTCCTTGTGAGCTGAATTGACCAATCAAATCACAGGGCGCAGTAATATCGTTAGTTTTCTAAGGGACTACTTATGTCCCCTTAGGGTTCGAAGAAAAAGAAGAGACGACCTCCTGGCACCAGCTTGGACACATCGCAGAGAGCACCAGCGAGGAACGATGAAACGCTCTCTCTTCCGCCGCCGTCGCCACTTGACGACTACTACCATCTTCACCTGAAGAACAACACGGGAAGCCCTAAGAACTCTTATATTCTTCCTCATCCTCAGATGGACACTGTCCCACTCTCTTCTACCTATACCAAACGGTATAGGTAACCTTGAGTTAATAAAACCCCTTTTTGTTATAGTTACAGAAATACTTTTCGTTGTTCTCTTTCTTTACGAGAGGATAAACCCCTAACATCCTCTCATCATCATCCCCTTAAAGACCGACTCTGCGTGTGTGGACCACTGGGTGTCGGGCAAACAAGCACGAGTTCGCACCAAGGCAGCCAGTGACTTGTTAATTAGGAGACGGTTGAGCACTTTCAAGGAACTGGTGATGGAGTACAATCTCTCGGTGGACGTAACGTTGATTGCATAGATTCAACACGTGACCGACCAAATGAGGCGCATGACACAGCGGTGGTTTATGCAATGAAAACCGAAAGGAGGCCTGAGCACCTATCGGTGCTGTACACGTACATGAACAAGACGTGGCCCGAGTTATGGCTATTCACAAACGCAGTGGACACCCTGGAGTGCGATGTACTACTTATTTCGTCAGAAGAGTTTGAGCTCCAACGGTGAAAACAACCGTTACGTCGGCTATACGAGCGTGCGTGGAATGCCAATCAATGGATCCAGCGCCGGTTCACTGGGATAATGGAAACTGGAGGTGAGCAGCAACTTACAGTGGTTATCATTTCCTAACTATCACAGATTGTGGCCCGTCTGCGTTTTCTGTGTGGGGCAGTTGTCACGACAGGACTCGGCAAGCGTAACTGGTCAATTGAAAGTTGTCTTTTTTTAGCGTGGAGGTACTCATGAATAACGACACAGCTTTTCGCAGCAGTGAATTCAGGATTTTCGCAGATGAGTTATCCTGAAATTCTGTTGCGCATATGCCTTGGCCAGGAATGGAATAGCAGAGTGGTACCACCGTACCATAAAACGGATTGCAGCTAGAATGTGCTGCCCAATAAAAGAGGTTGTCTACTAGCACAACGTGACTCTAAAAGACGATGACTGACATTTGACCGCACCAGCCGATGCGATCTGCCGTTACGTAAAAGGGGTTGATGTGGTGCCACCATCAGCAGGTCCTGAACACGGTCCTTACTAGGTTTGAGACTGTGTGTAGGTGAAGTCATTCGAGAAACGCTGCACCACGAGATTTGGCCATGGTCGAGTAACAGAACTAATCAGTCCAGTCTGTCGTGGTGAATGGAATATCCAGACATGTGAAGGACCTGCGCTCTTGCTACAGTGTCCTCTCGCTGGAGGAAGATTCTGACAGCGCAGTATCTTCAGAGAGTCTGATAACTGACGACGACACAGAGTCGGATTATTGACCCGAGATGAAAGTAGAAGCCCGCGCACCCGACGAAACCATAGCCTCTGAAGTAGCCACACTTTTACGGAGGAGCACCCGGCAAAGACGACCGCCGGGATATCATCGCTGTGATCATGAGATAAGGGAGGAATGTAATGACGGCGCGGAAGGAAACAATCGTCACACGCAAGCGCGAACCCACGCCCATTGAATTACGGGAAGCGATATCCGCATCACAAGAGGGTTGCATTATGCAAATTAGATGCAATTAGAGGCGATGAAGGGTAAATAAAAAGTGTTTGTCTTGATCGACGGCGTTTGTTTGGTGGTGAACATTGCGTTGTTCACATGCGTGTCAATAGAGAAGAAAGGAAAGTAACGAAAAAAAAGAACGGTATTTTCAAGGAACGAAGGAACAATTCCACGTAATTCTATCACTCGGCATTATTTTGATAAAATAGAGGCGCGTTCACAGGTAACATGAATTGAAACAAACACATTAAAGGCCTTGTCAAGGCTGCTGCTAAAATGTGGTCTCCCTCTACCATGCTAGTAAACTTCTTACACCTGAATTATCCTATATCTCTACAAAACCACCATCCGCCTATGCATGGAGTATTGTCACACCTGGACTGGTGCCTCATCCACTAGTCTCTCTCTTTTAAACAAGGTCCGAAAAAGAGTCGCCAACTTAATAGGCCCCTTACTATCCACCAAGCTCTAGCCCGTGTCCCAAAAACGCAATGTTGCATCCTTGTGCCTGTTTTATAAGTACTTCAATGGATTGTGCTCTAATGAACATGCTGTTTAGATAGCCCCTCGACGTAAATACACTAGACTAACCCAACAATTAGCTAAGTCTCATCCATTCACCGTGGAAGTCCCCAGATGCCGGAGAGCCTTCTACTCCAATAGCTTTTTTACTATGCTACCGACCTCTGCAACTCTCTCCCTGCTCCCTGTTTCTTCGAATGTACCGACATGCACAGGTTTAAAACTAATGTAAACAAACATCACACTTCACTGCTCTCAACTTAGGATGACCCCCAAAACCTACACTTTAATTCTCAGTAACCCCTGTCGTCTAGAGTGGCGGCCTGCTTTTTAGCGGGGGTAACTACGTTAAAAAATGAACACAATGGAGAAATGTGAAACATGTGCCAGGCTTAGAAAAAACCGGCCGAGACATTATTGACAACCAAACTCCCAGCAAGACCCTGGCACACCCTAGTTTCTGACTTATTCGAGCTAAACAGCCAGACCTACATCATGGTTGTCGACTATTATTCGCAATACATCGAGTTCACTTAACTAAGTTTAATTATCTCCAGAACTGAAATAGAAAGTTTGAAATCCATATTTGCCAGACATGGAGTATCAGTGATCCTGATAGCAAACTCATGAAGTTAATATATGCTAAGAGAACTTGCTGATTTCGCGAGAATCTGAGGATTTCGACACATCACAAATATCCCCAGATTTTCCCAAAGCAATGGAGCAGCGGTAGCAGCAATAAAAAACAATGCTTAGAAAAGTAAGAGACCCATATATGTCCCTGCTAGCCCATGTAGCGACCCCAAGTGACTTTGGATATTGCCGCAACGAACTTCTAGTGGGTGGAAAATTAAGAACCAATGTTCCAATCCACCGAAAGCTACTGTAGCAGTTACCTCCTCCTTTCAAAACATAACTACACCCGTTGGCCGTTAGGTGTCGCTTTTTCACCGACAGGTGGCGCTGTAAAGCGACACCAGAGTTATCTGCCCTTCGGACTATAAAACCAGGTGCAAACGGAAATTCCTTCTCTTCTTCACCGACCAGCCTCGACAGAAGAACACTGGCACCAGCGCTCCGTTTCACTCGCTTTTTTCCTACTCAACCGGTCTCGGCAGAACTACGCTGACAGAGCGCTTCGTCTCTCTGCTCTTTTCTCTTCTCTGGTCAACAAGCCTCGACAGAACGACGCTGACACTAGCTCTCCGTATCACGCTCTTCTTTACCGACAGGCATCGGCAGAACGACGCTAATACAGTAGCGCTTCGTCTCACGCTTTTCTCTTGTCAACTGGTCTCGGCATAACAACTACCAACACACGTTTCTTCTGTCAACACGTGGTCAAACAACGGTAAGGGTTCTCAACTCATTTTCTTTGTGTACATCTTTCAAAGACTTTTCCCACGACTCACTTCTACACATACGCATTTCAAGAACTGTTTCTTATCGACACACATACACCACAAACCTCATCATTCCACATTACACACACGTTCAATAAACGTTATTTGAACTACCTCATTTTGTTTGTTAATTATTACTCTGTCTTTGCATGCAACATTGCTTGATAAAACATACACGCTTATAGTCCGGGAACATCACCCTCTCGAACCGAACACTACTGACACATAAGTGACCGAACTTCAAGCCTATTCGGTAGAGGAATGAGTACATGAACGCTCAACAACAACACACGCACACCCATACACATAGCAAGAGAGTTGAAACCTCTTGAGACGGGAAACCGCGTGTGGGTTAGAAGCTCAAATACCTCTAGTTGGAAACGCCCCACACCCCACGATCGTACATCGTGGAAACAAACGACCACCTCACAACAGGGAGACAAGAAGTAGAATGGTCTTAAAATACCCAAACCCCAATAAATGAAAGTGAAGAAATTGTGCATCAACCGACCACATTCCCAACTAGGTCCGGAAGATTGTCAATACCATCTACCAGACTTAAATAAATCAATAAGATTAAAATAATTACCTAAAAAGGGAGTTGTTATAGTAGGGTAGAACCAATGACTCCCGACAAGAAAAAAAACAGCACGTAACTAAATAAAAAAGCCTTTGTAAAGTTATTTCAGCAGCGAAAGGGTTCGTAAGTCTTGTAAAAGCGGTGACAAAAGAAGAAAAAATCACTCAACACAACATCGAACGACGACCAAAGACTCCGCCGTTTACAACAATAAAGAAAGAAAGAACACACAGTTTTGAACTCGGAAACTTCCGAAATACTTTATGTTCACCTTTAAAAGCTAAAGAAAACAAAATAAAAAAGGACATTTCTTTTAAATACCGAATATATATATATATATATATATATATATATATATATATATATATTCGGTATTTAAAAGAAATGTCCTTTTTTATTTTGTTTCTTTAGCTTTTAATATATATTTATAATATATATATATATATATATATATATATATATATATAAATAGTAATTATTTATTACCTACAGACATCGATGTTTAATGCTAACGCAATCTTCAGTGCAGAAAGTTAATTCACAACGATCTGCGGGCTCGAACTCCGATCACAAATCGCAACTGATCCGCAGTCAAGGGCGTTAACCTCTCGGCCATAGAGAATTAGCTAATAATTAAGGAGGAATTTAACTTTGTAAATAGCGAGTCGGCGGCTAATGTACACGAGCAGTTGAAAGTGATCAACAAACTGTGTTTGGATCTTGCATGAAGCTATTTGTACTGCTTGTTATTAAACTCACTCAGAGTGGCCGGCCTTAGTGAAGGAGGCTTATAATAATATTTATAAATAAATATTAATTATTTATTACCTACAGACATCGAGGTTTCATGCTAACGCAATCTTCAGTGCAGGAAGCTAATTCTCAATGATCGGCGGGCTCGAACTCCGATCACAAATCGCCATATATATATATATATATATATATATATATATATATATATATATATATATATATATTCTTTGTAGAACTTTTCCATTTCGTTTTTCTTTTTAGAATGTGTTTCCACTACAATGTTTTCCCTACATTTTTACTGTAGATTTCTTTTGGTCTGTTGTCTATATGTATATAAATGGGTGTAATTACGGTAACTACTATGTTACAGGCTGACACCTACCTGTCTCTGAAAATGGAGGCTACACAGCCACTAATTGATACGGCTATAGTGAACGCCATAGAAGGCCTCACCAATGAGGTGAGAAAAATGATCATGTCAGAGCAGCAGTCGCACAGGCGCCGACTTCATCTCCACGCTCCCCTCGTCGCCGTTGCTGCCGCCACACTAACAAACGAGATCTTTGTTACTACTACAGGCGCTTTGGCACTCATGCAAAGTGGTGCACACCCCGTTTTAATTTATAAAGCCACCTGTGTCGCTTATTTCACTGCAAGCTGTAAACTAATCACCTATTCCAAGGTACGGTCAAATTTCTCGATCTTTGTACTTGCGCAGATACTTTACCTGGGCATTTACTGTAGCATATCTACCTCATCCCATTCTGTGCTCAGACTTTCTGCACCACTTTTACCTGCACCACTATTGTCGCTACCGATTACTCATATCAGACTCTACTACACTCCTACCCGAAGTTAACTAATTTGAATTTTGTTGTGAGAAAACCAACTGCCTCAACAAAACACTACATTGACACATTAACTGTGTTCTCACATTATCAGCCCTGAAGGCCTATCTCCCTTGCCTGAAAAGTGTGAGGCTCTAAAAGACCTTCAACCGCCCCCTTCATTTCGCCAATTAAGGCACTTCCTCGATTTGTTAAACTACTACAGACGATTGACCCCACACTGTTCGGATATCCTGTCACCCTTTTCCGACCTGTTCAGCTGAAAACTTTCAATGAAGTGAAGGAATAACTATTGACGACATCCTTACTTGCACATCTGTTGTCCAATGCCCGGTTTTCCATGGTTGTTGATGCATCAAGCACAGCTATTGTTGCACTTTTGCAACAATAGCACTAAGGCAAAACAAAACCCCTCGAATACTTTTCGTGACAACTGAAACCAACAGAACAACGTTACAGCACGTTTGGTCGTGAACACTTGGCAATGTATCTCACAGTATTCACTCGAGGGACATCAATTCGTGATTTACAATGATCACCGTCCACTTACATATGCACTGCGTGTTAAGCCAGAAAACTATTCTCCTCGCGAAACGCGCCATTTAGATTTTGTTTCGAAATTTACTAATGATATCCAGCATATCTCTGGTGAACAGAATGCTGCGGCAGACACCTTGTCCCGCCTTCCTATCAATTCTCTATCTTCGCCTTTGGATATCGACATATAACAGATGGCCTTAGACCAGCCACGTCTCGACATTCTGGATCTGTTGTCACCTGAGTTTTCGATTTGCAAGTTCACATACCTGCCCGTGCCCACTTCGGACACGCAGATCATTTGTGACATCTCAACAAATTCGCCTCGCCTTTTTGTTCCACTGACTCACCGTAGGGTTGTCTTTGAAACCCTTCCCAACTTGGCACACCCCGGACTCAAAGCCACAGTAAAGCTGATTTCAGTTAGATATTTCTGGCCGAAAATAAGCCGCAACGTCCTGCTAAAAGTCAAAGATGAACAAGCATATCCCTACACCGCTTGGAACCTTCAGCACTCCAGAGGCTCGGTTCAGCCATATTCACATTGATTTGGTTGGACCATGGCCGGCCAGTCAGGGATTTACTCATGTCCTGTATAGACCGCTTTACACAGTGGCCTGAAGTAATTCCCCGAAAGACATTTCGACTGAATCTGTAGTGCAAGCTATTATATCAGGCTGGATATCGCGTTATTCCTATAACTATTACCACAGACCGTGGTGGACAGTTTGAATCCCACCTATTCCAGGAACTTTCAAGGATTTTAGAGATTAAACGTAACCGTAATACTAGCAATCAACAAGCTTCTAACGGGATGATAGAACGCTTCCATCGTCAATTGAAAGCTGTCTTGCGTGCTTATCCTGACCAACAGCTATGGAGCCAGTATGTCTCTATTGTCCTTTTGACCTGCCCCACGGCGCTCAAAGAAGACCTCTGATACCCGCCAGCTAAAATTATTCATGGAGTACCTCTATTCTTGCCGGGTCAGATGCTGAACCTGATTGATTTAACAGCAACAGATACAGCTCTGTACACAGACAGACTGCAAGCTTATTTTAATAAGCTCCCACCGATGAACAGACTACAAAATCCTTGGTCCCTAAAGACATTTGTATATGGACTCCCGTTTCCCTTAGTAAATACTCTGTGAAAGCCCTTCTTACTTCACCTTATACTGGTCCTTACTGCGTGCTTTTACGCAATGAAAAATTATTCACACTAGACATTGGTGTTAAAAAAAACTGTATCTATTGTCAGGGTAAAATAAGCCTTTCTAGACAGAAAAACACAGGAGCTACATATTCCTTCTACATACATATTGCATCAACCAACTCTTACACTAGTAAAAGTCCATACACCTCTAAATATAATTACGTCACTACTAGTACACGTATTGGTCGGCGAGTACATTGGCTCCCAAAACTTTGTAAGACTATATATATAGAATGAGCTTTTTTTAGTCCTTATACACTATTGAACAATTACTGCTTTTCACAGAAAAGACATAAACATGTTCCACGAAAAAATGAATTTAACCAATAAAACATAAACATTTCTCAAAGGAAAAAAAGAAAAACATTTTGAAGAAAACGCATGAACATTGAACGCTTGTTTTAACCAGAGAAAACTTTTTCACTGAAAAGTAAAGACATTTTTTTCTCCAAATACTGTAAACTGAATTGATATATTTTGTATTTTTATCTTTTATAATTGCTACTTTTAGCAAATGACAACTTTTTTCTCTTTCGGTTTTCCACCTAAGCAGGGACTGATGTAGCAGTCATAAACATACCTAATTTCTCCCTCCGAAAAATGCCCCCATTAAGTGAGCTGGTCACACACTGACCAATCAGCCTGCAGGGTGCATTGATTCTTTCTGTCGGCTAAAGAACTACTTCAGCCCTTTTGGGAATGCTAGGCGGTCACTACAGAGATCCCGGCAAGCAACGAGGAAACATTTCTTTCACTCTCTCTCCTGCCCCTGTCCACTGGACGCTCACGGCAAATACTATCTGCGCCTGAAGATAGTTGCCGACAGACCTCAGACAGCTCTAGGAACTCTTAATTTCCTTTTCTCGGACACTGTCCAAGTTTCTTTCTACCTATACAAAACGGTATAGGTAACCTTTGTGAATAAACCGGAAACTCTTTTCGTTGTTGTTATGAGGAGGTGTTTTTAATTCATTTTGTGTCTGAAACATAAGAGAAGGGCGATGTCCTCCTTCTTTACACGTTTGCTCTGTAACCTGAACGAGATGTGAATAAATGCGAGTCAGCCATCTTGGATCCGAAACCTGGAACACGTGCTCTGCTTTGGTCGTTATTTAGAACAAAAACACTCATTTAAAAAAATCAGAAACAGGAAATCTTTTGTAGTAATTTTTATTTTAAATTATTTCTTTTACAAAACTATGTAATCAAATTAGTGGTTTCATTTTTTGGAGGAAAATTTAATAAACTTTCTTTGTTTATATATTAAATAATTTCTTTTACAAAAATAATCAAATCGTTTGATCCACAAAGTTTATAGGTGTGACAAAGTATCCGGGATCCCATGGTGATCGGGTACCCTGGTGATGCGCTAGTATGCATCTTGGTGGTGATGCTACGCCGAATGAAGGCCTTGCGACCAGAAGAACTGGAGATATAAAACCAGTATATATTTGACGTAGACATGAACTTATTCGGATAACAGACGCCAACTAGTCTCGCGGAATCGTGTAAGATATTCAAAATCTATTACCACCAGAGGCGAGGAGACAGTTGCCAGCTGGAAGGATGATATTAGAGACTTCCATATCGCATTTTTAATTCTGAAATATCAATAACGCAATATTATTTTTGGGTGAGTGGCGTGTTTTTCAGAACCACAAGTCTGTACGGGTGTTTTGAAAACTAGGATGACGCAAATCACTCATGACAGAGATTTATGTGAGCCTGTCATCGTTTGTTTACGATGATGGTGGGTTACGGGGAAATCCCATTTATTTTGAGAAAAAAGGAGTGAGACGCCCATCCCCACCATCCTTGAGAGAGGAAGACAGGCAGGAAGTAAGATGGCAGAGGAGGGGTGTGTACGACTATAGACGCACGATAAAGAGAGATAACAAAAATGCTGCCGCTTCAATAAAAGAATGTTGTTTTTTCATGCACGACCCAGAGTTGAACTGACGGGCGGGAGAGACTGAAATGGCGTGCGCCAAAGAAAGAAACCGAACGAAATTCTATCCACCGCCTTCGCCCGTTAAGTTTGTGACTTAGACAAACACTTGTGTAAAGAATTCACAGAGAACACACAGAGAATTAGCAAAATAACTTATTGTTAAAGACATTTACGAGCACGGTAGACATTAATCCTACCATTGACCAATGTAAAATCAATTCTTTTATTTTATTAATAATTACTCTTCTATACAAAAAAAACAAAAACAGACCGAGTTGTTGAACACTGTTCTTTTCCTTTTGTTCTGCGTTGAATGATCTTTTGCTCCTACAGAGCCAACCGGTTGCTGTTTGTCCAGTGATCGCTCACTGCTATAAACAGTTTCAAAGTGGGAGTGTGTTTGTAACTTGAGTTAGACGACCAGATCGACGACATTATCATACTCTTCATCCCCATCCCGACCTAGAGGAACTTGGATCGATTTTTTTAATTATTGAAACGACGATCTGCACGGCTGGGAGGTTTACATACGTGACTCACAACAAAATGATTCGCGAGGCCATTATATGCTCGCCATCCGTCTGTTATTATGCGAAGACATTTCAAAAACTTTAATTATATCAATAAAAAGACAGATTTTTTTTTTTATTAAAGATTTGTTATATTTTCATAAAATATAAACAAACATATATTTTATAATTTGTTTTGCTAACAACTTATTTTTATTATACTAAAAATACAATTCTAAATTTTCCATTAAAAAAAGTTTATTTTATCATTCATGATCAACCGTACTTGAAGTTTATTGCAGGATAACCCGGAAGTCAGCGCAGTCGCGGACCCTTCTGAAGTTTATCTGAAGAGCCAAATAATCAAATAGAAGCTTTAATTTGTTTGGTACTCTTGCAGTTTACGGACCGTGCTAAAATAATAACATTATTATTTAGAAAGTCATTCTTAACATAGGAATAGGGGCTTTTGTTAACTATTCTTTCACCAAACAATTTAACAAATTAATTAATAAAATAATACATTTGGCAATCCGAAACTGTTGCCGGAAGTTACATTATAGAGGAAGTTTAATAACTGGGAGTATATCTGAGCTAACATCGTTTGCTGCTGACTTACTTTTTAAAAGTCGGTGAATATTCTGTTTTGTCGTTTGTCTTTTTTTTATTATTTTTATCATAAAATAAAATGATAATAATTTTACCCGTAATATTCACCAAAGAGATTACATTTTCTGCGAACCTGATTTTTCGGTCGCCATCTTAAATGTTGACCTCCACTCATCAAACTCGTCTCGTTGTAATTAACATATCTTATAATCGTTTCTCTCTTGAAAGCAGATTGTCAAACAAAAAGTAAGTATTACTTGCATTTACTTAGTTTTCAAGGTTCTTTTTTACTACAGGGGCGCATCCGAACCATCATGATTCCCTTTGGTTATAGAAATAATCCAACCTTCCAAGTCGCATGTAAACGAAGAACGGCCATTTTATAGAATCGTCTTCAATCGCTTTTTTGGGCGTTTCTTTTGTGTTTTCATAGTTTTTTTTTTAGTTACCTGGGGACGATATTAACATTGAACACCGTCGCAAATACGTAGTTTAGTTATTACCTACCCTAACTTTAACTCTAACAGTTAAATGTACATTAAAAAATCTGTTTGGAGATGGGAGTGATTCCCGCTACTTAAAACATCTAAAAATTGAACGTATTACATAATTTTAAGGATAATTTCAGTATTTAAATAACTTTTTTTTAAAATAAACGATGCATTAGTAAACCTGGATTTTTGGCACATGTTCGTCTTTAACCACTGTCCGTTTTTCACAACTTTTTACTGACCATGTTTCTTTTCTTTTTTCGGTGTACACTTATCTATCAGGCTGCTAGAGAATTCCGGCGTTTTTGGATTTTTTTTTCAAATATTTTACATTTTAGGAGGGGGGATCAGTTTCCAATGTTAATTCAACGTAGACTGATCCCCCTCTTTTTGACCATCTCAATTTTTAAAAGAAATCTTTTTCGGTGTACGATTACCTATCATGTCAATAGAGAATTCCGGGGGTTTTGGAAATAATTTTTTTTTAAATTGTGATTTTAAGACGGGGGATCAGTTTTCAATGTAAATTCAACGTGGACTGATCCCCCTCTTTTTAACCATCTCAAATTTTAAAAATTCTTCTTCTGCTTACAATTACCTATCATGTCGCGAGAGAATTCCGGGATTTTTGGAAAGAAATTTTTAAAAAAATGAGATTTTAAGACGTAAAAAGTTGTGAAAAACGAACTATGGTAAAAGACGAACAAGACTGATCCACCGTCTTAAAATCTCAATTTTTTAAAATTTCTTTCCAAAAACGCCGGAATTCTCTCGTGACATGATAGGTAATTGTAAGCAGAAGAAGAATTTTTAAAATTTGAGATGGTTAAAAAGAGGGGGATCAGTCCATGTTGAATTTACATTGAAAACTGATCCCCCGTCTTAAAATCACAATTTTTAAAAATTTCTTTCCAAAACCCCCGGTATTCTCTATTGACATGATAGGTAATCGTACACCGAAAAAGATTTTTTTAAAACTTAGTTAAAGATTGGAAAAGTTTTTGTATATAAAAACGACACGAGCGTTAAATCTGCTTTTAAAGTTCAGTGTGTGTGCATGTATGTGTGTTTACATACTTGTGTTAAGTTGTTATTGAGGAGAAGGCAGCAGCCGTGCTTAAAGGATATTTTTAGGACTTCGCACTCAAGTCGGGAGGGGGTGTATCTTCAGGAGAGCCGAGGCTAGTCTTTTGAGTCGCAAGTAACTTTCATTTCTTTTTGATAATTCACTGGTTTTGTAAAAGTTTATTTCGCACCTACTTGTTAAAAAATGTGTGAACACTTTTCACTGAGTTCAACTTTTGGCCACATCTGTAATTGCTAACTTTTACGAGCCACTGACCGCAAGGTGATTCCCTCTTCAAGAAGAAAGAAAGAAATGAAAAGAAGAGGAAGAAGTGGAAAGGAGAGGAGAACGAACCTAGAAATAAAAGGGGTAACTAAGCAGGCTAGCACTTTCCTTCAATGACCGTTTGTCTCATCGATCTGCTATCAACTTAACGTAAACAGAAATCAGTATTGTTGCAACTTTTGAACCGAACAAAATCGACTTTTGCCGTTGCAGAAATATGTCAACAGGCGGAAACACCCGAATGAAAGTGAACTGGCGTCACGATCAAAACGTCTTTTCAACATGAAAAAAATAATTAAAAAAACACTCAACGTATGTTTTTCTTTATGACAATTTATTTATTTTTTGACGAAGAAAATCAATGAAATAATTTTTTTATGGAAACGTTAAAAGCTTACATTTTTTTTCGATAAATTATGTTTTTTTAATGAATAAACGTAAGATTGTACAAAACATAATCAAGTAAAAAACGATTTTTACAGATTCTTTTTGTACTGATACAGCTTTTGAATGTGACAAAAACCGACTTGGTTCAAGTTAGGTTAGGGTAATCAAAATAACAGTCCCATTCAAAAGCGGTACCAGTTTGGTTTGATCACGTTTCTTCAATTATCGCCTGCCATAAATTTTAAGATTTAAGCAATTTGCAGGTAAAGTTTTCATCTGCTAATCGAGCATCCTGATTGGCTAAGCACTTTGACATGGTCCAGCTGTTTACATAAACAACTGGAAGATGCCAAAGTAAAAGTCGGTTTTGTCTGATTCAAAGCTTTATCAGTACCCAAAAAACTCATAACGATGTATAGACAGGTAAGCTGAAAAGGGGCAGTAACTCCAAATGTCCTTTTTCAGTTAGATCTAAATTTCTCTTTTCAAAACGTAATTTGAAACTTTAATGTACAAAGAAAGAACGTTATTTTCTAAGTTAAAGCACATAAACATTTTATTAATTGAATTTGATGAATATTTGAGGTGATGTCGAATTAAGGTTTCAACCGAAATCTGCACATTCGCCATCAATATCCTGCTTTTAGAGTTAATTTTATACTGAAAGTAAGCAATCTAATTGTTTCTTCACTATGTTCGAAAGATGAACTATATTCACTTTTATTACGAATACTTCCATTTATTCTCCATTTTTAATGTAAGATTAGCATTCTTTTTCATCATAGTTCATCCGCAACAAGGCAGGCCTCCACTGTAGACGTAAGGGGCTACTTCAGTTGGGAGTTGTGCAGCGAGATGTCTTTTTATTAGTCTTCAATTTCTGCATCTCGGTACAATCAGGGAAAGAAGTTCCAGTAGCCGGTAGCATGAGAAAAATGAATAGAAGACTCTTTGGCCTCTGGGGACCTAACAGTGAATGGATGGGACTTAGCTGATTGTAGGGTTTGTCTAGTGTATTTATGTCGAGGGGGCACTAGAGCAGCAAGTTCATCGGAGCACACTCCATTGAAGTACTTGTAAAACAGACACAAGCATGCAACATTACGGCGCTGAGACAAGGGCTGAAGCTTGGTTGACAGTGTGGGACCTATTTAGATAGTGACTCTTGTTTTGACCTCATCTAAGGGGGATAAACTAGTGGATGATGCACCAGCCGAGATGTTGCAAAAATACTCCATGCATGGGTGGATTGTGGCTTTGTAGAGATATAGAATAATGTCAAGTGTGAGATGTTTACTAACACGGTAGAGAGAGCCCACTTTTTTGCATCAGCCTTGGCAATGTTTTCAATGTATTTGTTTCAATTCATGTTACCTGTGAATGTTAGGCTGAAGAGTTTGAATGTTGAACTCTAAGGTAGGGTGGTATTTCTCATGGCAGTCGGTGGTTGAAGAGTTTTCTTGTAGTTATTGTAGGAAAGGAGCTTTGTCTTAGCAGCATTAAAAGTTACCATCTATTAATGACCTTAATCCACTACAGAGTGGAGGTCACTGTCTAAGGATTCAACCATTGCCTCAGATATGTGTGCATCCGTTTTGCCCACATCACGAGAAGAGAGCGTGGTGTTGTCAGCAAATATACCCATCTCAGACTCAATGTCATCAGGGAGGTTGTTTATGAAAATAAGTAGTAGTAGAGGACCAAAGATGGATCTCTGGTGTACACTAGAATGTATGTTATGTTGCTTTGATGAACTGCCATCGATGACAAGCTGGATTTTTCTTTTGGTTAGGAAAGATCTTATATTATATATATGTCCACTAATACCAATATGAGTGAATTTTCATGATAATTTTCCAGACCTTGTAAAGGGTTTGGATATATCAAGAGCTACCGTCCTACAGCCTTGTCAAGTGTATAATATATGCAGTCAGAGATGCTATTTAGGATATCTGTAGTAGATCATGCTTGCCTAAATTCATACTGATGGTCAGAAAGAAGTTTGACATTAACGAGCTGCCAGACTATTGCTAGATAGATTAGGGATTCAAAGATTTTAGCAAAGATCAGGAGTAGAGAGATGGGAGGATAACTCTGAGGATTCTATCTCCAGAATTATTGAAGACAGTTATCACAGAGGCAATTTTTCTAGCTATCAGGGAAGCAAGATTCAGCAAGGCATTTGTTGGAGAGGATAGGGACCAGTTCAGCAGAGCATTTCTTTATTATTATTATTATTATTATTATTATTATTATTCTTATAAAATCAGGCCATAAAATTTTGGAGGTGTCTAGGTTTTTTATGATGTCCCTGTCCTGAGATAGGGTGATGACCAGGTTGGCGAAATGGTGAGTAAGTAGTTAAGCCTTATGAGTTGCTGTGCAAACGACATCATTGTGATTTGATAGTGGGGAATTGTTGATTGTCCATTGTTCACTACACTATTGTAGACTTTCCAGAAATCGTAAGATTCTAGTTTCTGTGACTGAATGCGTTTTTTGGTTATCTCTGTATACCTTCTCTTTGCTTCACCTATCACTACTTTACAATTATTTCTTTACTCTATAAATTACTGTCAATTCACAGTCAACTTATGGCGGCAAAATTATCGGAATGCTTGCTGCCTCAGTGAAATAACAAGCTGCACACTCTGATATGAACCATTAAAGAGAGTGGGGCTTGCTGAAGAATTTTTGCGTGGGGACATATGCTTCAATGCCTTATTTGATCCATTCGGTTAATTCATTTGCACACTGATCAGCTGGGAGTGATAAGGTTTCCCATTATGGGGCATTGCAGTTGTGATCTCTGATGGAATCAAAATCAGCTTGCTCGTAGTATCTCATTGCTTTGAGCAAAAGCTCATCAGCTTTTGGATGAGTTTTTAGGGTGATATCAATCATTACCGCAATGTGATCGGCATTTCTGAGCAGGCTATGAGCATTTGTCACACAAGCCTCTGGCAGTTAGGTCAAGAACAGGTCGAGAAGTGAGGGTTGCTGGTCTACACGATCACGGAAGTGGGTTGGGAAAGTGACAGTCTGTGAGAGGAAGTGAGCTAATGAGAAATTAGTAGAGTTACCAGATGCATCGGTAAAGCTAGAGAATCCCAGCCAGTCATGGTGGTGTGCATTAAAATTCCCAAATACATGTATTCGGGCATTCAAGTCAAGTGAGAATGATGTATCTATGCTTTGAGGGACAGTTAAGCAGAGTATAGTCCATGGTCGAAGTAAAATGGTATAAGAAATATAAGTAGCTAACGTTGTGTTGTAAGGACAATCTAAAGCACATGTAATCTTGCCTATATGTTCTCTAGTCGGACATAAACTTCTAACCTGTGCATATGTATTTCAGAGTCTTTATGGAAGAGTTGGATGTAATAAGTCACGTCAAAGTGGTGAAATGAGATTGAGGATTGAAGGTTTGTTTCATTAGTGCTTGGAAAATCCGGGGAGTTTGTTAGGAGAAAGGTTTCTACATCGTTAATGTTAATTCTAAGTCCCCGGATATTTGTGAATGCCAGTAAATTGTAATTGTAAACTAATAGCAATACACATGAAAAAATTAAATTTCTAAAAATATCTCAATAATGTCATATATAGAAAGTGCTTGATGATCTAAGAAATAATCTTTAAATTTTTTTTTAATATGACAAAATTAATGAAGTTATGACTATTTTTTGTTCCTAATATGATTGGATATTTTTCCCTCTTTAAGACCATATGCGTTTAATCACTTTTTTACACTAATTTTTTTAGTCAAGAAGTTATATCTTTGTTAAAACAAAACAAAGCAATTAAATTTGCTATATAAATGTATTTTTGTACAAGGAATCAGAATATGCTACTGAAAATCTGCAGAAATTAATGGTTTCCAAGTAATCTGCAGTAAATGCACATAAATATGTTGCAATACTTTAAAAATACCATGTACTCATTAAAAAAGAAGTTAGAGGACTACAAGTTCAATTGTAATATATTTTATGTACAAGAAACTGAAATTTAATACTAGGACTGTTTAAAAATAAATATATTGCAAGATTTTATTGGTGTTATTGTAGATTAACACCTACCGCTAATTGCTCTTTTTCCTCCCCAAAATTTGAGATTCTACCTTTTCTCATGCGAACACCTTGAAAAACTTGACAGAAAGAAAGTAACAAAAACAATTAATTTAGAATTTAGAGTAGGGATCATTTTCACATTAATGGCTGACCATTTAGTGTTTCGATGAACAGTGTTTGTTGATCTAATAGCTGCATGTGATACAGTGAACCAGCAGTTGTCATAGTTGTTAACTAACTGAGAATTTCTCATTGAAATGGATGGAGACCTCAGAAAAACCTACTACCCCAAGGATTAGTCTTCTTGCCTCCCCTTCAAAAGAAAACAATGAAAAACCTGAATTTGATGAAATCCACAGATTCATGTATACAGATTATCTTTGACGATGCAAGAAGGAGACTTCAAAAATATTTTGCAATGACTTTCAGATACTCTTAATACCCTGACAGAGTACTATGAAAACAATGCACTCAACACTAATCCAGGAAAGAACAACTCTGAGGTAACTAAGAAGATCATAATCACTTGGAATGGCAATGACCTACAAAAGGCCAGTTTACTTGTTTACGTGGCTGTTTAACTGGACAGAACACTATCCTTCAAGGAGCACTGTAGGAAGATAAAGGAAAAGGTTGCAACAAGGAACGACTTGCTTACAAAACGTACAAATTTAAATGTAGAATAAGTAATTTAATCTTGACTTTAAATTATGTGTATTTTAATTAGATTATTTTACCTTCGGTTTTATATTTAAATTATAGTAAAAAGACATGAGATTTGATTATTTAGTGTTAAAAATATATAAAAAATATAAGAATTTTATAAATACATTTTTAACATTGAGAAATCAAAATCTTCACTTCTTATTATGTATAACAAAATTAATCAATTCATTATGTTTATAGATTTATTGCAGAAAAGCTGAACTACATAAATCTGTAGCAAAAAACTCAACCGTAGCTGCAAAACCTTAAAAGAAAAAGAAACAGCTTTGATGTTCAAATATTGTCTGGAATAACAGGTAATTATTCGAATTTGTAAAAATATTTAGTGTTTTTATTTATTTTATGGTGATTGTATGAGTTAACTTCTTTTTTAAATTGCAGATTTCTGCGAGTTTAATTTAAACACAACTTTACAAACGTTCTCCTTAGAAATTAATAATTTTTGTAGTGTTGTTAAAATAAAAAGGTGAAACTACGAAAGGTTGAATAAGATAAAAAGTAGTTTTGAAGGTCTTTGAGATAAGTATTAACAAAAATGAAAACATTAAAAATAGGCATGAATATCTTTAGAGGTTTTTATTAATTGATTTTTATTTAAAGCAACATTCTCTTTTTAATTATATAAAAAGTATGATCAAATGAATTTGTACTTCAAATAGCATGTCTTTAATTTTTAAATTAGAAAATATTCTTTATAAATAATTAAAAAAACTAAAGTTACATTTGACAAAAATAGACAAAATCTCGCTTCCCTTATTCTCCCCTTAGGCCTCACATTCCATGAGCTATGTTTTTGACAAAAGAGGAATAATTGCTGCTTTCTGGCTTTGAATCTATCCATCTTACACTTATCATTGCCTAATTTTTTACCTTTAAGTAATATTTTTTAGCTCCTTTCATAAAGTGGCGTCATGCCTAGTCTGGAGCGACTTCTATAATAAAGTCAAATTTAAAAAAAAAATTGAATAATAAAAAAATTAGATTATTTCAGTAAACATAGAAGAAAAGGACAATTTGTTATAAAAATAGAAAACATATCAAAGATAAAACCCAAGACTAGCAAAGAAGTAAAAGATTATTTGTTACAAAATAATATTCCACTTGAATATTATAAAACCATAAAAGTGTGCCGACTTTTCTCTTGAAAGTAACACAAAACTAAACTACAATATAATAATTTTGTAAGTGACATGTTAGGGTAATGTAAAAGAGTTTTAAATTTAAGAATATATTCAACCTCTGGTGAAGTAATATTAACTCAGTTAATGTATCTCTAATAATAATTTCATTTTCTGAAAAAGGCAAAAGCTTTTTTAAATGTTAGACTCTTTCATTTATGTAATCCTAGTACGAGGTTGCAACACGATGGATTTAATGATTACAACTTCAAATTTATATTTACAATTTTTACCCCTTCTTACATATTTATGTTTCCAATGTATTCATTTATTTAGATGTAAACTAAGCATTACATTGAATACAAAAGTATATGATTAATTATAATATCAAGATAATTCCACCAATACTCTTCTAAGACAAAAGAATTTTTTTATCATATTTCAACTTTTTTCTCAGATAAATCACAAGAATGCAACACGAATACAACTACACAATTATATTTACAATGTTTAGCCTTTGTTACATATAGTATGTATTAATTGAATATATATCTTCGAACACATTTCAGTGCTTGATTACATATAGGTTTGAGTGTTCGGTAACACACTTAAGAGTGCTTGTATGAATCACTAACATTTATATTTATTTTTTCATTATTCATGTAATATTTCTTTTTTTCTTTTTGAATTATTACTTATATATTGATATGTTTTTACTAAACCAATAATGAAAGCAACTTCATGAAGGCACGGGCACTGAATTTCATAATCTGCAACTATTACTATTTAAAATTCCTCTTGCATTAGCCATCTAAGTACCCTAGAAATCTTGTTGTGAACCCCTGGTTGAAAACTCCTGAATTAAAGGATTCTAGTTTTCTCTCCTTACCGTCTAATCTGCACCAGATAAGTAGACATACATTATCAACATAATGAAGCATCAATCTTCTTCAAGTTTCCTGTACATTTTATTGCAGAGTGGTCACTGTTCTAATAGATTTATAGTTTTTCACTGAGCAGTGACACATATCATCAACGCAAGTTCTGCCTCCCTACTAATTGCTTCCAGCAATTTCTGCAAGAGGCTACTCACTGTTCATTTTTGCATAGATCGGCTTGACATACTTTGTTGATGATCTTCATTAGCAGATATCTCTGGCTGATCATACATCCAGTCCTCCAATGACTGACAATGCACTTGTCTTTTGCATAATCTTCTGATGGATAGTTGGAGGGAGATGTACACTGGATTTTGACGGAAGGAAAACAAATTTCTCCTTGTAAAAATGTTTATGACATTTTTCTTAAGTAGGAAACAATCCAATCTTTTGACCCTATAATTTGAGCAATTAATCGAAAGTGTACAAATTGTTCAGAAATATTGTCAACATTTGCCGAGATTGCCGTCTTCATCTGGTTGTCTGCTTATGAGATTACATCCATAATAGACCTCACAGTTTACAGAGTTATATTCAAACCAAATCCTGCCCTTGATCAGCAGTACCTACTGCCGAGAAAAGCTAATGGTCTAATAGATCAACTAGTGTGTTTCACCTTTTCACACATGTGTTTTATTTTTGGAGAGAAATGCAGCAGCAATACCTCCCTCTGTCATTTTGGTGAAAGACACATTTAAATGTTGTGTATGAGGCTTCTATTATAGAGGCACAAACTCCCTTTTTTCCTTACTTTACTACTAGCACCATCTGCTATATGAATGGGGATCAGCCACTCAACCTTCTTCATCAAGCACCGCTGACACATGAAGTTAGCTTTCTCGGTCCATTTAATAATAATTAACTAGGGTCCACACTACTAATCAATAGTATCAGTTTCAAATCAAAGTTGTCTGTCATCTGAGATGCCACTGAGATAGCTTGTAATATTCGCAAGTACAACTTATTCAACCTTGGTCGTTTTATGTCTACATTCATTTGTCATTGCTTTCAAGTCTTTTTTTCAATAATCATCGCTTTCAAGTCTTTTTTTCAATAATCATCGCTTTCAAGTCTTTTTTTCAATAATCATCGCTTTCAAGTCTTTTTTTCAATAATCATCGCTTTCAAGTCTTTTTTTCAATAATCATCGCTTTCAAGTCTTTTTTTCAATAATCATCGCTTTCAAGTCTTTTTTTGACTGTCATCGCTTTCAAGTCTTTTTTTGACTGTCATCGCTTTCAAGTCTTTTTTTGACTGTCATCGCTTTCAAGTCTTTTTTTCAATAATCATCGCTTTCAAGTCTTTTTTTCAATAATCATCGCTTTCAAGTCTTTTTTTCAATAATCATCGCTTTCAAGTCTTTTTTTCAATAATCATCGCTTTCAAGTCTTTTTTTCAATAATCATCGCTTTCAAGTCTTTTTTTCAATAATCATCGCTTTCAAGTCTTTTTTTCAATAATCATCGCTTTCAAGTCTTTTTTTCAATAATCATCGCTTTCAAGTCTTTTTTTCAATAATCATCGCTTTCAAGTCTTTTTTTCAATAATCATCGCTTTCAAGTCTTTTTTTCAATAATCATCGCTTTCAAGTCTTTTTTTCAATAATCATCGCTTTCAAGTCTTTTTTTCAATAATCATCGCTTTCAAGTCTTTTTTTCAATAATCATCGCTTTCAAGTCTTTTTTTCAATAATCATCGCTTTCAAGTCTTTTTTTCAATAATCATCGCTTTCAAGTCTTTTTTTCAATAATCATCGCTTTCAAGTCTTTTTTTCAATAATCATCGCTTTCAAGTCTTTTTTTCAATAATCATCGCTTTCAAGTCTTTTTTTCAATAATCATCGCTTTCAAGTCTTTTTTTCAATAATCATCGCTTTCAAGTCTTTTTTTCAATAATCATCGCTTTCAAGTCTTTTTTTCAATAATCATCGCTTTCAAGTCTTTTTTTCAATAATCATCGCTTTCAAGTCTTTTTTTCAATAATCATCGCTTTCAAGTCTTTTTTTCAATAATCATCGCTTTCAAGTCTTTTTTTCAATAATCATCGCTTTCAAGTCTTTTTTTCAATAATCATCGCTTTCAAGTCTTTTTTTCAATAATCATCGCTTTCAAGTCTTTTTTTCAATAATCATCGCTTTCAAGTCTTTTTTTCAATAATCATCGCTTTCAAGTCTTTTTTTCAATAATCATCGCTTTCAAGTCTTTTTTTCAATAATCATCGCTTTCAAGTCTTTTTTTCACTAATCATCGCTTTCAAGTCTTTTTTTGACTGTCATCGCTTTCAAGTCTTTTTTTGACTGTCATCGCTTTCAAGTCTTTTTTTGACTGTCATCGCTTTCAAGTCTTTTTTTCAATAATCATCGCTTTCAAGCCTTTTTTTCAATAATCATCGCTTTCAAGCCTTTTTTTCAATAATCATCGCTTTCAAGTCTTTTTTTCAATAATCATCGCTTTCAAGTCTTTTTTTCAATAATCATCGCTTTCAAGTCTTTTTTTCAATAATCATCGCTTTCAAGTCTTTTTTTCAATAATCATCGCTTTCAAGTCTTTTTTTCAATAATCATCGCTTTCAAGTCTTTTTTTCAATAATCATCGCTTTCAAGTCTTTTTTTGACTGTCATCGCTTTCAAGTCTTTTTTGACTGTCATCGCTTTCAAGTCTTTTTTTCAATAATCATCGCTTTCAAGTCTTTTTTTGACTGTCATCGCTTTCAAGTCTTTTTTTGACTGTCATTGCTTTCAAGTCTTTTTTTCGACTGTCATCGCTTTCAAGTCTTTTTTTGACTGTCATCGCTTTCAAGTCTTTTTTGACTGTCATCGCTTTCAAGTCTTTTTTTCAATAATCATCGCTTTCAAGTCTTTTTTTGACTGTCATCGCTTTCAAGTCTTTTTTTGACTGTCATCGCTTTCAAGTCTTTTTTTGACTGTCATTGCTTTCAAGTCTTTTTTTCGACTGTCATCGCTTTCAAGTCTTCCTTTAATCGTCATTGCTTTCAAGTCTTTTTTTCGACTGTGATTACTTTTAAATCTTGCTTCAATCGTCATTGCTTTCAAGTCTTTTTTTCGACTGTGATTACTTTTAAATCTTCCTTTAATCGTCATTGCTTTCAAGTCTTTTTTTCGACTGTGATTACTTTTAAATCTTCCTTTAATCGTCATTGCTTTCAAGTCTTTTTTTCGACTGTGATTACTTTTAAATCTTCCTTCAATCGTCATTGCTTTCAAGTCTTTTTTTCGACTGTGATTACTTTTAAATCTTCCTTTAATCGTCATTGCTTTCAAGTCTTTTTTTCGACTGTGATTACTTTTAAATCTTCCTTCAATCGTCATTGCTTTCAAGTCTTTTTTTCGACTGTGATTACTTTTAAATCTTCCTTTAATCGTCATTGCTTTAAAGTCTTTTTTTCGACTGTGATTACTTTTAAATCTTCCTTCAATCGTCATTGCTTTCAAGTCTTTTTTTCGACTGTGATTACTTTTAAATCTTCCTTCAATCGTCATTGCTTTCAAGTCTTTTTTTCGACTGTCATTGCTTTTAAATCTTCCTTCAATCGTCATTGCTTTCAAGTCTTATTTCAAATGTTATCGCTTTCAAGTCTTATTTCAAATGTCATCGCTTTCAAGTCTTATTTCAAATGTCATCGCTTTCAAGTCTTTTTTTCGACTGTGATTACTTTTAAATCTTCCTTCAATCGTCATCGCTTTCAAGTCTTATTTCAAATGTCATCGCTTTCAAGTCTTTTTTTCGACTGTGATTACTTTTAAATCTTCCTTCAATCGTCATCGCTTTCAAGTCTTATTTCATCTGTGATTGCTTTCAAGTCTTTTTTTCGACTGTGATTACTTTTAAATCTTCCTTCAATCGTCATTGCTTTCAAGTCTTATTTCAAATGTCATCGCTTTCAAGTCTTTAAATCGTCAATGTGTTCAAGTTATTCTTCAACCATCATTGCAAATGCGTAAACAATGTTTTAATTCCTTGTATATTTTCATTTCTGACAATATTTTAGTATACTTACATTTTATAAACCTACCACTACATTTTTTAAATACAGTCAATCACCAAACGTCAAAGCATTCATACTCGTGAAATATAATTTTATTGGAAATCAAACAACGAGTAGATATTTTTTCACAAAACCTCCTTGTCATAACAAAAGTGAGTACTTGAAATTGAAATATGATGACTTATTTTTTTGTATTTTATTAAAACAACTACTAAAAATATATATATTCCTTATTAAACATAGCGCTGCATTTAAAAAAATACGTTTAAAAATTTTATTTAAATGCTGTTTTTGTTTTTAGTTTTCAGATGCAGAAATAATATTTTTACTTCTCCTAACAATATTTAATTATAATTACATTTTGAAACCTTTAATTATAATCACATTTTAAAACCTTTAATTATACTTACATTTTAAAACCTTTAATTATAATTACATTTTAAAACCTTTAATTATACTTACATTTTTAAACCTTTAATTATACTTACATTTTTAAACCTTTAATTATACTTACATTTTTAAACCTTTAATTATACTTACATTTTTAAACCTTTTATTATGCTTTCATTTTTAAACCTTTAATTATACTTGCATTTTTAAACCTTTAATTATACTTACATTTTTAAACCTTTAATTATAATTACATTTTTAAACCTTTAATTATACTTACATTTTTAAACCTTTAATTATACTTACATTTTAAAACCTTTAATTATACTTACATTTTAAAACCTTTAATTATACTTACATTTTTAAACCTTTAATTATACTTACATTTTTAAACCTTTTATTATACTTACATTTTTAAACCTTTAATTATACTTACATTTTTAAACCTTTAATTATAATTACATTTTTAAACCTTTTATTATACTTACATTTTTAAACCTTTAATTATACTTACATTTTTAAACCTTTAATTATACTTACATTTTTAAACCTTTAATTATACTTACATTTTTAAACCTTTAATTATACTTACATTTTTAAACCTTTAATTATACTTACATTTTTAAACCTTTTATTATACTTACATTTTTAAACCTTTAATTATACTTACATTTTTAAACCTTTAATTATAATTACATTTTTAAACCTTTTATTATACTTACATTTTTAAACCTTTAATTATACTTACATTTTTAAACCTTTAATTATACTTACATTTTTAAACCTTTAATTATACTTACATTTTTAAACCTTTAATTATACTTACATTTTTAAACCTTTAATTATACTTACATTTTTAAACCTTTTATTATACTTACATTTTTAAACCTTTAATTATACTTACATTTTTAAACCTTTAATTATACTTACATTTTAAAACCTTTAATTATACTTACATTTTAAAACCTTTAATTATACTTACATTTTTAAACCTTTAATTATACTTACATTTTTAAGCCTTTAATTATAATTACATTTTTAAACCTTTAATTATAATTACATTTTTAAACCTTTAATTATAATTACATTTTAAAACCTTTCATTATAATTACATTTTAAAACCTTTAATTATACTTGCATTTTTAAACCTTTAATTATACTTGCATTTTTAAACCTTTAATTATACTTACATTTTTAAACCTTTAATTATACTTACATTTTTAAACCTTTAATTATACTTACATTTTAAAACCTTTAATTATACTTGCATTTTTAAACCTTTAATTATACTTACATTTTTAAACCTTTAATTATAATTACATTTTTAAACCTTTAATTATACTTACATTTTTAAACCTTTAATTATACTTACATTTTAAAACCTTTAATTATACTTACATTTTAAAACCTTTAATTATACTTACATTTTTAAACCTTTAATTATACTTACATTTTTAAACCTTTAAGTATACTTACATTTTTAAACCTTTTATTATGCTTTCATTTTTAAACCTTTAATTATACTTGCATTTTTAAACCTTTAATTATACTTACATTTTTAAACCTTTAATTATAATTACATTTTTAAACCTTTAATTATACTTACATTTTTAAACCTTTAATTATACTTACATTTTAAAACCTTTAATTATACTTACATTTTAAAACCTTTAATTATACTTACATTTTTAAACCTTTAATTATACTTACATTTTTAAACCTTTTATTATACTTACATTTTTAAACCTTTAATTATACTTACATTTTTAAACCTTTAATTATAATTACATTTTTAAACCTTTTATTATACTTACATTTTTAAACCTTTAATTATACTTACATTTTTAAACCTTTAATTATACTTACATTTTTAAACCTTTAATTATACTTACATTTTTAAACCTTTAATTATACTTACATTTTTAAACCTTTAATTATACTTACATTTTTAAACCTTTTATTATACTTACATTTTTAAACCTTTAATTATACTTACATTTTTAAACCTTTAATTATAATTACATTTTTAAACCTTTTATTATACTTACATTTTTAAACCTTTAATTATACTTACATTTTTAAACCTTTAATTATACTTACATTTTTAAACCTTTAATTATACTTACATTTTTAAACCTTTAATTATACTTACATTTTTAAACCTTTAATTATACTTACATTTTTAAACCTTTTATTATACTTACATTTTTAAACCTTTAATTATACTTACATTTTTAAACCTTTAATTATACTTACATTTTAAAACCTTTAATTATACTTACATTTTAAAACCTTTAATTATACTTACATTTTTAAACCTTTAATTATACTTACATTTTTAAGCCTTTAATTATAATTACATTTTTAAACCTTTAATTATAATTACATTTTTAAACCTTTAATTATAATTACATTTTAAAACCTTTCATTATAATTACATTTTAAAACCTTTAATTATACTTGCATTTTTAAACCTTTAATTATACTTGCATTTTTAAACCTTTAATTATACTTACATTTTTAAACCTTTAATTATACTTACATTTTTAAACCTTTAATTATACTTACATTTTAAAACCTTTAATTATACTTGCATTTTTAAACCTTTAATTATACTTACATTTTTAAACCTTTAATTATAATTACATTTTTAAACCTTTAATTATACTTACATTTTTAAACCTTTAATTATACTTACATTTTAAAACCTTTAATTATACTTACATTTTAAAACCTTTAATTATACTTACATTTTTAAACCTTTAATTATACTTACATTTTTAAACCTTTTATTATACTTACATTTTTAAACCTTTAATTATAATTACATTTTTAAACCTTTAATTATAATTACATTTTTAAACCTTTTATTATACTTACATTTTTAAACCTTTAATTATACTTACATTTTTAAACCTTTAATTATACTTACATTTTTAAACCTTTAATTATACTTACATTTTTAAACCTTTAATTATACTTACATTTTTAAACCTTTAATTATACTTACATTTTAAAACCTTTAATTATACTTACATTTTTAAACCTTTAATTATACTTACATTTTTAAGCCTTTAATTATAATTACATTTTTAAACCTTTAATTATAATTACATTTTTAAACCTTTAATTATAATTACATTTTAAAACCTTTCATTATAATTACATTTTAAAACCTTTAATTATACTTGCATTTTTAAACCTTTAATTATAATTACATTTTTAAACCTTTAATTATAATTACATTTTAAAACCTTTCATTATAATTACATTTTAAAACCTTTAATTATACTTACATTTTTAAACCTTTAATTATACTTACATTTTTAAACCTTTAATTATACTTACATTTTTAAACCTTTAATTATGCTTACATTTTTAAACCTTTTATTATGCTTTCATTTTTAAACTTTTCACTGAATGTTGTTTTGTGAAGAAACTTATTACTGTTTCATTTTTGGACTGTAAAATTTGATATGTTTTTATTGTTTCTTCAAATAACGTTTTATTTTTTTTGTTTATTCTAAATTATATATAACTTGATTTGGTACAATTAAATATATAAAATAATGAAATATTTTATTACATATGTGAAAAAGATTAATGGTTTCCTTTGGTTATCTTTTATGGCATATCAATCCTTTACGAGTCATTTTTTGTGATTTTAATTTATTAGTATCTTCAAATGTGTATTGATCAATTTGTTGACACAAAAGCAATGGAAAAAATGTTCTAATTTATTACAGGTGTTGCAAAATATTTGTTGAAAAATGTAACAAAGAAAATGGGATTATTATAACTTTTTTGAAGATCACTAATAAAGTGTTGGTGTTCAAAAAAAATCATTTATTTTGTAAACTATAAAAATTGTGTAAATTGTAAAATATATATTACATTTTGGATCTCATTAATTAAAGTTTTGTTTAAATTCAGTCTAATATAATCTAAAAGAAAAGGAATTCATTCATTTTATTAATTATTCAGTATTGCAACAAATATCCTCATTATATTTTGAATTTAATGAATTTGTATTACAGAATTAATTAATAAAAAGTAGTTTTAATCAATAATGAATTTGTGGATCTTAATATAATTGTACATAATACCTTTTTCTTTTAAGCCCACAATACTTAAACATATGTCTAATTCATCTATTTAAAAATAACTTTAAAAAATGTAGTTTGCAAAGAACTTGTATAAAGTTAATATCTTTTCTTGAAATTTATGTTGTAATTGTTTTTCATTTTACAGAATATACAGGAATCAATACAAAAGAAAAACAAATATAAATTGCCTACAGTTAAAATCCTGAAATGACAGAAATCGTACACTTGTGAACTGTAAGAATTGTTTTCTTTCATCTACTGCATTTTATGATAATACAATGGAAGAAACATTTTCTTGTCGATTGTATATGTATTTCTTCTCTTCTTAGTATTATTGCTAGAGAATTGTTGCAAATTCATATGACTAATGCACGCATGTGTGCGTACGACCCATGCACATAGGCGCACTTTAATAAGTGCAAATTTTCAGTCATAACAATACTTGAAATAAATCACATACTGATAATGGTGAGAACTTAAATAACAGCTAAATTATGGGTTTCAAAAATGGTCAGTTTCTTAGAATTATCTATTAACTTATTTCAGAATCATATTGGTTCCAATTCTGATGATCTCTATACATTATGTTATTTACATAGGGTTTAATATCATTTAGATAAGATGTATAAAAACTCACTGAATATATAATTCATTTTCTGTTTAACTAATCTGCATCAATTAAAAACAAGTCCGACTCAATTTCAAATCATTAGATCGAATAGTGAGCTTGTGCACACGGGAACACACGTTTCTATTAATATGATAAATTACAGTTAAACACAAGTTATATTTTCACTGAAACATGAGAAAGAATATCATTCAACGATCTGCTGAATTGAAAATCTAGAAAAAATTGAAAAAAGTGTGAATATTTCCATATTAATTCCGTTTCTGGAATGAGAGCACAATATAAAAAATACAGAGGAACAAATTGTACTTAAAAAAAAAACTCAAATAGTTTGACTTCGAAAATGAACGATCAATCTGATACTGGAGATGGACCATATTCTTGTGAAGTTTGTACGTCTTCCTTTATGAAGAAACAAAGTATGCTGGAACATGTGCGAATGCATACTGGAAAGAAACTATATTCGTGTGAAATATGTGGCTTTTCTTTTATAATAAAACACAGTATGCTACGACATATGCGAACGCATACAAGAGAGAAACCATATTCTTGTAAAGTTTGTGGCGCTTCTTTTACACAGAAAGACAATATGTTGCTACATATGCGAACACATACTGGAGAGAAACCATATTCTTGTGAAGTATGTGGCTCTTCTTTTACAATGAAACAAAATATGTTGCAACATATGCGAACACATACAGGAGAAAAACCATATCATTGTGAAGTATGTGGCAATTCTTTTGCACAAAAGGGGCATATGTTGCGACATATGCGAACACATACAGGAGAGAAACCATATTCTTGTGAGGTATGTGGCTCTTCTTTTACAACTAATGAAAATATGTTGCTACATATGCGAATGCATACTGGAGAGAAACCATATTCTTGTGAAGTATGTGGATCTTTTTTTACGAGGAAACATGTTATGTTGCGACATATGCAGACGCATACTGGAGAGAAACCATATTCTTGTGAAGTATGTGGCAATTCTTTTACACGGAAACAGAACATAGTGGTACATATGCGAACGCATACTGGAGAGAGACCATATTCTTGTGAAGTATGTGGTTCTTCTTTTACACGGAAACAAAACATGGTGCAACATATGCAAACGCATACTGGAGAGAAACCATATTCTTGTGAAGTTTGTGGCTCTTTATTTACAACAAAATACAATATGTTTTTACATATGCGAATACATACTGGAGAAAAACCATATTCTTGTGAAGTATGTGGCTCTTCTTTTATGCTGAAAGAAAAGATGTTGCATCATATGCGAACGCATACAGGGGAGAAACCATATTCTTGTGAAATATGTGGCTGTGCTTTTACACGAAAACATGATATGTTGCGACATATGCGAACGCATACTGGAGAGAAACCATATACATGTGAAGTATGTTGCTCTTTATTTACACGGAAAAATGATATGTTGCGACATATGCGAACGCATGCTGAAGATAACCTATATTCTTGTGAAGTATGCAGCACTTCGTTTTTACGGAAAGAACATATGTTGCAACATTTAAAAACGCATACTGGAAAGAAACTATATACTTGTGAAATATGTGGCACTTTATTTTCAATAAAACACAATATGTTGCGACATATGGGAACGCATACTGGAGAGAAACAATATACTTGTGAAATATGTTGCTCTTCCTATACACGGAAACATGATATGCTGCGACATATGCAAATGCATAATTGAGAGAACTCATTATCTTGCGAAGTATGTGGCACTTCTTTAACACAGAAAGAACATATGTTGCAACATTTGCGAACGCATACTGGAGAGACACCATATAACCAGTGAATGTCACCCATCCGATAGGATGCCCCATCCCCAGCAAAAAAAACTATAAAAAAGTGTAAAAACGAGAGAAACATGAAAACGGCATGTAAAGAAACAGGAATCTTACAAAGATCCTCCTCATCCCAGTAATTATAGGAGCAACCGGACTAATGAAAAAGGATTAAAAAAACTGCATTGCAAATATACTCGGTTACCCAAGTACAAGAGTGATACAAGCAATTCCCATTGAAGAAACTGTTAAGATCTCCTGACTGACAAAGCAGGTGAATGTCTAGCATCTGGCAAAATACCCGATCCCAAGCAAAAACAAAAAGATAAGAATATTTTTTTTAAAAAAGAGAAACCATATACTTGTCTTTTACAATAAAACACAATATATTGCGACATATGCGAATTCATATAGGAGAGAAAACACATACTGATGAAGTATATGGCTCTTAATTCACTAATAAACACATGGGTTTTTATGCATATGAGAACGCATACTGGAGAATAACTACATTAATGTTAAGTATATGTCTCTCATTTTTAAAATAAATCAAACATGTTGCATTTGAACACATACTGTAAACAAAAGCATATTCTTGTGAAGTAGATCACACTTGGCTTTTAAGGCATACACTATGTTGAAGCACACATGAACACATCGCATTTGAAGAGTTTTAATAACCTAGTAAGAACTATCGTGGAGTGTCTTCAGTCTCTGTAAGTACAACATGATATTACCCTACAAGTAAACCCTGACCAAATATTCAAACTAATATATTATTTGATGTGCAAGAGGGGTTCACTTTATTTTTTCACATTTAACTGAAGCAAAAAGATAACATAAACTTCTGTAAAGTATGTGGCTCTTCATTTTAAAACAAATCTATGATGTTGATCCTAAAGAGAACCCATATTCTATGAAAGTATTTTGTTCATTTATTATATAACAATATGTTGCAACTCAAGCAAACACATACATGAGCGAAACTATATTATGTTTCAGTGTGTGGTTCTTTCACACAAAAACAACATGTAGAGCGGCATATGCAAACACATACTGGAGAGAAACCATATTCCTGTGAAGTGTGTGGCTCTATTTTTCACTAGAATTAAGTTGCACACATGCAAACAAATTTATAAACACATATACTTGTGAAATATGTGACTTGTCTTTTTAAATAATATGTAATATGTACCAATATATTCTAGACTAGAGAACTAATTCTTGTGAAGTATCTGGCTATTCATTCACACAGAGGTCTAATATGTTGTAACTCACACAAAAGTGTTGTGAAATATGTTTCTCTTTTTCAATAAAAGCTCATACCTGAGAAACACCATATTATTGTCAGGTATGTGGCTTAAGTCTTACATAGAAAACAAGTTGGTTACAACACATGCATACACATACAGGAGATAAATTCCAGTAATCATGGATGCCACTTCGATCATGAAAAATAATTTACCTGGCAAACATACCTAGTGAACCAATAAAAGAGAAGTTTAAGAAACAGTTTTAATTCAAAAATTGTGTCTGAGAGTGGAATATTTCTATTCTTTTGACAAAAATAAATTTTTGCTTCATAGTTTAAAATGTTGGAGAATAAAGATCTGAGATGACATACAAGACCAATTGTAGATTTGATAATCTTAATTAGATGCAAACGTGCAAAAATATTTTTAATGAAATAAAAATGTAGAGAAATGTATTAAAAGAAACCTTTCATTTTATAACCCAGATACATTATTCATATTAACAACGAATATTTTTATTTCCTTTTATTTGATTTGTATGAGAAATAGTTGTTTGATTGTCTTTAATTGAAGAACATGTTATTCTGAGACGAAATCGATTTGAAGAGACTGTCATGTTAAACTCGGTCATCCTAGTACAATTGGGATACTTCATCTAAAGCTGGTCCCTAATTGCTTCATGAAATATGATTTTTCATTATTTCGTACAAAAATTACATCAATGACAGGCAAAAAAATGTTTCAATTTTAACAGTTTTTTGCAAAATTAGCTTTTATCTAAAAGGCACATAATTTCTCAGGTGTTGACGTTCTTTTTGTATGAAGCCAGTTTTGTAACATATAGAAAATAAATGTGCAGTAAAAAAAATTAAATCAAAAATATTTTTAGTTTTTTATTTAATTGATTGCATATTTGTGAAATATGTCAAACAAACAGACTAAAATCTTTTAAAGGAAAACGTAATTACACGGTCGGATGTGGGAGAATTTTATTTGGTGAAAGGGAAGAGATATGAGTTGTTGGCATTGGTTAGTTTATTTTAAAAATAATTAGTATATTTCAGGGCATGTTTAGTGTAAATTTTTTTTCATGTTTTTTTTTCTCACTCGTCTATCTTTGGGTTCCCTATATTGGGTTGTACTGCTCGCCTGTGATTCTGGACTGAACTTCACTGTTAAATTTGGTGCCAGTGTGTGTTTCTTTCACACAAAAACAACATGTAGGGCGGCATATGCAAACACATACTGGTGTGTGCTGTCTTCTCAAGCTATGAAGCAGGTCATAGAGGGCAGCTTCGAATAAACAATTAGAAGCCATTGACAATGATGAAATGAATAATAAAAAATATGAATAAAAACAAGAATAAATACTGGCAGGCCGACACCCAGGATAAAAAGAGCCCATCAACACGTTCATACACCAGGCAGGAAGATGTAAGCAATGGTGTAAACCTTCCTGCCTCTGGAAATGGTGCTCCAGCCAATACAGAGGCCAACGAGGGTCAGCCATCAGGCCTTGAGACAAAAGGTCCTAGCGCCCTATCTCCATCAAATGCAGCAACAAAAAAAAGAAACATAAGAGGCTTAAATGCCCAACCATGGCCTGTTGCACACAAGAAGGTGCTATTGTAAAAGTGAAGCAAAACATCACATGAGATTCTAGCTGATAAGATCCAAGAATCTACCCTCCCCGAAGAAAAAAATATACACTGGTTGCCCACCTATGATCGCTTGTTTCTCAGATGCGAATATATATAACAGAAGAAGAGAGCACCCTTATAAAAAATGCAGCCATAAGAGAGGCTGCAGAAGACTACCTTCCTATCAGGGAAGGAGAAACTAGACAGAGAGAAGAGTCTAGATGGGAGAGGGAAGAAAAGTGGACACTGTTATGCTCAAGAAAAATATACCAAACAAAAAAAGAGAAAAGACACCTGGAGGGAAATATTCTTCCACTTCTGTCCGGGCAAGAAAAATGTTCCACCACAAAAAATAACTTGCAAAAGATATAACAGCATAAGCCTGTTCAATGAAGTGTCCACTTGAAAGCCCCATCAAAATTCCCACAAGTCACATCATCGTCCAAAACACCACACCACAGGTACAGCAGAAACTACATTACCATACAACCATGAATGAAGCTGTCAAACTATCTGTCCATGACAACCCACCATAAAGCCAACACCAGAATCTCCTTTAGCAAGGGGCTCCCCGACAAGTATACCACCACCATCAGATGTCTATTTAGAATCAGAAGATAGCCCCTTATTGAATCTAAGCTCTTCTTCACCACTATCACCGAGGCCACTGGTAACACCTGAATCCCCATCATTACCTCAGAAAATACTAGAACAGGATGATGAGCAATTGGCCTTGGAAGAAGAGCTTGGGAATACAATTGAGCAAGTCCAGATGATGAGGCTGGAGGAAAGACCTCAACTGCCCAAAACCCAAGCCTCAAGAGCTACCAAGGCAGTAATACAAAACATAAACATCGCTCTCCAAAGTTTTGTTCCATCCAACATATCCCTCACGGAGCTAAATAAAATAACATACGCTGCAAGACTTTACATCGTTAGGAAAACACTCTCTCAATTCAAAAAGCAATGGGAGTCCAAAGCACGAGTCACAACACCACCGTTGAAACTGAAGCTCCAGAAACAACTTAACCTTTGCAGAAATGAAGTGTTTCAAATTAAACAATTCCTTGCTGTTTCTACAGTGCGAGGACGGCTGAGAAACACCATCTGCAGACTCAGTTTTAAATACAAAAAATGTAGAAGAAATTGAAAACGTTGCAAGGAACTTGAAGGCAAAATCCCAGCACTTGCCAAAAAAATTCAAGAAAAGGATAACAAGCACATGGCGAAAGTTGAGAACAGACAGTTCAAAAAGAATACACGACTATTCTACCAAAATTTGGTTGGAGAGAATATAACGGTGGAAAAGCCACCAGAAGAGAAGAAGGTAGAAAACTACCGAAGGCCTTTGTTTGAAAATGAGAGACTATGCAACCAAGAGGGCAAGTGGATTTCAGATATAGCTCGAACTAATAAAAGCAAGCCAAAAATGCCAGAGCGTGAGATAACGTCTGGAATGATAAAACGAAAGTTGAATCAATTTCAGAATCACAAAAAACCTGGCATAGACAATATACCCAATTTCTGGCTGAAAAAACAAACAGCACTTCATAGCCATTATAGTACCTGCTTCACCAGACTTTTGAAGGGTGAGGAGGCCACACCAGCATCGCTAGTAAAAGGCGATACGACCCTCATACCCAAAACGAATGAGACACAAAACCATACAAAATATAGACCGATCTGCTGCCTAACAACAAGCTACAAACTCTTCACTGGCCTGGTTGCAGATAGCATCTACGAACACCTATCTTCTGAAGCATACCTGGAAAAAGAACAAGCAGGGTATAGGAGGAAGTGTTTAGGCACCAAGGACCAATTGTTGATCAATAAGACCATCCTTGAGGACTGTACAAAGTGGCAGAGAAATCTAAGCATGGCTTGGATTGATTACCAAAAGGCATACGCTAGTGTACCCCATGCATGGCTCTTGCGCTGCCTTGATCTATTTAATATCAATCCGGTCATCAAGAAAACCATGGCAGTACAAATAAATATGTGGAAAACAACTATGGCATTAAGACACACTAATGGAAC
This sequence comes from Sepiola atlantica, assembly GCA_963556195.1. Taxonomy (NCBI): domain Eukaryota; kingdom Metazoa; phylum Mollusca; class Cephalopoda; order Sepiida; family Sepiolidae; genus Sepiola; species Sepiola atlantica. The sequence continues at coordinate 225,383,746 of OY744517.1, forward strand.
AATAACAATCCCTGACATCAAGATCCGAAGAGGAATCTTCCAAGGAGATAGCTTATCTCCTCTACTCTTTTGCCTGGCAATTGATCCTCTAAGCAAATTACTAAACAAAAGCCAAAGTGCCTACAATCTGAGCCAGGGCCGTAAACAAGATCTACACAAAAGAATCAACCATCTGCTCTTCATGGATGACTTCAAGCTGTATTGGCAGAGAATATATATGCCGTTTTAGAAAAATTTGCAAAACACAGCCAACAAACAAAAACAAAGTAACTGTCATTAACCAATTAGCTATGCCAGTGATATCATACAGCTTTGGAATCATTGATTTGCCACAAAAGGACATTAATAGATTAGACACTAAAACGAGAAAAATGTTGACAATGTACAGGGTAATGTACAGAAACCAGTGTCTACCAAGGCTGTATCTGCCAAGAGGAACAGGGGGTAGGGGTCTCTCAGAAATTGACCATTAACATCGATCCACTATTGTAAGCACCGGCCAATATCTGATGAGCTTCCAGAACCCAAACCTTATGATGGTATGCGAACATCAAGAAACCAGAGCCAGCATAACAACCTCTTTCAAAAAACTGGCCAAACATTTTTGACAGGACTCTCTTACAAAGGAGGCAGAAACAGACAACAATACTACCACATAAATAGCTCGCTAAAGCCATTAGAAATACACCCAGACCTTCCATTCCAGAAAACTGGAAGAATGTGCTAAGTATTTCCTAGGTGAATTATTCCAGGAATATATAGATAAGGAAGGCTCTGTAGACTTGCTGAAAAGAGGATCTCTCCACTATGATCAGGAGATAATGATAATGGCGGCTCAAGATCAAGGCTTGATGACCAATGCTTTTAAAAAGATGAGTGGTCTCAGCAACAATAACAAGTGCAGGTTCTGCCACACAGAAATAGAGAGTGTGAGCCACCTGACATCCAGATGGCTATTATATAATGCGACACAACGGAGTGCGTAAATATCTTCACTGGACTATTTGTAAAATGTTGAATATCCAGTGTAGCAGCAAGTCCTACGAGCATATACGAGAAAGAACAGTTGGAAATAATATATACACCATCCACTATGACTATGCAATCCCTACAGCTACATATCTAGAAAACGGAGCTGTTATACCTGACATCGTAATATGGGACAAAAGCGCGTAAGTAGCAACCCTAGTTTAAGTCAGTGTCCCTAATGATGCAGGATTGAACAGAGCAGAAAGAATAGCGAAATACCAAAATCTTATGTACGACATGAAAAGAAACTGGAATCTTTGGAAAATCTCCATCATACCAGTAATTATAGGAGCAACAGAACTAATAAAGAAAAATTTCAAGAGCTATCTGGCGAGTATACCCGGTGAACCGAGTGCAAGAGAAATACAAACAACTGCGCTTAAAGGGATGGTTAGAATCTTAAAACGATCTCTAGGCTCGAGTGTCTGAAATAGTCAGTGTATGTCTGGCACCCGGTAGGATACCCCATCTCCAGCAAAAACAGAAAGATAAGAAAAATAAAAGAGGAAAACCATACTCCTGTGAAGTGTGTGGCTCTATTTTACACAGAAATTAAGTTGCATCACATGCAAACAAAGTCATAAAAACATATTCTTGTGAAATATGTGGCTTGTCTTTTTCAATAAAATTGAATATGTCCCAATATATTCTAGACTAGAGAAATAATTCTTGTGAAGTATCTGGCTATTCATTCACACAGAGGTCTAATATGTTGTAACTCACACAAAAGTGTTGTAAAATATGTTTCTCTTTTGCAATAAAAGCTCATACCTGAGAAACACCATATTATTGTCAGGTATGTGGCTTAAGTCTAACACAGAAACCAAGTTAGTTACAACACATGCATACACATACAGGAGATAAATTCCAGTAATCATGGATGCCACTTCGATCATGAAAAATAATTTACCTGGCAAACATACCTAGTGAACCAATACAAGAGAGGTTTAAGAAACTGTTTTAATTCTAAAATTGTCTCTGAGAGTGGAATATATTTATTCTTTTGACAAAAATAAATTGTTGCTGCATAGTTTAAAATGCCGGAGAATAAAGATCTGAGATGACATACAAGACCAATTGTAGATTTGATAATCTTAATTAGATGCAAATGTGCAAAAATATTTTTAATGAAATAAAAATGTAGAGAAATGTATTAAAAGAAACCTTTTATTTTATTAACAACGAATATTTTGATTTCCTTTTATTTGATTTGTATGAGAAATAGTTGTTTGATTGTCTTTAATTGAAGAACATGTTATTCTGAGACGAAATCGATTTGAAGAGACTGTCATGTTAAACCCATTCATCCTAGTACAATTGGGATACTTCATCTATATGACTTTTCATTATCTCTTACAAAAATTACATCAATGGCCGGCAAAAAAGTTTCAATTTTAACAGTTTTTGCAAAATTAACTTTTATCTAAAAAGCACATAATTTCTCAGGTGTGACGTTCGTTTTGTATAAAGCCAGTTTTGTAACATATAGAAAATAAATCTGCATTTTATGCAGTAAAAAATCTAAATATTTTTACTTTTTTATTAAAAACATCGATTCCATATTTGAGAAATATGTCAAACAAACTGAGACTGTAAAATCTTGTAAAGGAAAACGTAATTACACTGTCACATGTTGGAGAATTTTATTTGGTGGAAGGGAAGAGATATGAGTTGTCGGAATTGGTTAGTTTATTTTTTAAATAATTGCCATATTTTAATTTGGTGCCATTTCATTTTCTTTTATGTGGAGAAAAGTCCTTTGCAAAGCAAAAGTAATGCCTAATTTAATCCTGATATCCCTGTAGAAAGTGTGTGCAACATTCAGTAGCCCATTGAACTCATTATCTGAGCTCACATAAAGTTTTAGATCATCCATAAGGACTAGATGGTTGATTCTCTTTGATTTATCTTACTGGTGGCCCTGACTAAGATTGTAGGCACCTCGGCTGTTTATAGAAGCAGTTTTCTGAGTGGGTCTATCACCATGCTGAATAGAAGTGGAGATAGGCTGTCCACTTGGAAGATTTCTCTTCCGATATGAATGTCAGGGATTGAAATTGAAATATCGCTGAACATCTTAGAAAAATGAACCCTCACCGATATCATGAAATGGAAAATGTACAGTGTTCTATGATGAAGACATACATGTGGGCCGATACATAAAAGACAAGGTCATCCAATCAGACATTGTCATCTGGAACCAGCCAGAAAGGACTGGTCTCATAATTGACGTAACCGTCCAGATTGACTATGGGCTCAATAGAGCCGAACGCTAGAAAATAAACAAATATCAGGACCTTTAGAATGATTAAAAAACATGGTTCCTGAAAGAAAGAATCGTCATATCGGTTGTGGTAGGGGCAACTGGATTAATGAAATAAATCTAATTAAGTACAATCCCTGGAAGACCGAACGGTAGGGAAGTACAGATAGCAGCCCTAAAATGGACAACATCTATCCTAAAGAGAGCCCTCAGATATAAGTTTAACTCATAGGGAAATCAAGTGTTAGCCTCAAGAGTGGGCCCTTTGATCTCTTCAAATTAACTGAACAAAAATGATAAAAAATGTCAAAAACCTTTTGCTTGTGAAGTATGTGGCTCAGGTTTTTCAGAAACACATTCATTCAAAAAACATGCAGATTTATAATGGTGGGAGTTGAATAACTTACTAGACACGATCCTCGAGTATTTTCGGTCTCTTTGTACAAGTGTTTATCAAGACAACCTGGCATGAGGATACAAGTAAACCCTGACTAAATATTCAAAATAACAGTTTTTGAAGCCCAAATAAGATCCCTTCGACATGCATATACACTGATGCACCTTCTCCAAGTAATGTTACTTTAAGTAACAGCACTTAACTGAATACTCCACCAGACCAAATCAATCCTTGTACTGGAATCTTATAACACTATAAGAGAGTGCATGAGAGATATATTATAACATAGTAGACTGGTCATTTGGGGAGAAAAAAATTAATATTCTGCACTTACTAACTCAACGTTTGGGAGATAGTGGAGAATCTTAATTGAACACTCGAAAATCTGTATATCTCATAGTGAAATCAAGTTTTAGCCCCATAATCGGGGTCCTTCTGATTTCTGAGCACTTACTGAAGTAAAATGAAAACAAGTAACAAACTTTACTCCTGCTAAGTGTGTGGCTCAGCATTTTCAAGAAAATATAATTTCACATTCCACATGCAGACACACTGGTTTTTATTAACTCAATGTTTGAGAAATAAAAGAGAATTTTAATAGAATATTCGGGTATCTATGTATCTCATATAGAGATCAAGTGTTAGCCCGAGGAAGGAGCCCCTTGATTTCTGAGAACTTCGACTGAAGTAAAATTAAACATTCATGTAGACCATATAGATATATAACAGCATGGCCCTGTTCAATGAAGCTTTCTATTAAAGGTCACTTAAAAAGTCATGTCTGAACTCACACTGGAGTTTGAGTACCTACTAGTCACTATCCTCGAGTGTCTTCGGTCTCTCTGTACAAGGGTTTGTCAGGACAACCTGGCATGAGGATACTTACCCCCACAAGTAAACCTTGACTAAATATTCAAAATTACATAGTATCCGCAGCACAAATAAGATCCCCTCATACGAGGAATAGTGCATCTTCTCCTAGTGAGGTTACCTCAAGTAACACCACGTAGCTGGATACTCCACCAGACTAGATGAATTCTTGTCCTGGAATCCAGTAAGACCAAAAGACCACAATAAAGATATATTATGACATACTTGACTGGTCAGTTGGGGAGAGAAGAAATTTATTATTCTTAACTTTTTTATTAACTCAATGTTTGAGAAATAAAGGAGAATTTTAATAGAATATTCGGGTATCTATGTACCTCATATAGAGATCAAATGTTAGCCCCAGGGAGGGGCCCTTTGATTTCTGAGAACTTCGACTGAAGGAAAATTAAACATTAAGTAGATCATATATATATATATATATATATATATATATATATATATTACAGTTCACAATTTTGTGTGTTATGTTAAATATTAAACCGTGTATGAAGGTGCCATTTTGGTACAGTGACAATTGTCATTATTTACACAGAAATTAAACATTTCTAACGTAATTGGACGTTACGTATGATGTTATATTTATATCCATTTTAATGTGTTTTCAACTATTAGTCTTCACTTCAGTGTACAACAATTACAATAATAGTTGAAATAATGAAAATTGCAGATTTGGCTGACAGCTTGTCGTTGGGTAAACATAGTTTTTATTTTGAACCTAATTTCACAGGAATATATAGCTATAGCTTAATCCTATGGTTAATTTGTTTAGAGTTACTACTCTGGTAGACTAATTCACCCTATCATAGTAGGCAAATGAGGTAACAGTTAGTATACTGTCAGTCGTTGCTATTTTAATTCCAAGTCCTCCAAACGAGGTAACTACTGAAACGCTATTTAAATGTATATGAATAGACCTGCTACGTATGTAAACTTCTCTTTTAAGTAAATCTTTGCATACCATTGATATATACATCAACCGCTTCTATTTTGTCCATAATATTGTTTTAGTTTCAGAAATCAATCTCTCTAAGTTTAGCCTTACAACCATGAAGCGTTAAGCTTGACATCGTTGATCATATCTAAATGGCACATGCATGCCCTTAAAAATACTGCAATACAATATGATGATTACTCAACATTCTGAAACTTCGCCATCAAGTGTATCCTGTTAAGCAAGTATCTTACCCTTCCACAAAATAATGCTAAGGGAAAACAAGATGATACATTTGCCAAACTTTTACATCAACAAACTCATTCCTAGAACAGCGATAAGAGACACATGCCACTGCAGCTCAGGAATATTTGCATGTGGAAATGTTTATATTAGTAGTAAAAGATATTCCCATTTTTATATTAGTAGTAAAAGATATTCCTATTTGGAAAGATGTCCAGTGCGTATGATATGGAGCCCATCCAGATAAAGTAGTGACAAAACTCAATCTGTCTTACTGATGTCACTAAGACATGATAATGTACACAATTAATTAATGAAAAAATCATACTCTAAGACGGGAAGATTGTGCGTGTATGTCAATAACGCACCAAAATTCCTTTTTACTGTGAATAGTTCTCATGTAAATGAAGGGATTACTGCATAGAAAAAAGTCATAGTCCTGTTTAGCAAAGTGTCAAACTCATTTATAAACTAACATTACACGTATTAAGTCGACTCAATCGAGTATTGATGCAACAAAACGACACTAGACCTATATTAAATATTAAATCGTAATATAAAGACAAAAGGTAACAATACAGTACTGCTATCCAAGGCTTGGCTAATTTTCTTGTTAAACAAAGAACCACCAAGCTTGTTTTAATAAGTTGAGGGTAATATTTAGATCCCCATCTGAAATATTATCTGATGGACATATCGCAATTTTTTGACTACGAACAAAGGCATGTTGTTAGCTGTCACTTATTTTCCTCGGCTCTTTATCCGTCTATCTACTACACAGATACGCACATATTTAACAACAGTTTCATTTTGAAGCTACCGAAACGGCTGTGGGCAGAATATACATCAGTGAGAAGATGTTTGGGAGTTGTTAAAACATGTTCAACAAGTATTCTAAGATCTATGCATTACTTACCAGAAGCATACACACATCCTATCTCAAGGACACAAATGGTGAGGATGCTATGTATAATAAATGTTTAACTCTGTTTAAAATATTTAGGCCAAGATCTGTAGAGTGTACTGCATATTGTTACCATTCCTGAACAGACTTAAGCTGTAAACGGCAAGACTATCCATGATAATCTGCATATGCTATGCTTGATCATTGAGAACTACGACACAGAAAATGTACTGATCACTTTGGATCAGTCGTAGGCATGTGACAGGGTGGATCATCTTTATATAGAGGCTGTCTTATCTTTGGCCGATTCTGGGCAACATTTTTATTCATTCATCTGTGTCTTCTATACAACTTCAGTGCACTGTTGTGGGTGAATGGATTGAGGTCGCAGCCTTTCAGGTTAACCCGATTTGTTCACCAAACGTTTTGTGTACACATATTCTTTAAGATTCGGTATTGAAAATAGTCCTTTACACGTTAACACTGTACCCGGTCTGACACGTGATTACTTTGCCAGTGTATTGCCCCAGATTATAATACTTTGATATAAATTGGGATAAGATGGGGACAGAAGGCCAAATTAACTATGCAAAATCTGCGTGAGTTGCCAAAAGTATAGATCGTTCTTAATTACTTCTTGTTGTTTCCTGAATTGCGTATCAGATCCACTGTGAGCGTCTCTCTTTGTAAATTAAATGTAATACCTTTATGATTGCAACGTACCAACTTATATCAGATAGGTAACCCCAACCTTTCACTATCGGATTTCTGCCACATTTTACGTTTTTATACGCTAATACACATTGACCCAACTTATACATCTGAGTATGGATCAATTTGTTCAACTTACCTTGCAAATATTTTTGTGAAATTTATTTTTAAATAGTGCTGTGAACATAATACAAATCTGAAAATTAGAAAAATACAAGATCGTAGTCGTAATTTCTGCCGACTCATCCCAAATTTATGGTGTTACATTTGTAAATAAAAAGCTGACGAAAGAGAAGAGACCAATGATTAACCCGGCTATGTTAAAGGATTTTATTTATAAGCAACCAGGTGCATTTCCTGAGCGTTTACTCGCCTGTAACTGGCATCTAGCCAGAAAGTCAACTCTGTAAGACCACGTGTGTCCCTCAACAACCTGCAACCCGAACGTTGTGTTTGCCGTGGTTTTCATCTTGTCTTTATCGTCGTTCTCGATCTGGTCATGTCGTCTATTCTACTGACGAATCCTCGAGAGCACAATCACTGGTTTACAATGATATATGATAAAAACAACATAAAACACACAAGATAAACACAAAATCAGATACATTGTGCTTCAAACAGTTGTACTATAATACCGAAAGGGACCACTAAACGTTCACGTCCACATGTTAGTTAAATAAGAGTAAATTGTCTGTCGCTCGTCAGCTCATCTCATCACTTGCTAAACATTTGCCGAACTCTGACTGCGATCTGTTCATCTTTGCTTTCTTCAAAAGTTATTTAAAACTCCTCATCTTCTCTCCGAGTCGCCAATAAACTAACCCATTGCCTTCCCAACCCAAAACAGCTTTAGTCATATGTTAAATCCTATATTCGGCCTTTTCTGTTCGACTACTCCCATCCATTATGTTTCTATCGTTTACTGCGAGTTGGTTAATCATTTACCCCTACTGTATTTCCACCCATCCTAATTCCGACGGTCCATCTCCCGTGAATCATTTCCCATAACCATTCAGACCTTCGCCCGCCGTAGTCTATAGTATCTCATCTGATTCAGATAAAAAGCGCGATGCAAAAGTTTACTTGAGGTCCTAACCGTTCCTTAAAATTTCGCCAAATTATTTTATAACTGGAAATTCAGACGTCTATGACTAGACTTCAAACGTTAAATAAAAAAAAAACTCAGTTCGGTTCAATTCTTGTAGAAGCACAAAAACCCTCTGTGTAACTTCGAGCTTTAATGAACGAAAACAATTCGGCTCACCGCAGAATCTCACTCGACACTCACGTTTCTCCTTGCCCGTTTTTTTCTCCTTTTCTTTTTATTACCAGATTTTCCCTCAGTTTATTCCGCTTAACCAATCAGAAAAAAACATAATCCGCTGGCTCACTATTTGTCATGATAATTAAATCTATTATTATTGTGCAGCAACCAGTAGATTTGTTACTTCGAGGTTGTGAGTTCAATCCTCACTAGAAAACTAGTAAGCCAAAACTTATTTCCCTTTCCATCTGCAAGCCAGGCAAAGGCGGACCCTCTTACTGCGGGGAAGAACAAAGTCCGGACCATCTCCACCGCTCGATTCTGGCTCAAGATCATCAATTCCGCCACAAATTTTGGGGTCATTCTTGTCGGTTTCATTTCAAACATCCATGCGTTGAACAGCCTAAGGCCGTCTTCTTCAGCTAGCAACATAATGCGGTCCACCTGTTTGTCTACAGGATGTCTCCGACCAAAACATAGACGTTTCTACATTTTAAAATATTTAAAACCCACCAGATTGATCGATAGCCAACACAACAGGTTCCGACGTATTTCAAGTAATTATAAAAAATATTTGCCATGAAATACAGCAACAATAAATAGGCATTATGTGCATATAATAAATGACAAAGTAAACACAGGAATTAACTCAGACACCTGTGTACACTTGAATATCTTTATCCAGACTGCTTCTTAGTAGGCGGGAGAAAAGGCACCTCTGCAACTAGTATAGTGGTAGGAGGTTGCAGTAAAGGAGGGGGGTAACCCTAATCTAAAATCTGCTTATTCTTCCTCTTTTTGTTTAGTTTTGTCTTATTCATTAAATATGTCCATTGTCAATTTGTGATGTTTGACTGCGTTTATTTCTTTTTAATAAGTGATGTCTATTACGTCGTAAATAGTTTTCTTTCCTCTGTTTCCATAGAGATAGGAACGATGGTCTTTCAATTTCTTACATATTCGTACATTTCTCTTCCAAGTTTACTAGAATCTTATACGAACTCATTAGTTTTTTTCAAAAAATTATCCGTTCTTAATTCTAGCATTGCTAAGTATGGGTCCTGTTTATTTTAAAAAGCATTGTTAGTGCCTCGCTGTTAAGTCGCCTACAGTCAGAGTCTCAATTTCTGGCGCCTGTTGGAATCCGATGCAGATGGCATCAGGTAATCCTGTGACAAAAGCCAGTTTTGCAAGCCTCTCCAGTCCAACGCCCTCGAACCCAGCTAGTCCGATCAACCGTCTGATGTTGTTCGCGTAAACGTCCACCTGCTCGTCAACCCATCTAACCATGGTCAACTTTCTATAAGCTGTGAACGCACCGTCCGTAAAAGTCTCCTTTAACAGGACCTCTATCTGCTCTACGTCCAGTGAGTAGCTCTCGTTCATCTCCAAGTAGAGGGCCAACGCATCCCCTCCAGATATAATGGGAGCAGACTCGTCACATCATCCAATTACTGAAGTCTCACCACCAACCAACATTTCTTCAGCCAGGCAACCACGTCTCCCACGCTAGTAAATGGCTTTACCATATCACTGTATATGCGTACATTCGCCATAGTATAAGCCTATGTAACTTGAAATAAAGAGTTAATAAAGTAACGCCAAATTATTCCTTTGTTCCTCGAAACACAGAGTTGATAAAGCGCCGCCGGTCTTGAAATGAAAAATTGATAAAGAAACGACGAATTATTCTTTTGTTCCTTGAAATACAGAATTCTTTTGTTTCCTTTCTAGCGAAACGCACGTGAACGACGCGATGTTCACCACAAAACTCACTCCGTCAATAAAAAAAAAACCCTCGTTTTATTCACCCTTCTTCGTCGTTAACCGCACCTAATTTGCATAATTCAACCCTCTAATGATGCGGTTATCGTTTCCCGTAATTTAATGGGCGTGGGTTCGCGCCTACGTGCGACAACTACAATTTACTTGTGGCCTATTTGTTTTGTTTTTTTTATCCCGTTTCGTTCTGTTAGCTGTCGTTCTAAATGCCCCTCGCCTTTTGCCATGACTTGAGCGAGATTAAAATAAAAACTGAACTCAATCTTACTTGCATAGTACATGCATGTTTACGGACTCAACATATTTTGTATTCCTGTTTTCATAACAATTTCCGAACTATCTTTTTTTTACGTTGATAAAACTGTTTGAATAAAATTAATTTGAATTGTAGAGGAGGACGTTTGCCATCTTCAGCAATACCCGGTAATCCGTTTTCTTCATATCCAACAAGGGCAGAAGTATGGATATTTACGCAGCAATCCCTACTACAAAATGGCGATCCCGATATCTCCCCCCTCTTCACCGTTTAGTAGGGGCGAACCAGGAATAAATAACACAGTTACTGAATGTAATGATAATGTATCGCAATGGGAAAGCAAGGCCACATGAAACATGTATAGCATCATACAAATTATATTTTTAATTTTTATTTTTACTAATTATAAAGCATTTTTGTAATTTTTTTGAAAAATGCTGAAAACGTTAATCCAAGGGAGATGATTCTGTGATATTTTGTTTTGTCTCCATTAAACTATTAAAATATTGCGATAAATAAAATATAATAATAATAGTTTTACCCGTAATTTTCATATTTTGTTTTGTCCCCTTTAAACAATGAAAATATTGCGATAAATAAAAAATAAAAAAATTTTACCCGTAATATTCATGAAAGAAATGGACTTTAAAAAATGGTTACTTTAAATTACATTCGCTTTAATTTCCTGCGAACCTGCTTTTCCGGTCGCCATCTTAAATAATTACTCTCATCCTTCAAACTCGTCTTATAATTGTTTCTTTCTTGAAAGCCGATTGTCAAACAAAAAGTAAGTATTACTTGCATTTAATTGTTTTTTAAGGTTCTCATTATGATTGCCTTTGATATCGAAATTAGTCACCGTTCCAAGTTTGCATGTAAACGAAAAACGATCATTTTATAGAATCGTCTGCAACCAGTTAATTTTCTTTGTTTGTGTTTCTATAAATATAAATAAATATTTGGCACTTCTGCAGTCTTTATGAAGCAGTTGCCGATTAAGAAATCGAAATTGAAGAGTTCCGTTTTTTTTTCTCCAAGTACCATTCATTCATAATTCACCGGAAGTTGAATTTACCGGGAGTTGAAGTAGAATTTAGTTTTTAGAAAATGGAGTTAAATGAGTTGAATCTTCGCGACATTGGTAATTTAATTAACCAGACGCAAAAAACAATAGATTTTTTACAGGCACATCGCCTGATTTCTTGCAGTCGGACATGCCCGTCATGTCAAAGACAGATGCAGATGGCAAGCCACAATGGAAGTGATGGATTTATTTGGAAATGCTCACGGAGAGAAAATGCGTAACAAAATAGAATGTGGCACCCACACGCAAATGGTGGAGTCTTACTTAATGGAATTTATGTGGCGGCAGAAGTTTTCTGCTAATCCCATGGAAGCCATTATAAATCAAATTGCAGAACTTTATCCTGTTCAATAAAAGAAAAAGGACAAAAAAATACAGTCCCCCACCCCAATGAAAACTTTTCATTTAGATAAAAAAAATCTCACCAAGCAAAACTTTTCAACTACAATATATTTAAAAAAATAAAAGCAAAATCAATGTTGACTAAAAATTTCATCCCCCCCCCCCAATCAAAACTTTACATTTTTATTTATAAAATTTTTAATTCATATAATAAAAAAAAAGAAATTGTTAATTGTTTCTTGTTACCCAAAAACAAATCAGTCTTGCATTTTTTTTTAGGTTGTAAATAAGTCACTTCCTGAGAACGAAAACGACACTGAAAACCGTCGCAAATACGTAGTGTAATTACTATGTACGCTAACCCTAACTGTAACGACTAAAACTACATAACACCATGGTTTGAAAACTGGAGTGATTTAGTTAGAATGCCCCCTCCGCCCACTACTGAACACATTACAAAAATGAACATATTACGAGATTTTAATGAAAATTTACGTATTTATAAAACAAATATTGGTTATATACAAGTTATATAAGTTCATCTATAAGTGAAAAAAATATGGGGTCATGTGATCTGTATGGATGGACGGAACTGCAAATAAAACCTTTTTTTTTTAAATAATAATACAAGTTGTATTTTTACATTGAAAAAAAAATGATTTAATTAATTTTAACAATTATCACCCGAAATGACATTTTTAAAAATTAATTTTAACGAACAAATTATCAACCGAAAGTTCTTTTTTTACATTTTTAAAAATAATTTTAACAAACAAATTATCAACCGAAAGTTCTCTTTTTTCTTCTTAATTACGTTACGTTTTATTCTACTTCATAACATTTTCTGATACCATATAATATGTTTCCAAAGAAATTGTGTTTTGTTCGCCGTCGCCAAAGAAATTCCTGCAGGTGACTAAAGTTCCCCTGCTAGTCCCTCGCATAGGACTAAAACGTTGTTTTTGGGGGCAGTTACGTCCATCCATACAGATCACGTGACCCCATATTTCTTTCACTTTAAGATGAACATATACAACTTGTATATTACCGAAATATTAACAAAATTTTAACAAATTTGAACATTTCAATAAACATAAGTGAACTCCATAATATTCACAAAAAAAAGCCTAACGGAATTTCGATGGCCAAACTGCTTTTAAAAAAGGTAAAATTCGTGAAATTTGGCTATAAAACGGCCAATCTGGTTTTATGCCGGAACCACTAGCAAGTCAGCCGGCCGTTATTCTGCGCTCTTACCAAAACTTTTAATTCTACAACACAAATTACATGTTGTTTTATTTAGTTTTGTAACAAAAAAACACATAAATCATGGAAAAAACAGATAATTATTGCTTTTTAATACTTTTTATTAATTTATTTAATTTATCTAAGTTGGCTTTCAAAGCTGTCACGAAAAAATGGTTAAAACATCACAAAAATAAACATATGATATTTTAATAAAAAAATATATAAAAATATGATTTTTTCATAAATAATGCATTTTTTTCATACAACACAATTTACCTTTTCTTTTCTTTACGTTTGGTAAAAAAAATCAGGAAAAAAAGATAATTATTTATTTTTTCTACCTGTTTTTAGTTATTTAATTTGGTCTTAAAACCTGTTTGCAGAAAATAACTCATTAAAGTTTTTTGAAGATAAATTAGGTTTCATATTAGAATTTACCGTAAACAGAAATCTGTACTATAAAACCGACTTTTGCCGACGCAGAAACACGTAAAAAAACCTTTAAAAAGCCAAATGAAAGCGAACTGGCGTTAAAATCCAAAACAAACTTTTGAACCTGAAAAAAATTCCGGATCTTAATTTTATTACAATTTATTTTTTGACTGGAAAGTTAAGTTTGAATTTGTTTTCTTTCAATAAATTATGTTTTTATTTTTACATTTTTTTGTACGTGTACAGCTTTGGAATCGGACAAAAACCGACTTGGTAAGGGTTAGATTAGGCTTAAAAAAATAACAGTCCATTACAAAAGATGTATAAGTTCGGTTTAATCACGTTTCTTCAATTATCGCTTGCATGCCAGGAATTTTAAGAGTTAATCAATTTACAGGTAACGTTTTTGTATTTTTCTCGAACTTCTTATTCGACATCTTCTGACTATTTACTAAAACGGCTTGATGATGCCAAACAAAAAGTTGGTTTTGTTTGGTTTAAAAGCTGTAACAGTACCCTAAAGACTCATTCAGGTAAGCTGAAAAAGGGAAGTAACTCCAATTGTCTTTTTTCATTTTACTTTTTTCAAAAGGTAATTTGCAGCTTTTATGTAGAAAGAAAATACACGATCTTCTGAGTTCAAGAACAAAAATATATCATTAATTCAATTTGCTGGTTATTTGAGAGTCTAACTTTGCTTTCTGTAAATTATGTGGCGATGTCGAATTAGGGTCTCGACCCAGATCCCCACATTCACAATGAACATCCTGTTTTTAAGATGAATTTTATGCTGAAATGAAGTCATGTTTTTGTCTTCATCATCATCAAGCGATCTAATTGCTTCTTTAACCGTGTTAAAAAGATGCCATATATTCACTTCAATGCCAGTTTTTATCTTACTCCCACAGATACTACACTTTGATCTTAGCCAAGAACATTTTTACTGTAAGAGTAGCATTCGTTCTTGGTTCTGTAATTAAATGAAAGTAGGAAAACATTTCCTGAAATATTAACGTGAGACAAACTATACCCTCCTCCACAACCATAAATTGTCTCTACACCCAAAGTTAAGACTTTTTGTTACTGCTCTCCCTCAACTCTTTGTTATGTGGTGCTGTTTTCGGTACATTGTGATAGCAAATTGAAACGCCTTCTAAATTCTTTTAAAAATATTATTTAGGAATAATGTATTCACCTGTAAAAAGCAATTTGATGTGCTTACAGAAGAGCAGCTATCGTCTTATCAAGCGGATTTTCGTCTGAGAAGATCCTGTTGCAATCAACTGCTACACCTCACTCAATATATTAAAAATAATCATGAAGAAAAACTGAAACGGGAACAGCCTTTGTTGACCTTACAGCTGCATATGATACAGTGAACCACAAAGCACAACTACTGAAGGAAGTCCAAATGACTAAGAACGCAGCAAGTGTCAAGATTATTAAAACACTGCTCATCAACTTGGAGTTTTTCATTGAAATGGATAGAAAGTACAGCTGGTGGGGACCTCCCAAAACAGAAAACCAAAAAAATCAGTCTTCGTCCATCCCCTTTTCAACATATATACAATTGAACAACCTGAATTTGATGAAATTAAAAAATTAATCTCTGGAAATATTACAACTATTTTGGGATATTATCAATAAATTATTTGTGTTTTTGAAATATTAACCAAAATAATGTATTTCTTTTGTAAATTATATTAAAAACATATTACATTTTGGGTCTCATTAATGAAGGTTTCATTGATTATTAGTCCAATATCTGAAAAAACAATGTTTTATTCTTTGGATATTTCTATTTTCCTCCGGTAATATTTTGTCTAACATTTTTAAATTTTCAACTGAATGTTGTTCACTGAAGAAAGATATTACTATTACATCTTCACACTGAAAAATTTGTATGTATTTATTGTTTCTTGAAATAACGTTTTATTCTCTTTTGGTTTAAGTCAAAATAAGATTCAAAGAAATGACCTTATTCGGTAAAATTAAATATATGACAATTAAATATTTTATGGCATATGTGAAAAAAGATGAATGGTTTCGTTTGGTTTTATTTGATTACATCTCAACCGTTTGTGGGTACTTTTTGTGATTTTAATATATTATCCAACTTCTTTGTATTTTCAAATGTTTATAGATTAATTCACTGAACAAATTCCAGCACGCTAGATATGTTTGTCAGGTCCATGGCCTAATGTGACTAGCTAGGTACTGGTGTTCAGAGAAATTTTACGATTCATATGTTTTTGCTCAGCCAATGTGTTAAAATAATTAAAGAGCAATGGAAAAGAATTGCCCGATTTATTACAAACACTTGCCAATGAAATGTGATTATTATAACTTTTTTGAAGGTCATCAATAAAGTATTTGTGTTTCTTAAATTTTATTCGAGATAATTATATTGTTTTTTAACTATAAGAATTGTGTAAATAAAAAACAAAATAATTAATTTTTAGATCTCATTTATGAATGTTTTGTAGATTTTTAGTCGAAATTTATGTGGAAAAAAAGGAAAGTTATGTCATTAATAGATAAGTATTTTAACAAATGTCCACATATTTTAATTTTAGTCAAGGCTCTTCTTCATGAAATTGTACATAACATGAATTTTACCTTATTTTAATTTGGTCATTTGAAAAATACCCGTGTCTACATCTGCTCAATATCTTAAAAATAATTTTGTTTGCAAAGAATATACAGGGTGTTTCAAAAGTCTTGGGAACATTACAAATGCGTATATCTCATGAACTATTCCAGGTAGAAAAATGAAACTGGTGCCATTTTAAAGCTTGCTTAATCAAGTTTTTGGTCATACTAATGATTTTCGTGTGATCTTTCCAGGTGCAGTAATGGCGTTCTCTAAACAAGACAAGGCATTTTGCGTCCTCCAATTTGCAAAGACTGAATCGTGGACATGTGTTCAGCGTGCATTTCGCAGGAAATTTAAAAAAGAAGCCCCTGAAAGGAAATCCATTATCAGATGGCATGCTAAATTTGTGAAAGATGGGTGTTTGTGCCCAAGTAAGCGAACAGGTCGCCCTTCAACTTCAGAAGATGCAGTTGAGCAAGTTCGGACAGCCTTTCAGCGGAGCCCCCGTAAATCAGTGAGAAGAGCCAGCAGGGAACTTCAGCTTGCTCCAGCAACTGTCTGGCGTGTCTTAAGGAAACGACTGCAAATGGTACCTTACAAGCTCAAGTTGGTCCAAAAGTTGAAGGACACTGATAAGCCACTTCGCCGTGACTTTTGCATTGCAATGCAAGAGAAGTTGGAAGATAACGGCTTTGATGACCGGCTTGTTTTTAGCGATGAGGCGACCTTCCATCTGAATGGCAAAGTTAACAAGCATAACACTCTCATATGGGGTACTGAGAATCCTCATGAACTTCTTGAGCACGAGCGAGATTCACCAAAAGTGAACGTGTTTTGTGCAATTTCCAAGAAAGGTGTCTATGGACCGTTCTTCTTTGAAGAGGCAACTATCACTGGTGAATCCTATCTCAACATGCTGGAAGACTGGTTAATGGCTCAGTTGGAACAAGCAGAATCTGATGACTTCATTTTTCAACAAGATGGTGCACCACCACACTGGAGTCTTAGAGTAAGGCAGTTTCTTAACACAAGGCTGCCTGGTAGATGGATTGGGAGATCTGGGCGAGGTGATGACGTTCTAATGCCCTGGCCTCCTAGGTCTCCAGATCTTACCCCGTGTGACTTTTTCCTTTGGGGCTTTGTCAAGCTACAAGTCTATGTGCCGCCCCTTCCAAGAGATATTGACGAACTAAAGGCTCGAGTAACGGCAGTTGTGGGAACCATTGACGTCAAGATGCTGGAACGCGTTTGGCAGGAAATGGACTATCGACTAGATGTCTTCCGTGTGACGAATGGTACTCATATTGAGCAACTTTGAAGATTCCCCACAAAACTTGAAACTTTAACCTTTCCAACGGTACCAATTTCATTTTTCAACTCCTAATAGTTTTTGAGTTATTAAAAATCGTTATGTTCCCAAGACTTTTGAAACACCCTGTATATTAACATATTTTCTTGAAATGTGTTTTAGTATTTTTTTTATATGTACAGAAAATCCAACAATCAAATAAAAACAACTAAATTATTAGATTTGAAATGATATACGTTCTTTTATCTTTTTTAAAATTTATCTTTTCCTTTTTTTCATATTTGCAGAATATCCATCATTCATAAGAAAAACAAGTATTATTGGATTTGAATTGATCTACGTTGGTTTGATGACTTGAAATATGGAAATGTCTGATGGAAAGATATAACATTTCTCGATGTAAATTTTCCAGAGTTAAAACCATGAAACGGAACTATGTGAATTATCTTTCATCTATGAGAACTAATAGGGAAAACATTTTCTTGTCAAGTCTATATGTATTTCTTCTTATTAACACCTTAATTATGGTTTCATTATGATGAACACCTTAATTATGGCTTCATTATGAGGAACTAGTCAATTTTGTAGAACAATCAATTTAAATATGTAGAAAATTACCCATATTGAACCGAATACTGAAAATCACTACACATTAATTTACGTAAGGTTTAAATGTATAAGATGTAAAAACATTCACTGAGTATATCATGTTTGCATTACAACGATCTGCATAAAGATAAGATTATAAGTGCTCAATTTCAAATCCATATATCAAATAAGAAGCTGTAACAAAGTCTCATATTGATGCATTACAATGAAAAGCATGTGATATTTTTATTGAAACATAAGAAACAGATGTAACAACATCCCTTCAACGATCTACTAAATTTCAAATCGGTGAGAAATTAAAGAAAATGTGAATGTTTCATAATTCATTCTGTTTCTTGCACAAAAGCACAATATTTATAATACAGAGAAACAAATTGTACTAAACAAATCTCACATATTTCAACTTCGAAAATGAACTATAAATCTGATACTGGACATACACCATTTGCTTGTGAAGTATGTGGTAGTTCTTTTACAACTAAAGAACATATGTTGCAACATGTGCGAATGCATACGGGAACAAAACCATATTCTTGTGAAATATGTGGCTCTTATTTTACAATGAAAAAGCATATGTTGCAACATAAGCGAACGCATACTGAAAAGAAACGATATTTTTGTGAAGTGTGTGGCTCTTCTTTTACAAGGAAACCTGATATGTTGCGACATATGCGAACGCATACTGGAGAAAAACCATATTCTTGTGAAGTATGTGGTTCGTCATTTACAAGGAAAGATGACGTTCTGCAACATGTGCGAGCGCATACTGGAGAGAAACCATATTCTTGCGAAATATGTGGCTCGTCTTTTACATGGAAACAAAATATGTTGCAGCATATGCGAACACATACTGGAGAGAAACCATATTCTTGTAAAGTATGTGGCTCTTCTTTTGCATGGAAACAAAATATGTTGGAACATATGCGAATACATACTGGAGAGAAACCATATTCTTGCGATGTATGTGACTCTTCTTTTACATGTAAACAAAATATGTTGCAACATATGCGAATACATACTGGTGAGAAACCATATTCTTGTGAAATATGTAGCTCTTCTTTTACATCGAAACAAAATATGTTGCTACATATGCGAATTCATACTGGAGAGAAACCATATTCTTGTGAAGTATGTGGCTCTTCTTTTACACAGAAACAACATATGTTGCAACATATGCGAACACATACTGGAGATAAACCATATTCTTGTGAAGTTTGTGGATCTTCCTTTACACAGAAAACAGGTATATTGCAACATATGCGAACGCATACTGGAGAGAAACCATATTCTTGTGAAGTATGTCGCTCTTCTTTTACACAGAAAACAGGTATATTGCGACATATGCGAACACATACTGGTAGGAAACCATATTCTTAACTATGTGGGTCTTCATTTACAATGAAACAGAATGTGAACTATACAACCATTATTTCACACAGAAAAAAGGTCTATTGCGACATATCCGAATACATACTTGTAGGAGTAACAGAAAGATGATTTTTTTACAAAGTGGGAAACCATATTCTTGTTAAGTATGTTGCTCTTAATTTACAACAGGTATATTGTGACATATGCGAGCACATACTGGTAGGACACCATATTCCTGTTAGTCTCTTTCTAGCCCAGAAATGAAGTTGAATCACATATTCTATTATAATATGTGGCTCGTCTATTTCAAATGAATCTAATAAGTCGCCGCATGTAACAGGACACGAGAAAAGATTTTTGGCTCTTCTCTTACAATAAACAAAGTTGGATCATATGTGAAGTACATGTTAATTCATTTACACAGTGATCTTAATAAAATATTTAAAGGAAAAATGCTGCCTCGATATATATATACATGTGTGTATACACATATATATATTACATATATGTGTATACATATATATATATTACATATATGTGTATACATATATATATATATATATATATACATATATGTATGTATACATGTACGTATACATATATATATATATATACATATGTATGTATACATACACATGTATGCATATATATACATATGTATGTATACATACACATGTATGTATATATATACATATGTATGTATACATACACATGTATGTATACATACACAGGTATGTATATATATATATACACATGTACGTATATATACATATGTATACGTACACATGTATGTATATATATATATACATATGTATACATACACATGTATGTATATATATATATACATATGTAGGTATACATACACATGTATGTATATATATATATACATATGTATGTAAACATACACATGTATGTATATATATATATTATGTATATATACCTACACATCTACGTATATACATGTGCATGTATACATACACATGTATGAATATATATACACATGTATGTATATATATACATATGTATATATACCTACACATGTATGTTTACAAATATGTATGTATACTTACCCATGTATGTATATACATAAGTATGTATACATACACATGTATGTATATAAGTATGTATGTATGAATACACATGTATGTATATACATATGTATGTATACATACACATGTATGTATATACATATACATATGTATGTATACATACACATGTATGTATATACATATACATATGTAGGTATACATACACATGTATGTGTATACATATGTAGGTATACATACACATGTATGTGTATACATATACATATGTAGGTATACATACACATGTATGTGTATACATATACATATGTAGGTATACATACATATGTAGGTATACATACACATGTATGTGTATACATATACATATGTAGGTATACATACACATGTATGTGTATACATATACATATGTATGTATAGATACATATGTATGTGTATACATATGTATGTATACATACACATGTATGTGTATACATATACATATGTATGTATACATACACATGTATGTGTATACATATGTATGTATACATACACATGTATGTGTATACATATACATATGTATGTATACATATATATGTATGTATACATACACATGTATGTATATATATATATACATATGTATGTATACATACACATGTATGTATACATACACATGTATGTATATATATACATATGTATGTATACATACACATGTATGTATATACATATACATATGTATGTATACATACACATGTATGTATATACATATACATATGTAGGTATACATACACATGTATGTGTATACATATGTAGGTATACATACACATGTATGTGTATACATATACATATCTAGGTATACATACACATGTATGTGTATACATATACATATGTAGGTATACATACATATGTAGGTATACATACACATGTATGTGTATACATATACATATGTAGGTATACATACACATGTATGTGTATACATATACATATGTATGTATAGATACATATGTATGTGTATACATATGTATGTATACATACACATGTATGTGTATACATATACATATGTATGTATACATACACATGTATGTGTATACATATGTATGTATACATACACATGTATGTGTATACATATACATATGTATGTATACATATATATGTATGTATACATACACATGTATGTATATATATATATACATATGTATGTATACATACACATGTATGTATACATACACATGTATGTATATATATACATATGTATGTATACATACACATGTATGTATATATATACATATGTCTATATACCTTCACATGTATGTATATGCATATGTATGTATACATACACATGTATGTATATACATATATGTGCATACATATGTATACATACACATGTATAAATATACATATGTATGTATACATACACATGTATGTATATCATATGTATGCATACATACACATGTATGTGTATACATATACATATGTATGCATACATACACATGTATGTGTATACATATACATATGTATGTATACATACACAGGTGTGTATATACATATGTATGTATACATACACATGTATGTATATACATATGTATGTATACATACACATGTATGTATATACATATGTATGTATACATACACATGTATGTGTATACATATACATATGTATGTATACATACACATGTATGTATATACATATACATATGTATGTATACATACACATGTATGTATATACATATACACATGTATGTATACATACACATGTATGTATATACATACACATGTATGTATATATATATATACATATGTATGTATACATACACATGTATGTATATATATACATATGTATGTATACATACACATGTATGTATATATATATACATATATGTATACATACACATGTATGTATATATATATACATATGTATGTATACATACACATGTATGTATATATATATACATATGTATGTATAAATACACATATATGTATATATATATACATAGGAATGTATAAATACACAGATATGTATGTATACATACAAATATATGTATATATATACATATGTATGTATATTTTTTACTGTTTCTCGCTTTATTGCAGGTTTGTTAAAATACAGTCCATAGGTGATAAAAAAATTTACTTAGCAGGGTTAATTATTTATATCATTTAAATCATATGAATGAAATGTAAGAAAGAAATCACCAGATATGCACCACAAAAATTATCAACAAATCTCCTATTTCTTGAAATGACCCTCTGCAGTCTCCCATCAACAGATGAAGTCAATCTGTTGATTTCGGAAGGTGTTATGCTACTAGCAACATCAACAATTTTATTCCAGATGTCATCTTTTGATTAAATTGTTGTCCTTCTTCATAAACCTTCCTCTTTAAAATTAACCAGAGCTGCTCAATGTGGTTTAAGTTAGAGAACAAGGCGGCTAAGTCATAAGACTCTCTCCTTTGAGGCCCAGAGATGCGTGGAAGGTACTTGTAGCCTTTGCTGCATGAGATGGAGCATTGTCGTGCATAAAAATCCGTTGACATAGACGATGTACAGGCAGGTAGTCCAGAAAGGTGACAAATGCTCATCTAAGACCGATATGTATGCTTGGCTTGTGAGTTTCACAGCCTCTGGCACTCGGAAAGGTCCAATTAATTTCTCACGTATGTAGTGTTACTGCACTGACGATTCACCGGTGAGGGGACGAGTTACGGCTCCTGGCGATGACTCAGAATGTATTTTGACCGCCAATAAACCTTGTTACTTATCCTATACGTCTCTTGGTCTTACTACTTATTTTACCCAGCCAATAAGCTTACATGGTGTCAGAGACCAAAAACAAAGTAAAAGATCGGATATCGTAGTAAGAAAAACAAAGGTTTACTAAGAGAAAGAAAATTCTACTATCGATAAACAAACGACTTACGGAAAACGGTCCCACAAACAAAAAAAAGTAAGAAAAGAGAGAACAGTAAGTACAGAAATGTGTTTTTCTCATATATATCATAAACTTTTAAAAAATGCCTCACACGGACATAAAGTAATATTCTGCTAATATACCACCCCCGAACGTTGGAAATGTTGCTAATAACTGGCTAAAATTTAAACGAAATTTTATCAATTATTCGATTGCTAGTAGATTGTCTAAAGAAGCAGATACTTCATATCAGACATCGGTATTTTTGGCAACTACCGGGGAGGATAGTTACGATATATATGAAGTGTTGAAGTTTACCTCTGATGAGTAAAAGACGGACCTAGAGAAGGTGATGAAGATGTTTGAGAATTTTTTCGTGGGCGAAACGCACGAAGCTTACGATTCCTATACATTCCATCTCCGCAAGCAAGAAGTATCGGAAGGTATCGAGACCTATATAGCTGCTCTTCGGCAACTTGCAAAGAACTGCAATTTAGAACAGCTACAGGATAGGCTTATTCGAAACCAAGTCGTTGTCGGAGTTCGAAGCGATACCGTCAGAGAAAATTACTGTCTGATAAACAGCTTACTCTAGACAAGTGCCTACAAATAGGCAGAGCCTACGAAACTTCGAAACAACAGACGCAGACCATTTCCTCCGGTGTCGATGCAGCGGATCCTCAAATCAACATGAAAAATCGCAGGTCCTTACCACATTTATAACACCTTATGAGAGGTACTGTTTGAAACGACTTCCATTCGGGATAAGTTCTGAGCCAGAAATCTTTCATAGGGAGATGACACACATTTTGTCCGGAATACCAGGAGTCATCTGTGATATGGATGACGTCCTAATAAGTGGAAGAATCCAGCAGGAGCACGACCAGCGACTAAAAGCAGTACTGCATAAAATGAAGGCTGCAGGAGCTACACAACGATAAATGTGTATTTTCTGTCAGTAACATAAAGTTTCTGGGTCACATTATATCAAAAGAGGGAATACAATAGATCCCGAAAAAGTAGCAGCAATTATGGACTTGCCCAGATCTTAGAATCTGTCCGAATTACGACGCTTACTAGGCATGGCAAACTAGGTCGGAAAGTTTGCTAGGAATCTAGCCGAAACCACTCCGAGAGGAAAGAGTCAGAATGGATCTGGGATGAGCTTCAGAAAGTAGCATTCCAGACCCTGAAGAAGCAACTGAGTTCTGCACCAGTACTGACTCATTACAATTCCAACAAGCCGACAAGGGTATCAGCAGATTCATCTAGCTATGGCATAGGCGGTGTACTACTGCAGAAGCAAGAAAATGACTGGAGACCGGTATTTTATGCTTCACGATCTCTGACAGAAACAGAGCAGAGATATGCACAGGTTGAGAATGGGGCACTAGCAGTCACTTAGTGTTGTGAAATATTTGCGGACTACTTGGTCGGAATGCCAAAATTCACAGTCGAAACAGACCACAAACCACTGTTGGCACTGTTGAAGTCGAAGCGACTCGATGAATTGACTCCAAGAATTCAACGTTTCCGCATGAGGTTAATGAGATTCGCCTATGAAATCATATACACAGCGAAAAAAGACCTCACAACAGCAGACGCTTTGTCCCAAGCACCTGGGAGTAGTCCCGTTATACAGGATATCCAGCAGGAGACAGAGACCGACTCATTTATCCGCTCAGTCATAGGAAATATCTCTGTGAGTGATAAACGATTGGAGGATATCCGACTAAAACAAAATACTGCCCAGGTCTGCAGTCAGGTAATCAAATATTATGAGATGGACCACTGGCCCGAAAGAACAAGGCGGGACCCCGAACTAAAACAGTACTGGTTTGTCAACCAGGACCTAACAGTTTACCAGGGACTTCTAATGTACCAGAGCCGACTTGTCATTCCTAATATACTTCAAAAAGCCATTCTAGAGCGTCTACATGAGGGACACCAAGGCATTGTCAAATGCCGAGCACTAGCTCGCGAAAGTGTGTGGCGGCCTGGCCTCTCTAAACAAATTTCAGACAAAGTTGGGAAATGCGGTATCTGTGAAAATAAACGAAAATATCCACCAGAACCACTACAACCCACCCAATAGCCTGCATATCCATGGCAGAAAATAGGAATGGATCTGTTCGAATTCATGGGACACCGATATCTTCTGATTGTCGATTATTTTTCCAGGTGGATTGAAATAGCCCATTTACGGACAACTACCTCAGCCAGCGTAATAGAGCATTGCAAATCAATATTCGCTAGGCATGGGATCCCAGAGACCATCATATCTGACAACGGTCCCCAATTCAGTTCTAGTGAATTCAGGAACTTTTCAAATGTTTTTGACTTCCTGCACCACACAATAGACCTGCTACGTACGTACACTTCTCTTTTAAGTAAATCTGTGCATATCATTGATATATACATCTACCGCTTCTTTTTTGTCCATAATATTGTTTTAGTTTCGGAAATCAATCTCTCTAAGTTTAGCCTTACAACCATGAAGCGTTAAGCTTGACATATTTGATCATATCTAAATGACACATGCATGCCCTTAAAATACTACAACACAATATGATGATTACTCAATATTCTGAAACTTCGCCATTAAGTGTATCCTGTTAAGCAAGTATCTCACCCCTCCACAAAATAAGGCTAAGGGAACAACAGATGATACATTTGCCAAACTTTTACATCAACACACACATTCCAGGAACAGCAATAAGAGACACATGCCACTGCAGCTCAGGAATATTTGCATGTGGAAATGTTTATATTAGTAGTAAAAGATATTCCCATTTTTATATCAGTAGTAAAAGATATTCCCATTTTTATATTAGTAGTAAAAGATATTCCCATTTTTATATTCATAGTAAAAGATATTCCCATTTTTATATTAGTAGTAAAAGATATTCCCATTTTTATATTCGTAGTAAAAGATATTCCCATTTTTATATTAGTAGTAAAAGATATTCCCATTTGTATATTAGTAGTAAAGATATTTCCATTTTTATATTAGTAGTAAAAGATATTCCCATTTTTATATTAGTAGTAAAAGATATTCCTATTTTTATATTAGTAGTAAAAGATATTCTCATTTTTATATCAGTAGTAAAAGATATTCCCATTTTTATATTAGTTATACAAGATATTCCCATTTTTATATTAGTAGTAAAAGATATTCCCATTTTTATATTAGTAGTAAAAGATATTCCCATTTTTATATTAGTAGTAAAAGATATTCTCATTTTTATATCAGTAGTCAAAGGTATTCCCATTTTTATATTAGTTATACAAGATATTCCCATTTTTATATTAGTAGTAAAATATATTCTTATTTATATATTAGTAGTAAAAGATATTCCCATTTTTATATTAGTAGTAAAAGATATTCCCATTTTTATATTCGTAGTAAAAGATATTCCCATTTTTATATTAGTAGTAAAAGATATTCCCATTTGTATATTAGTAGTAAAGATATTTCCATTTTTATATTAGTAGTAAAAGATATTCCCATTTTTATATTAGTAGTAAAAGATATTCCTATTTTTATATTAGTAGTAAAAGATATTCTCATTTTTATATCAGTAGTAAAAGATATTCCCATTTTTATATTAGTTATACAAGATATTCCCATTTTTATATTAGTAGTAAAAGATATTCCCATTTTTATATTAGTAGTAAAAGATATTCCCATTTTTATATTAGTAGTAAAAGATATTCTCATTTTTATATCAGTAGTCAAAGGTATTCCCATTTTTATATTAGTTATACAAGATATTCCCATTTTTATATTAGTAGTAAAATATATTCTTATTTATATATTAGTAGTAAAAGATATTCCCATTTTTATATTAGTAGTAAAAGATATTCACATTTTTATATTAGTAATAAAAGATATTCCCATTTGTATATTAGTAGTAAAAGATATTCCCATTTTTATATTAGTAGTAAAAGATATTCCCATTTTTATATTAGTAGTAAAAGATATTCCTATTTTTATATTAGTAGTAAAAGATATTCCCATTTTGGTATTAGTAGTAAAAGATATTCCCATTTTTATATTAGTAGTTAAAGATATTCCCATTTATATATTAGTAGTAAAAGATATTCACATTTTTATATTAGTAGTAAAAGATACTCCCATTTTTATATTAGTAGTTAAAGATATTCCCATTTTTATATTAGTAGTAAAAGTGGAAAGATGTCCAGTGCGTATAATATGGAGCCCATCCAGAAAAAGTAGTGACAAAACTCAATCTGTCTTACTGATGTCACTAAGACATGATAATGTGCACAATTAATTAATAAAAAAATCATACTCTAAAGACGGGAAGATTGTGCGTGTATGCCAACAACGCACCAAAATTCCTTTCTACTGTGAATAGTTTTCATGTAAATGAAGGGATTACTGCATAGACAAAAAGTACTAGTCTTGTTTAGCAAAGTGTCAAACTCGTTTATAAACTAACATTACACGTATTAAGTCGACTCAATCGAGTATTGATGCAACAAAACGACACTAGACCTATATTAAATATTAAATCGTAATATAAAGACAAAAGGTAACAATACAGTACTGCTATCCAAGGCTTGGCTTATTTTCTTGTTAAACAAAGAACCACCAGACTTGTTTTAATAAGTTGAGGGTAATATTTAGATCCCCATCTGAAATATCATCTGATGGACATATCGCAATGTTTTGACTACGAACAAAGGCATGTTGTTAGCTGTCACTTATTTTCCTCGGCTCTTTATCCGTCTATCTACTACACAGATACGCACATATTTAACAACAGTTTCATTTTGAAGCGACCGAAACGGCTGTGGACAGAATATACATCAGTGAGAAGATGTTTGGGAGTTGTTAAAACATGTTCAACAAGTCTTCTAAGATCTATGCATTACTTACCAGAAGCATACACAAGTCCTATCTCAAGGACACAAATGGTGAGGATGCTATGTATAATAATTGTTTAACTCTGTTTAAAATATTTAGGCCAAGATCTGTAGAGTGTACTGCATATTGTTACCATTCTTGAACAGACTTAAGCTGTAAACGGCAAGACTATCCATGATAATCTACATATGCTATGCTTGATCATTGAGAACTACGACACAGAAAATGTACTGATCACTTTGGATCAGTCGTAGGAATGTGACAGGATGGATCATCTTTATATAGAGGCTGTATTATCTTCGGCCGATTCTGGGCAACATTTTTATTCATTCATGTGTGTCTTCTATACAACTTCAGTGCACTGTTGTGGGTGAATGGATTGAGGTCGCAGCCGTTCAGGTTAACCCGATTTGTTCACCAAACGTTTTGTGTTCACATATTCTTTAAGATTCGGTATTGAAAATAGTCCTTTACACGTTAACACTGTACCCGGTCTGACACGTGATTACTTTGCCAGTGTATTGCCCCAGATTATAATACTTGGATATAAATTGGGATAAGATGGAGACAGAAGACCAAATTCACTATGCCAAATCTGCGTGAGTTGCCAAAAGTATAGATCGTTCTTAATTACTTCTTGTTGTTTCCTGAATTGCGTATCAGATCCACTATGAGCGTCTCTCTTTGTAAATTAAATGTAATCCTTTATGATTGCAACGTACCAACTTATATCAGATAGGTAACCCCAACCTTTCACTATCGGATATTTGCCACATTTTACGTTTTCATACGCTAATACACATTGACCCAACTTATACATCTGACTATGGATCAATTTGTTCAACTTACCTTGCAAATATTTTTGTGAAATTTATTTTTAAATAGTGCTGTGAAAATAAATAAAATCTGAAAATGAGAAAAATACAAGATCGTAGCCGTAATTTCTGCCGACTCATCGCAAATTTATGGTGTTACATTTGTAAATGAAAAGCTGACGAAAGAGAAGAGACCAATGGTTAACCCGGCTATGTTAAAGGATTATATTTATACGCAACCAGGTGCATCGCTTCGAAGATACATTTCCTGAGCGTTTACCTGCCTGTAACTGACATCTAGCCAGAAAGTCAACTCTGTAAGACCACGTGTGTCCCTCAACAACCTGCAACCCGAACGTTGTGTTTGCCGTGGTTTTCTTCTTGTCTTTATCGTCGTTCTCGATCTGGTCATGTCGTCTATTCTACTGACGAATCCTCGAGAGCACAATCACTGGTTTACAATGATATATGATAAAAACAACAAAAACACACAAGATAAACACAAAATCAGATACATTGTGTTTTAAACAGTTGTACTATAATACCGAAAGGGACCACTAAACGTTCACGTTCACATGTTAGTTAAATAAGAGTAAATTGTCTGTCGCTCGTCAGCTCATCTCATCACTTGCTAAACATTTGCCGAACTCTGACTGCGATCTGTTCATCTTTGCTTTCTTCAAAAGTTATTTAAAACTCCCCATTGTCAATTTGTGTTGGTCTGATGTTTGACTGCGTTTATTTCTTTTTAATAAGTGATGTCTATTACGTCGTTAATAGTTTTCTTTCCTCTGTTTACATATAGATAGGAACGATGGTCTTTCAATTTCTTACATATTCGTACATTTCTCTTCCAAGTTTACTAGAATCTTATACGAACTCATTAGTTTTGTTCATGTAATGTTATCGGCTGGGTTAAGTAAGTAGTAAGACGGAGAGAAGTATAGCATAAGTAACAAAGTTTATTGGCGGTCAAATTACATTCTAACTGAGTCATCGCCAGGAGCCGTAACTCGTCCCCTCACCGATGAATCCCCGGTGCCGTAACACTACACCCCCTTTCGGTTGTAAAGTTCTTTACAAGGACAGTCTTTTAGGTGGTCGAACTTGTCGACCGCTTCTTGTATATTTCCCTTAGTCAGGACCTCTAGAACTCTCTAGTGGGATGTTTTTTGGTAACTGGGAAGATCTGTTGTCATCATCACAGCTATACATATAATCAATATCGAGGGGAACGTGGTAAGGTGTTTGCTTCCTGTGGGGTAGTCACCTGAGAGAAGCTGGTTTCTCCGTTCCTTAGGCGCAGATTACTTTTGTTGCTTTGGTGTAGTCCTAAATCTGTCTTAACTAGAACTGACATTGGTTGTTCTTAAGTTTCGGGCAGTAGGTAGCAACCCGAAAAAAATAAATTCCTCTTTCTCTCCTTCCTCTTCTCTTTCGTTCTCTCTCTTCTTCCTTCTATCACTTTAGACGACGGCACCACGTGTTTCTCATGCAACTGCAACCCCTCTTACCCAAACATTGATTGCTCTTATAGTGCAGCCTCCTTCCCACAATCGTCTCCGCCGGAAGCACTTCCGTTTCCGACGGAAGTACTTCCTTCCCATAAAAACGCATTGCTCCTTCTCTTTCTTTTCCTTCTTTGTGCCCGGCTTCCCACACGAGGCAAGTTGTACGTTTGTCGTCGTCTCATTCAAATATACAACATCCCCCCCCTGATCTCTGATCACATTACATAGTCTGAAGTCCACACTGGAGGTCGCCGGCTTCGCTGTGATCTCCGTGGTGACCCTTCATGCACACCTCCATTCAGATCGGTTGCTGTTGGCCTCTCTCGCAACTCCGTCTCATGCCTCTCCACATGTCTTAGGTCCATAACGTGTCTCGGCACGCCATCGACAGACACATTACTGTCCGAATTCCTGGCTGTAACTGTTCCTCGCGCCCATTGTGTTGTACATCGCGCACCAGGCGGCTTTACCCACACTTCATCTTCTAGTCGCACTGTGCTCCTGGTTGCTCGACTCTGTTCCGGTGGCGGAACGCTTGGATGCCGCCAGACATATCGATATATCTGTTCTTGTTGCACCGTTTCCCTCACCTGCCCTGATCTGGGAGTCATGTTGTACCAGAACAGGGCCTCTCCTGGTGCGGTTTCCCCTCTCTCAGCCAACGCTTTGATGGTCCTGTGGTTCCCTTCCACTATGCTGTTTCCTTCCGGTCTATACGCGGCTCTGCAGTATTGTCTGATGTTCCATCTCTCCAGCATTTCTCTGACTGTTCCTGATCGGAAAGCCGCCCCATTGTCCATCAAGACTTCATCTACGGGTCCACGTTCCAGAAACACTGTATTCATTGTGCTTGCCACCTCACTAGCCGTCTCTCTCCTACACTCCCTCCAAATCGCGAACCTACTTGGTCCGCAGTCAATCATGATTAGATATTGAGCCCCTCGATAGTGGGTGACATCAACGGCGAGTCTCTTCCAATTTTCGCCTACCTGGAGCTCTCCCTGATGATGTGACGCCGGTGCCGGATCTATCGATTGACACCGCACGCATTGCTGTACTTTCTGCACGACCTCCATCGCAACACTGGGATCTACCTTGCGGGCCTGATGCAAAGTCCTGTCAACTCCCATGTGGTGCATAGAGTGCTGGTCCTTGACTTCCTCATGGGCCATGCAGCATGTTTCATCAGCACTCTCTGTCGTTTCGTCCAAGGCTTCCATCCACTCTCTTCTCACCTTCGTTAGGCTGTCTGCCTTATTCTTGGCGGAAGGTATGAACGAAACACTGACTTTCAATCCAAATTCGGCGATTAACTCTCGTAGGATCCCGACTTTGCGCATGATGATCATTTCCGAAGCACCTTTTGTCTTTACTCTCCGCTGTTCTGTCACAGCCGCCTGCACCCAGTTCAGCACGGTCGCTGAATCTGTACGTAGCTCCACCTCTTTCAGTCCCCACCTTAATGCCAGGTTTATGCCCTTGATAGTTGCGTCCAACTCGGCTACGTTGATGTCGCTTCCTCCACCACCTCATTTCCAATCTCAACTGCGACGCCAGTGGCAATGCTACTTGCATCACACCATACGACCCCTTTTTCTGTCTTAGGGACTCTCCACCTTCCTCTCACTGGGTCCTCCTTATCCACCTCCTTTAAGACATCTCGCATCACAGCCACCACATTTTCGCCAACGCTGTCCTCCCATTTCACTCCTCCTGCTTTTCCCCTTCCAATGAAAACGCATTGCTCCTTCTCCTTCTTTTCCTTCTTTGTGCCCGGCTCCCCACACGAGGTAAGTTGTACGTTTGTCGTCGTCTCATTCAAATATACAACATTGGTGACAGAGTTTTACTTACTACAGCTGCACTGGTCTTAGGTATCTTGACCCAGACTGGTTGTCCTTTTTCAAAGGCAGGACGATCTTTAGCCCGATGACGTTTGTCATAGTTTTGCTTTTGTCTGGCTTTGAGCCGGGTGTCTGCCCTTCTATGTTCCTCGATGTTTTGCTGATCAAATGAATTTCTTTGAGGAATGGTAGGGATCCGTGTTCGTAGTTTTCTATTCATTAACAACTTTGCAGAACTCTTGCCGTGTTGCAGAGGAGTGCTGCGATAATTTAGCAGTGCTATGTATGGGTCACTTGCTTTCTTCAATAAGTTTTTTTTGTCTGGACTGCAAGTTCAGCTTCTCCGTTTCCTTGCGGATGATGGGGGCTACTTGTGAGGTGCAGGATGTCAAAAACATTTGGAAAGTTCCTGAATTCACTAGAACTGAATTGGAGACCGTTTCAGATATGATTGTCTCTAGGATCCCATGCCTATCGAATATTGATTTGCAATGCTCTATTACGCTGGCTGAGGTGGTTGTCCGTAAATGGGCTATTTCAATCTACCTGGAAAAATAATCGACAGTCAGAAGATATCGGTGTCCCATGAATTCGAACAGATCCATTCCTATTTTCTGCCATGGATATGCAGGTAATTTATTGGGTTGTAGTGGTTCTGGTGGATATTTTCGTTCTTTTTCACAGATACCACATTTCCCAACTTTGGCTACAATTTGTTTAGAGAGGCAAGGCCACAACACACTTTCGCGAGCTAGTGCTCGGCATTTGACAATACCTTGGTGTCCCTCATGTAGACGCTCTAGTATGTCTTTTTGAAGCACATTAGGAATGACAAGTCGGCTCTGGTACATTAGAAGTCCCTGGTAAACTGTTAGGTCCTAGTTGACAAACCAGTACTGTTTTAGTTCGGGGTCCCGCTTTGCTCTTTCGGGCCAGTGGTCCATCTCATAATATTTGATTACCTAACTGCAGACCTGGTCAGTATTTTGTTTTAGTCGGATATCCTCCAATCGTTTATCGCTCGCCGAGATATTTCCTATGACTGAGCGGATAAATGAGTCGGTCTCAATCTCCTGCTGGATATCCTGTATAACGGGACTACTCCCAGGTGCTCGGGACAAAGCGTCTGCTGTTGTGAGGGCTTTTTCCCGCTGTGTATATGATCTCAAAGGAGAATCACATTAACCTCATGCGTAAACGTTGAATTCTTGGAGTCAATTCGTCGAGTCGCTTCGACTTCAACAGTGCCACCAGTGGTTTGTGGTCTGTTTCGACTGTGAATTTTGGCATTCCAACCAGGTAGTCAGCAAATTTGTCACAACACCAAGTGACTTCTAGTGCCTCCTTCTCAACCTTTGCATATCTCTGCTCTGTTTCTGTCAGAGATCGTGAAGCATAAAATACCGGTCTCCAGTCATTTTCTTGCTTCTGCAGTAGTACACTGCCTAGGCCATAGTTAGATGAATCTGCTGATACTCTTGTCGGCTTGTTGGAATTGTAATGAGTCAGTACTGGTGCAGAACTCAGTTGCTTCTTCAAGGTCTGGAATGCTGCTTTCTGAGGCTCATCCCAGATCCATTCTGACTCTTTCCTAAGAAGCTCTCGGAGTGGTTTGGTGGTTTCGGCTAGATTCCTAGCAAACTTTCCGACCTGGTTTGCCATGCCCAGTAAGCGTCGTAATTCGGACACATTCTCAGGTCTGGGCAAGTCCATAATTGCTGCTACTTTTTCGGGATCTATTTGTATTCCTACTTTTGATATAATGTGACCCAGAAACTTTATGTTTCTGACAGAAAATACACATTTATCGTTGAGTGTAGCTCCTGCAACCTTCATTTTCTGCAGTACTGCTTTTAGTCGCTGGTCGTGCTCCTGCTGGTTTCTTCCACTTATTAGGACGTCATCTATATCACAGATGACTCCTGGTATTCCTATTATGTTTATCTCATGATGACCCGGTCCGTACAGTCTTTTGTTTGTGGGTTGGAGGAGTGGGGAATTTTTCCTGAAGAACCGGTCCGGGATTACGGTCACATCTGCACCTGTATCCAGCCTAAAATAGGCTTATTCGAGACCAAGTCGTTGTCGGAGTTCGAAGCGATACCGTCAGAGAAAAGTTACTGTCTGATAAACAGATTACTCTAAACAAGTGCCTACAAATAGGTAGAGCCTACGAAACTTCGAAACAACAGACGCAGACCATTTCCTCCAGTGCCGATGCAGCGGATCCTCAAATCAACCGGGTTACGAAGCGAACCTACAAGACGAACTTCACCAAACAACCACATCCGAAATCGAGAATGCCTAGCAAATGCACACGCTGCGGGAAATTTCCATTCCACAATAGAAAAGACTGCCCAGCAAAAGATGCATGCTGCAGAATTTGTTCGCAGAAAGGGCATTATGCAAAATTTTGCAGAACCTATAAAAAGTATTGCCATGAAATACAGCAACAATGCAATATGTGCATAGACAAAATGACAAAGTTAACACAGGAATTAACTCAGACACGTGCGTACACTTGAATATCTTTATCCAGACTGCTTCTTAGTAGGCGGGAGAAAAGGGACCTCTGCAACTAGTATAGTGGTAGGAGGTTGCAGTAAAGGTATTAGAGGGGGATAACCCTAATCTAAAATCTGCTTATTCTTCCTCTTTTTGTTTAGTTTTGTTGTGTTATGTCTTGCATTTGACTGTCTTATTCATTAAATATGTTCATTGTCAATTTGCATTGGTGTGATGTTTGACTGCGTTTATTTCTTTTTAATAAGTGATGTCTATTACGTCGTAAATAGTTTTCTTTCCTCTGTTTCCATAGAGATAGGAACGATGGTCTTTCAATTCCTTACATATTCGTACTTTTCTCTTCCATGTTCACTAGAATCTTATACGAACTCATTAGTTTTGTTCAGAAAATTATCCGTTCGTAATTCTAGCATTGCTAAGTATTGGTCCTGGTTATTTTGAAAAGCATTGTTAGTGCCTCGCTGTTAAGTCGCCTACAGTCAGAGTCTCAATTTCTGGCGCTTGTTGGAATCCGATGCAGATGGCATCAGGTAATCCTGTGACAAACGCCAGTTTTACAAGCCTCTCCAGTCCAACGCCCTCGAACCCAGCTAGTCCGACCAACCGTCTGATGTTGTTCGCGTAAACGTCCACCTGCTCGCCAGCCCATCTAACCATGGTCAACTTTCTATAAGCTGTGAACGCGCCGTCCGTAAAAGCCTCCTTTAACAGGACCTCTATCTGCTCTACGTCCAGTTAGTCGCTCTCGTTCATCTCCAAGTAGAAGGCCAACGCATCCTCTCCAGATATAATGGGAGCAGGCTCCCCACATCATCCAATTACTGAAGTCTCGCCACCAACCAACATTTCTTCAGCCAGGCAACCACGTCTCCCACGCTAGTAAATGGCTTTACCATATAACCATATTCGGACGGTACCAATTTAACCGTCTCCCCTTTGGGATCTCATCAGCCAGTGAGATCTACCAGAGACGTATGTCGTAAGTATTAGAGAGTGAGGCCGGAGTGATATGCATGCAAGATGACGTGCTAATCCACGGCAAAAATCAACAAGAACATGATGCCCGACTGAAGAGCGCACTCAAAAAAATCCAGACTGCGGGCATTACTCTCAACTCAGAAAAATGCGAAATATCCAAACCATCACTGAAATTTCTCGGGCATATACTCAACGCTGACGGTCTACGGCCAGATCCAGAAAGGGTCGCTGGTGTTTCCAACTTCCCAACACCAACAGACGTAACGGAAACTCGCCGATTCCTAGGGATGGTGAATCAAATGGGAAAATTCATTCCAAACCTGGCGGACATGACTAAGCCACCACGGGACCTGTTAAGCCGGAAATACGAATTCATGTGGGACAGTGCACAACAGGAAGCATTTAACTCCATCAAGAAGGCACTGTGTTCAACACCAGTGCTATGCTTATATAGTCCCTCAAATGAGACTGTAGTTTCTGCCGATGCTTCATCCTATGGGCTGGGAGCAGTGTTATTACAACGACAGAGCGATACAAAAATGCACCCTGTCGCCTACGCTTCACGAGCCATGTCAGAGACCGAAACTCGTTACGCCCAAATCGAAAAGGAGGCCCTGGCGACAACATGGGCATGTGAACACTTTTCTGACTACCTAGTCGGACTACACTTCACAGTGGAAACCGACCACAAGCCACTGGTGCCATTGCTAGGTAGCAAGGACCTCAGCGAGCTACCGGCAAGGATACAGAGATTTCGGGTACGCTTAATGAGGTATGGATACACCATTCGCTACGTTCCTGGCAAGGAACTATATACAGCCGATACTCTGTCAAGATCAATATTCAGTAATGGCCCTACTAAACAGGACAAGGATCTGAAGGAGGAAGCAACGGCATTCGTCCACGCCATAATAGAATCCTTGCACGCCACAGAAAAACGTCTAAGGGAGTTGGAGGAAGCCACCAAAACTGACGAGACTAGTAACTGCATATTGCAATATTTAAGAAACGGCTGGCCATCAAATGACCGCGTCCCAGCACCAGTCAAACCATACTGGACCTTCCGCGGCAGCATCAATGTGAGAACGGGCTACTGATGTATGGCACGCGAATCATAATTCCTTCACTGCTGAGACCGACCATGATTGCCAAAATCAATTCCGGTCACCAGGGAATAACCAGGTGCAGACAGAGAGCTCGCCAATCCATATGGTGGCCAGGAGTGTCTGACCAAATCAAAAGGACCGTACAAAACTGTCCAAAATGGGCCGAGCTGAGATACCAACCGCCCGAGCCCCTCATGACAACCGAGCTTCCAACAATATCATGGCACACTCTAGCCTCCGATCTGTTTGAATTGAAGGGCCACAGCTACGTTGTAGTTGTTGACTACTTCTCCAGATACGCAGAGATTGCCATGCTTACATCAATAACCTCCAGAGCTATAATAGGGAGCCTGAAGACAATCTTTGCCAGACATGGAATACCGGTCATCCTAAGAACTGACCCAGGAAGCCAATACACCTCAAAAGACTTTGCCAAATTCGCAGACGACTGGGGATTTCAGCACGTCACAAACAGCCCTCGCTACTCCCAAAGTAACGGAGCAGCAGAGGTATGTGTAAAGACAATGAAAGCATTGTTGAAGAAGGCAAAAGACCCGTATCTTTCTTTGCTCGCCCACAGAGCAACACCAATGGACTGCGGGTCCAGCCCTAGTGAGCTATTAATGGGCCGACGCTTGAGGACAAATGTCCCAACTCACCCAAATCTATTAAACCCAAAATGGCCCGATCTCAAATGCTTCAGACAGAGGAAAGAGAACCAAAAGGCCCGACAACGACTCACACACTGCCTATCACACAGAGCTAAAGAGCTATCACCGCTCAAAAACGGTACACCAGTGTGGGTCAGAAGCCCTAACCTTTCAAACCAGGAAGGCACAGTTGTTGGAACAGCACCCACCCCACGCTCCTATGTTCTACAGACCAAAGGCGAAGGGACAGTGATCCGACGCAATCGTCGACACATTGTACCGAAACCACCCAATGGAATAGTCGAGGCTCACAAATCGGAGTCCTATGAAGACACTCATCCACCAAGGGAGGAAACCGTGAAAACAGCACTCCCAACTCTTAATTCTCAAGACTATACAAGAACCAGGTCTAGATGGCAGTCGAGACCACCCATCAATCTAGATCTCTAAAAAAAAAATTTTTTTAAATTAAAAATGAAATTTTTAAAATTTTTTTAAAAAAATTAAATAAAAGAGAGATCATATAGCATTGACTATCTCAAAAAGGGAGATGTTATGTTAACTAAAATCTGGACCGATGGGAGTTACCTCCCCCTGCAATGTAAGATCTCGGGGCTAACGTGAATAAAACGAGACGCGGCAGTCAGCCATCTTGGTCTGAGATAACAAACCGTCTTACCTCATTTTACTAACGAAAACCATAACAAAACAATAACAATTTCCGAACTATGTTTTTTTTACGTTGATAAAACTGTTTGAATAAAATTAATTTGAATTGTAGAGGAGGACGTTTGCCATCTTCAGCAATATTCGGTAATCCAACAAGGGCAGAAGTATGGATATTTACGCAGCAATCCCTACTACAAAATGGCGATCCCGATATCTCCCTCCCTCTTCACCGTTTAGTAGGGGCGAACCAGGAATAAATAACACAGTTAGTGAATGTAATGATAATGCATCGCAATGGGGAAGCGAGGCCACATGAAACATTTATAGCATCATAAAAATTATATTTTTAATTTTTATTTTTACTAATTATAAAGCATTTTTGTAATTTTTTTTGAAAAATGCTGAAAACGTTAATCCAAGGGAGATGATTCTGTGATATTTTGTGTTGTCTCCATTAAACAATGAAAATATTGCGATAAATAAAATATAATAATAATAGTTTTACCCGTAATTTTCATATTTTGTTTTGTCCTCTTTAAACAATGAAAATATTGCGATAAATAAAAAAATAATAATTTTACCCGTAATATTCATGAAAGAAATGGACTTTTAAAAAAAAGGTTCATTTAAATTACATTCGCTTTAATTTCCTGCGAACCTGCTTTTCCGGTCGCCATCTTAAATAATTACTCTCATCCTTCAAACTCGTCTTATAATTGTTTCTTTCTTGAAAGCCGATTGTCAAACAAAAAGTAAGTATTACTTGCATTTAATTGTTTTTTAAGGTTCTTATTATGATTCCCTTTGATATCGAAATTAGTCACCGTTCCAAGTTTGCATGTAAACGAAAAACGATCATTTTATAGAATCGTCTGCAACCAGTTAATTTTCTTTGTTTGTGTTTCTATAAATATAAATAAATATTTTTTCAAGTATCCTGAGAACGAAAACGACACTGAAAACCGTCGCAAATACGTAGTGTAATTACTATGTACGCTAACCCTAACTGTAACGACTAAATCTACATAACACCATCGTTTAAAAACTGGAGGGATTTAGTTAGAATCCCCCCCCCCCTACTACTGAACACATTACAAAAATAAACATATTACGAGATTTTAATGAAAATGTACGTATTTATAAAACAAATATTGGTTATATACAAGTTATATAAGTTCATCTATAAGTGAAAAAAATATGGGGTCATGTGATCTGTATGGATGGACGTAACTGCAAATAAAAACTTTTTTTTAAAATAATAATAATACAAGTTGTATTTTTACATTGAAAAAAAAATGACTTTATTAATTTTAACAATTATCACCCGAAATGACATTTTTAAAAAATTAATTTTAACGAACAAATTATCAACCGAAAGTTCTTTTTTTACATTTTAAAAAATAATTTTAACAAACAAATTATCAACCGAAAGTTCTCTTTTTTCTTCTTAATTGCGTTACGTTTTATTCTACTTCATAACATTTTCTGATACCATATAATATGTTTCCAAAGAAATTGTGTTTTGTTCGCCGTCGCCAAAGAAATTCCTGCAGGTGACTAAAGTTCTCCTGCTAGTCCCTCGCATAGGCCTAAAACGTTGTTTTTGGGGGCAGTTACGTCCATCCATACAGATCACGTGACCCCATATTTCTTTCACTTTAAGATGAACATATACAACTTGTATATTACCGAAATATTAACAAAATTTTAACAAATTTCAATAAACATAAGTGAACTCCATAATATTCACAAAAAAAAGCCTAACGGAATTTCGATGGCCAAACTGCTTTTAAAAAAGGTCAAATTCGTGAAATTTGGCTATAAAACGGCCAATCTGGTTTTATGCCGGAACCACTAGCAAGTCAGCCGGCCGTTATTCTGCGCTCTTACCAAAACTTTTAATTCTACAACACAAATTACATGTTGTTTTATTTAGTTTTGTAACAAAAAAACACATAAATCATGGAAAAAACAGATAATTATTGCTTTTTAATACTTTTTATTAATTTATTTAATTTATCTAAGTTGGCTTTCAAAGCTGTCACGAAAAAATGGTTAAAACATCACAAAAATAAACATATGATATTTTAATAAAAAAATATATAAAAATATGATTTTTTCATAAATAATGCATTTTTTTCATACAACACAATTTACCTTTTCTTTTCTTTACGTTTGGTAAAAAAAATCAGGAAAAAAAGATAATTATTTATTTTTTCTACCTGTTTTTAGTTATTTAATTTGGTCGTTAAACCTGTTTGCAGAAAATAACTCATGAAGGTTTTTTAACGATAAATTAGGTTTCATATTAGAATTTACCGTAAACAGAAATCTGTACTATAAAACCGGCTTTTGCCGACGCAGAAACACGTAAAAAACCTTTAAAAAGCCAAATGAAAGCGAACTGGCGTTAAAATCAAAACAAACTTGTTAACCTGAAAAAAATTCCGGATCTTAATTTTGTTACAATTTATTTTTTGACTGGAAAGTTAAGTTTGAATTTGTTTTCTTTCAATAAATTATGTTTTTATTTTTACATTTTTTGTACGTGTACAGCTTTGGAATCGGACAAAAACCGACTTGGTAAGGGTTAGATTAGGCTTAAAAAAATAACAGTCCAGTACAAAAGATGTATAAGTTCGGTTTAATCACGTTTCTTCAATTATCGCTTGCATGCCAGGAATTTTAAGAGTTAATCAATTTACAGGTAACGTTTTTGTATTCTTCTCGAACTTCTTATTCGACATCTTCTGACTATTTACTTAAACGGCTTGATGATGCAAAACAAAAAGTTGGTTTTGTTTGGTTTAAAAGCTGTAACAGTACCCCAAAGACTCATTCAAGTAAGCTGAAAAGGGAAGTAACTCCAATTGTCTTTTTTCATTTTACTTTTTTCAAAAGGTAATTTGCAGCTTTT
Source organism: Sepiola atlantica (assembly GCA_963556195.1). Classification (NCBI taxonomy): domain Eukaryota; kingdom Metazoa; phylum Mollusca; class Cephalopoda; order Sepiida; family Sepiolidae; genus Sepiola; species Sepiola atlantica. The sequence continues at coordinate 225,425,245 of OY744517.1, forward strand.
ATGTAGAAAGAAAATACACGATTTTCTGAGTTCAAGAACAAAAATATATCATTAATTCAATTTGCTGGTTATTTGAGAGTCTAACTTTGCTTTCTGTAAATTATGTGGCGATGTCGAATTAGGGTCTCGACCCAGATCCCCACATTCACAATCAACATCCTGTTTTTAAGATGAATTTTATGCTGAAATGAAGTCATGTTTTTGTCTTCATCATCATCAAGCGATCTAATTGCTTCTTTAACCGTGTCTAAAAGATGCCATATAGTCACTTTTTTTACAGAATACTTAATTTTACTCTCCATTTTTACTGTAAGAGTATTGATTTACTCCTCTCCAGGAGTTAGGCACAAGGCCAGTTTTTATCTTACTCCCACAGATACTACACTTTGATCTTAGCCAAAAGGCCAAGAACATTTTCACTGTAAGAGTAGCATTCGTTCTTGGTTCTGTAATGAAATGAAAGTAGTAAAACATTTCCTGAAAACATAATATTAACGTGAGACAAACTATACCCTCCTCCACAACCATCAATTGTCTCTACACCCAAAGTTAAGACTTTTTGTTACTGCTCTCCCTCAACTCTTTGTTATGTGGTGCTGTTTTCGGTACATTGTGGTAGCAAATTGAAACGCCTTCTAAATTCTTTTTAAAATATTATTTGTAGTGACTTTGCAGTCAGGCATTCGAACCAGAATAAAAGTGTAGTTTCTGTTCTGTCCACAGTCAGACACTGAGAAATTATTTTCTACTGAGTGAATTTTGAGTCAGCTGGATATCTCTCAATAAAAACCGACCCAGAAAAGAGACATGTTAGACACATGTCTCTTTTCTGGAGGCAAGTAAATTATATTGTTTGAAAAAGTGATATTGTTTCCAGGAAGAAAGCACGTTGACACATTATAGGATTGTCATGTTATTTTTTTGCAAGAATTAAACCGTCTAATTCGATACATCATTTAAGTTTTAAGGTCCTTAAACATCATCAAACATGCAGAATTGAAAGTGAACCTGGTTTATGGAGACCTTCAGCATCATAAAGCAAGAGTTGCACTAAAAATGGGTGATCGTTGACTGTTTAAATGCATTGATGGTCGTAGGAATAATGTATTCACCTGTAAAAAGCAATTTGATGTGCTTACAGAAGAGCAGCTATCGTCTTATCAAGCGGATTTTCGTCCAAGAAGATCCTGTTGCAATCAACTGCTACACCTCACTCAATATATTAAAAATAATCATGAAGAAAAACTGAAACGGGAACAGCCTTTGTTGACCTTACAAATGCATATGATACAGTGAACCACAAAGCACAACTACTGAAGGAAGTCCAAATGACTAAGAACGCAGCAAGTGTCAAGATTATTAAAACACTGCTCATCAACTTGGAGTTTTTCATTGAAATGGATAGAAAGTACAGCTGGTGGGGACCTCCAAAAACAGAAAACAAAAAAAAATCAGTCTTTTTTTAGTTTTAAAATGAGAAAAAAAAAATTTACCCCCCCGGCAATTTTTGTTTTATCCTCCCACATACGTATGAATATTTTTGATAAAAAAAAATTCCCCCCCTCGAAAGAAATTTTTTTTTTTTACCCTGGCCCATACATACAAATATTTTCAGTTAACGAAAGAAAAAACAATTCCGAGGTGCCTCGGTCATATCAAAGAACCATACTGCAGAAGCATCCGGGTCCTATATTGTAGAAGCACCCCTGGCCCCTATACTGCAGAAGAACCCCTTGTCCTATACAAGAGAAGCACCGATGGTTCCTATTCTGCCGAAGCCTCCGGGGTTCTATATGGTAGAAGCACCCCTGCTGCTGGGTCCTATACTGTAGAAGCACCCCTGGTCCCTATTAAAAAATTAATCTCTGGAAATATTACAACTATTTTGGGATATTATCAATAAATCATTTGTGTTTTTGAAATATTAACCGAAATAATGTATTTCTTTTGTATTAAAAACATATTTAAAACATATTACATTTTGGGTCTCATTAATGAAGGTTTCATTGATTATTAGTCAAATATTATCTGAAAAAACAATGTTTTACTCTTTGGATATTTCTATTTTCCTCCGGTAATATTTTATCTAACATTGTAAAATTTCCAACTGAATGTTGTTCACTGAAGAAAGATATTACTATTACATCTTCAGACTGAAAAATTTGGATGTATTTATTGTTTCTTGAAATAACGTTTTATTCTCTTTTGGTTTAAGTCAAAATAAGATTCAAAGAAATGACCTTATTCGGTAAAATTAAATATATAACAATTAAATATTTTATGGCATATGTGAAAAAGATGAATGGTTTCGTTTGGTTTTATTTGATTACATCTGAACCGTTTGTGGGTACTATTTGTGATTTTAATATATTATCCAACTTCTCTATATTTTCAAATGTTTATAGATTAATTCAGTGAACAAATTCCAGCACGCTAGATATGTTTGTCAGGTCCCTGGCCTAATGTGACTAGCTAGGTACTGGTGTTCAGAGAAATTTTACGATTCATATGTTTTTGCTCGGCCAATGGGTTAAAATAATAAAAGAGCAATGGAAAAGAATTGCCCGATTTATTACAAACACTTGCCAATGAAATGTGATTATTATAACTTTTTTGAAGGTCATCAATAAAGTATTTGTGTTTCTTAAATTTTATTCGAGATAATTATATTGTTTTTTAACTATAGGAATTGTGTAAATAAAAAACAAAATAATTAATTTTTAGATCTCATTTATGAATGTTTTGTAGATTTTTAGTTGAAATTTATGTGGAAAAAAGGGAAAGTTATGTTATTAATAGATAAGTATTTTAACAAATGTCCACATATTTTAAATTTATTCAAGGCTCTTCTTCATTAAATTGTACATAACATTAATTTTACCTTCTTTTAATTTGGTCATTTGAAAAATACCCGTGTCTACATCTGCTCAATATCTTAAAAATAATTTTGTTTGCAAAGAATATGTATTAACATATTTTCTTGAAATGTGTTTTAGTATTTTTTTTATATACAGAAACTCCAACAATCAAATAAAAACAATTAAATTATTAGATTTGAAAGGATTTACGTTCTTTTATCTTTTTAAAAATTTATCTTTTCCTTTTTTTCATATTTGCAGAATATCCATCATTCATAAGAAAAACCAGTATTATTGGATTTGAATTGATCTACGTTGGTTTGATGACTTGAAATATGGAAATGTCTGATGGAAAGATATAACATTTCTCGATGTAAATTGTCCAGAGTTAAAACCATGAAACGGAACTATGAGAACTAATGGGAAAACATTTTCTTGTCAAGTGTATATGTATTTCTTCTTATTAAATATAAAATTCGCTGAAATACTTATCGCAAGTGGGATGGACATGACTAATGCATTCATGGATATCTTAAAAAAAGCCAAATTTTAGGTATCCAAAATACTTGAAAAGAAATACTTGAGGCTAATGATGAACACCTTAATTATGGTTTCATTATGATGAACACCTTAATTATGGTTTCATTATGATGAACACCTTAATTATTGTTTCATTATGAGGAACTAGTCAGTTTTGTAGAATAATCAATTTAAATATGTTGAAAATTACCCATATGTGACCGAATACTGAAAATCTCTACACATTATTTAATTAACGTAAGGTTTAAATGTATAAGATGTAAAAACATTCACTGAGTATTTCATGTTTGCATTACAACGATCTGCATAAAGATAAGATTATAAGTGCTCAATTTCAAATCCATATATCAAATAAGGAGCTGTAACAAAGTCTCATATTGATGCATTACAATGAAAAGCATGTGATATTTTTATTGAGACATAAGAAACAGATGTAACGACATCCCTTCAACGATCTACTAAATTTCAAATCCATAAGAAATTAAAGAAAATGTTAATGTTTCATAATTCATTCTGTTTCTTGCACAAACGCACACTATTTATAATACAGAGAAACAAATTATACTAAACAAATCTCACATATTTCAACTTCGAAAATGAACTATAAATCTGATACTAGAAATACACCATTTGCTTGTGAAGTATGTGGTAGTTCTTTTACAACTAAAGAACATATGTTGCAACATATGCGAATGCATACTAAAAAGAAACGATATTCTTGTGAAGTGTGTGGCTTTTCTTTTACAAGGAAACAACATATGTTGCGACATATGCGAACGCATACTGGAGAAAAACCATATTCTTGTGAAATATGTGGTTCGTCATTTACAACGAAAGATTACGTGCTGCAACATATGCGAATACATACTGGTGAGAAACCATATTCTTGCGAAATATGTGGCTCTTCTTTTACATGGAAACAAAATATGTTGCAGCATATGCGAACACATACTGGAGAGAAACCATATTCTTGTGAAGTATGTGGCTCTTTGTTTGCAGGGAAAAATGATACGTTGCGACATATGCGAATACATACTGGAGAGAAACCATATTCTTGTGATGTGTGTGGCTCTTCTTTTACACGGAAAGAAAATATGTTGCAACATATGCGAATACATACTGGTGAGAAACCATATTCTTGTGAAATATGTAGCTCTGTTTTTACGATTAAACAAAGTATGTTGGTACATATGCGAATTCATACTGGAGAAAAACGATATTCTTGTGAAATATGTGGCTCTTCTTTTACACAGAAACACCATATGTTGCAACATATGCGAACACATACTGGAGATAAACCATATTCTTGTGAAGTTTGTGAAGCTTCCTTTACACACAAAACAGGTATAGTGCAACATATGCGAACGCATACTGGAGATAAACCATATTCTTGTGAAGTTTGTGGATCTTCCTTTACACAGAAAACAGGTATATTGCAACATATGCGAACGCATACTGGAGAGAAACCATATTCTTGTGAAGTATGTCGCTCTTCTTTTACACAGAAAACAGGTATATTGCGACATATGCGAACACATACTGGTAGGAAACCATATTCTTAACTATGTGGGTCTTCATTTACAATGAAACATAGTATGTTGGAACATGTGCGGGCGCATATAGGAGAGAAACAATATTCTTGTTCACTATACAATTGTTATTTTACACAGAAAAAAGGTATATTGCGACATATGCGAATACATACTTGTAGGAGAAACAGAAAGATGATTTTTTTAAAAAGTGGGTAACCATATTCTTGTTAAGTATGTTGCTCTTAATTTACAACAGGTATATTGTGACATATGCGACCACATACTGGTAGGAAACCATATTCCTGTTTGTTTCTTTCTTACCCAGAAATGAAGTTGCATCACATATTCTATTATAATATGTCGCTCGTCTATTTCAAATAAATCTAATAACTGGCTCTAACGAGACACGAGAAAATATTTTTGGCTCTTTTACAATAACCAAAGTAGGATCATATGTGAAGTACATGTTAATTCATTTACACAGTGATCTTAATAAAATATTTAAAGGAAAAATGCTGCCTCGATATATATATATATATATATGTGTATACATATATATATATATATGTGTGTGTATACATATATATATTACATATATGTGTATACATATATATATTACATATATGTGTATACATATATATATATTATATGTGTATACATATATATATACATATATGTATGTATACATGTACGTATACATATATGTACATATGTATGTATACATACACATGTATGTATATATATATATACATATGTATGTATACATACACATGTATGTATATATATATATGTATGTATACATACACATATATATATATATATACATGTGTATGTATACATACACATGTATGTATATATATACATATGTATACATACACATGTATGTATATATATACATATGTATACATACACATATATGTATATATGTATGTATACATACACATATATGTATATATGTATGTATAAATACACGTGTGTATATACATATGTATGTATAAATACACATGTGTATATACATATGTATGTATAAATACACATGTATATATACATATGTATGTATACATACACATGTATATATATATGCATACATACACATATATGTATATATATACATATGTGTGTATACATACACACATATACATATGTATGTATATTTTTTACTATTTCTCGCTTTATTGCAGGTTTGTTAAAATACAGTCCATAGGTGATAAAAAAATTGACTTAGCAGGGTTAAATATTTTAATCATTTGAATCATAAGTAACAATATGAATGAAATGTAAGGAAGAAATAACCAGATATGCACCACAAAATTGAATCATTTATCAACAAATCTCCTATTTCTTGAAATTACCCTCTGCAGTCTCCCATCAACAGATGAAGTCAATCTGTTGATTTGGGAAGGTGTTATGCTACTAGCAACATCAACAATTTTATTCCAGACGGCATCTTTTGATGTAAATTGTTGTCCTCCTTCATAAACCTTCCTCTTTAAAATTGACCAGAGCTGCTGAATCGGGTTTAAGTTAGAGAACAAGGCGGCCAAGTCATGAGACTCTCTCCTTTGATGCCCAGAGATGCGTGAAAAATAGTTGTAGCCTTCGCTGCATGAGATGGAGCATTGTCGTGCATAAAAATCAGTTGACGTAGACGAAGTACAGGCAGGTCGTCCAGCCAAGGTGACAAATGCTCATCTAAGAACGATATGTATGCTTGGCTTGTGAGTTTCACAGCCTCTGGCACTCGGAAAGGTCCAATTTATCACCTATGTAGTGTTACTGCACTGACGATTCACCGGTGAGGGGACGAGTTACGGCCCCTGGCGATGACTCAGAATGTATTTTGACCGCCAATAAACCTTGTTACTTATCCTATACGTCTCTCCGTCTTACTACTTATTTAACCCAGCCAATAACCTTACAACCTATGATACCCGCCCAAAACATAACTCCCCCGCCACTTTGTTGGCGACGAACGCGATGTGAGATAACAGCTCCGGTAGGACTCCAAACTTTAGCGCATCCATCCGGACCATCAAGTGTGGCTCTAGCTTCATCTGTGAATAGAACCTGTTGGAAGTCCGTTTTCATGTATTTCTCTTCCCACGCAATGCGTTTTCCCTTATGGGTTTTGTTTAAGGGAGGCCTGGAAATGGGCTTAACGTTCCTGGCCATCTCATTCTAGACACTGCATCTGATCTTCCTGGACATCAGAACAACGCCAGCGTTGCCAAAAGTGGAGGCACTAGTGCCATTTGGTCCCTAATGATCTGTCTGCTTATTTTTCGCATATCGCGAGGGGAAATGCCTCTTCTTGTGCCCTTATCTTTCCTTGGTGCAGTGTTGGGCTTCTCCACAAAATAAACCACGGTTCTCTTATCCCTTCTCAGTTCCTTGGCTAAATTCAGAAGTGTCAGTTCTGCAAGGCCAGCTACAACGCTATGCCTTTCAGTAGCAGTCAAACGTCAATTTCTGGGCATTTTTACAAACCTGCAATAAAGCGAGAAACAGTGAAAGTGGCTAACAAATGCATAAATATCTATAACTTTAGAAATATAGTATAGATTTGCAAAATATTTTTGTATCTTACATAATATGGAGCACTCTTTCAGTGTGGAAAATTTCAAACTTGTGCGATTTATATTATTGAAATTATTAACAATATTATGATCTGCAATAAAGCGAGAAACAGTTTAGATGAAAGACTAACGTACACTTATAAGATGTATCCACACAACAGATGTAGCAGAACCAATGACCAAAAGAAAAACTACATATATACAAAAAGACACCGAAAAAGAAACGCTCGCAAGCAACTACAGACCAATAACCAGTTAACGAACTATGTGGGAAATCCTAGCGGGAAAACAGATCTACCAATCCCTTAGAAATCGTGATCTACTTTCCGAGGAACAAATATTATGCCGGAAAGGAAAAAAAGAGGGAAGCACGACATGATGAAAATATCCTGAAGGAGATAAAAAGAAGGAAAAAGAACATAGCCATGGCAGGCACGTAGCCAGTCTTCGAACTCAGAGGGGGGGGGGGAGACTTTTTAAGGGGGTGGAACTAATATTGATATTATACACATACGACAGTATGTGTATAATATTGTTATGGTCACATTTCGGTCACGCGCGGCAACTTCCAAGCGTTGTGACTAATTCAGTTTTTAATAAAATTTGATTCGTTTTATTGCACTTTCTAGGACCCAATAAAAGTGACATTTTCACATAAAAATATTGAAATTTGGTCCAGTAGAAAAGAGGTTACATTAAAATAGATAATAACAAAAAATATCATTAACGCTTCAGATCATGTTCAAATTAATTTATATTTCATATTTTAAATGATAACTGTATTTTCTTTGAGCTTAAATGATAGAAATATGCACGAAGAATTCAATATTGAAAACAGCATCACAAAATATCAACACCAAATGAAGATAAAGGAATTTTTGTATCAAATTCTGGGGTGATAATTTGATTACTATATAAAATCAATAAAAAAACTGGGCGTTTTTCCGAACTTTTTGACTGGACAATTTTTTTCTTTCTTCAGTATAAAATTACCTATCAGGTTGCTAATGAATTCCGTCTGTTTTGGAATTATTTAAAAAATATTTTAGATTTTAGGAGGGGGATCAGTTTCGTGTATAACTTTAACGTAAACCGACCCACCTCTTTTTGACTACATCAAACGTTTCAAATTGTTTTTCTGTGTGCACTTACCTATCATTTCGCTCGAGAATTCCGGGGTTATGGAATTTTCTTCATATGGGTTAGATTTTAGGATGGGGATCAGTTTCCTATATTAATTTGCCGTAAACTGATCATCCACTTTTTGACCATGTTGCATGGTGTTGTTTGTTCGTAATTGTCCACAACACGTTTTTCCCAACTTCTCTCTTCAAGTATTTTATATTTTATTAGGGGGGGGAGTAACTGATCTTATTTGGTAATATTTATTTGTTGCCTATTTGTTTTGTTTTTTCACCCCTTTTTTGTTCTGCTGGCTATTGTAACATATTGCCAATAGTTTTTTGGACGTGTGAACCTTGTAAAAAATAAAAACCAAATATTTTTTTAAAAATTTGGTTACCTGTTTTATATTTCACAAGTGCTTTTTCATGCAGAAAAAATAACAAAATGCAACATTCTCGCTAATTGTACACAGAAAAATGAGAATAATTTGGTGATGGTCAAAAAGTGGTTGATCAGTTTACATTAAATTTATATAGGAGACTGATCCCCCTCCTAAAATCTAAAATATTTTAAGAAAAGTTTAAAACAAAACGTATTCTCTAGCGACAGGATAGATAATGGTACGTCCCAAAAGAAAAAATTGTCCAGTAAAAAAGTTGACAAAAACAGGTGGTGGTGTCTTACGAAGAAACACGCCACATGGTCATAAAGTGGGTGCTCAGTTTACGTTAAATTTATATAGGAAACTGACACCCCTTATACAATCTAAAATATCTGAAGAAAAATATAAAAAAAACGGAATTCTCTAGCAACATGATAGCTAATCGTACACAGAAAAAAAGGTGTGAAAACGTATTGTGGATAATTACGAACAAGCCTCCAAAACTGATCTGATTCAATTAAGAAAAAAATAAAAAGTTATCTCCCTTACTGAGAATATGGGAGCCACTACGTTCGCTTTCTTGATTACCTTGTCATCTAGATTCCTCATCTTACTATTAGTATTAGTGTTCGGTTTCTTCCGTACATTCTTTAAAATACACCAAACATTTCTTCATACTGTAACGATGTTATCGTTTCGTTTTGTGACCAACTCTAGTTTTGTAACAACCGCGCATGCGCACTTCAATAAAGGTTTCCATTTATATTTTTAAAACCAACAACACGCGTCTCTCGTTTGTCTCTAATAAACCACTAATACGAGCAAACACAGTGTGACATGGTGGCAGCGGTGAGATATAAAGAAAAATAAGAGAAAACAACGATAAAAGTAAGACATTATATTTTTTCTTTTCGAACCAAAACTTCGTAAAACATCACACACACACGCTCGTCGAAGCTAGGAACAGAACTCTCGCACACACATAACAACACTACTACTACTATGGCTAATATATCTATACCAGTTCCCATTCTTGACTGGGACTCTTCGCCTAACATTGCAGAGTCATTCAAGATATTCCAACAACGTTTGGAACTTTATTTCACAGCGAAGGGAACTAAAGAAGAAGAGAAAGTGCCTATCGTTCTACTCGCAACTGGCGAGGAAGGAATTCGTAGATACAACAGTTGGTCTATGTCAAGAGAAGACCGGAGAGACGCCGACAAAATTTTCAACGCATTTATGGAGCAGCTGGAACCGGCAACCAACCACCGTATATGTAGGCTCGAACTCGGTAGATACCAACAAAAGCCTACCGAGACGACCGACATATTTCTAAACAGGTGTCGCTTACAGGCGAAGAAATGCGACTTCACAGCCCATGAAATGAACGAACGTTTAGTAGAAAAACTGATAGCCAACACGCCCATACCGGACTTACAAAAAGAACTGTTAAACAAACCGAAGGGCTACACAATAGAAGAGGCTGTGAAATTAGCACGCACATATGAGGCTTCAGCCGTGTATATAAACAAAATACACCAACTACATGGCCTGTCACAGATAGACACCATAAATCGCGGTGGTCGCGAACGCCAGGAAGGCAACAGAAATACCAGCAGTTTATGTAAACATTGTGGACGGGACCATCGTTTTGGCAAGAAGCATTGCCCTGCCAAGAACGACATATGCAGTTCCTGCGGAAAAATGGGCCATTGGGCCAAATTGTGCTTCTCAGTGAGACTCAGACCCAGGAAACAAGGAAAATCCTGGCACAAAAGCCGTAGCCAGTCAAGGCACAGACAACATGAAACAGGCCGAAAAGTCGACACCGTTGCTGAACATGACGACCGAGCCACAACAAACCTACATGCGGCGATGGAGCACCTCACATTCAGCACTATTAACAGTGAACATCCACTGCATAAACAAAAAACAACACAAAATGAAGCATTTGTCAATATCAACGTTATATTGACAGACCACCCAGGTACGCACAGCCTCAAACTGAAGGTAGACACAGGTGCACAAGCAAACACACTACCTTTACGCATATTCCGCAGTATGTGCCCCTCCGCCATAAACGAAGACGGAAACCCAATACCTGGATCACTAAACCCAACGAAATGCGTACTGGCAGCATACAACAACACTGAAATAAAATGCCATGGCACCACAAACATAAGGTGCAAATACAAGGACTCCTCATGGCTCAACACTCAATTTTATGTGGTCAACACTCCAGGACCAGCTATACTGGGCCTGCCAACATCTGTAGCATTTAACGTTGTGACAATGAACTGTGCCATATCCGTTCAGCAACAACCTATCAACAGCATAGATAATCTGATGCGTGTACACCCCGACAGATTCGACCGCATTGGCGAGTTCAAGAAAACACACAAGCTCACTGTCAACCCTAACATCCCATGCCACATAGACGCACCGAGAAGAACGCCAATAGCCATGCGTGAAAAGATCAAGGCTGAACTAGACAAGATGGAGTCACAGAATGTCATTCGTCGTATTGAGGAGCCAACAGACTGGGTAAGCTCCCTTACATATGTAACCAAACGCGACAACACAATAAGGGTCTGCTTAGACCCAAGGGCACTAAACAAAGCCCTAATGCGGCCATATCATCAAATTCCAACAGTTGAGGAACTCAATCACCGGTTTGCAGGTGCAAATTACTTCTCAAAACTGGATGCTAAGGCAGGATACTGGTCTATAAAGCTTGACCAGGAAAGCCAGATCCTGACCACTTTTCAAACACCATTTGGAAAGTACCGCTTCCAAAGACTTCCATTTGGTTTAAACGTGAGCCAAGACATCTACCAGCTTGAGATGGACAGAATACTTGAGAAGTGCACAGGAGCATGCGGTATAGCGGATGATATTGTTGTATATGGCTCAACAGAACGCGAACATGACAACAACCTAAGGCACCTCATGGAAGTCGCCACACAAGAGGGCCTCACAATGAATTCCAAGAAATGCGAGATAAAACGCCAGGAAATCTCCTTCTTCGGAAATATATACACCCATACTGGGATGAAACCTGACCAAGCAAATGTACGAGACCAACAGGAAATGCCAGAACCACGCAATAGAACAGAACTGCAACAGTTCTTAGGTGTAATGACATACCTATCCCGTTTTATTAAGGATTTCAGCTCAAAAACCACTGTATTACGTGACTTACTTCACAAAGAGTCAAAATTCCAATGGGAGCCACACCACCAGACAGTTTTCAAAAACCTGAAGAGTGAAGTATCTGAAACATCCCTACTTCACTACTTTGACCCCAAGCGCCCAATCTACATGCACTGTGACGCAAGTCTTCATGGAATAGGCGCAGCGCTTCTACAACCAGACGCAGCTGGCAATTTAATGCCTGTCTTATACGCAAGCAAGAGTCTGACACAAACAGAACAAAGATACGCATGTATCGAGCGGGGCTACTGGCAATCGTGTTTGGCACACATAGATTCCACACATATTTATACGGTCATGGTTTCCAAATTATCACTGACCATAAACCTCTTGTCATGATCATTGACAAACCTCTCACCTCAGCTCCAGCTCGCCTACAACGAATGCTTATCCAGCTACAGGGATATAATTTCAGATTATCCTACAACAAGGGATCCAAAAACATATTGGCTGATGGGTTATCACGCCTGCCATCACCTGGTAATTCGGACCCTATCGATCTGGATGTTCGGGTTGACACCATTCGTTTCTCTGCTGACCGCATTGAAAAACTGAGAGACTGCACAAAAGCCGACCCTCTGCTTAACCAGCTAAGAGATACCATTGTCACGGGATGGCCTGAGACAATCAAGCAACTGCCTACCGATATCAGAGAATTCTGGAGCCTAAGAGATCAGCTATCAATTGATGACGGCCTTATCCTTAAAGGACAACAAATTGTCATTCCTCAGACCCCCCAAGAAGATATCCTAAAGCAACTCCGCACTGCTCACTTAGGACAGGAGAACACCAAACTCCTAGCCAAAGACACTGTCTATTGGGAAAATATAAACAGAGACATCGAGCAATTCACAAGCTCATGTAGCATCTGTCAACAACATAAGCCATCACAAATGTCAGAGCCTCTTCTGCAGCACGACATTCCAACAAAGCCATGGGACGTAGTTGGAACAGACTTGTTCGAGCTCCATGGACATCAATGGCTGATCATAGCAGACTACTATTCCAAGTACCCTGTCATCAAACAGTTACCTGCCCAATAACCAAGCAGTGTTATCGTAAAAATAACGCAACAAACCTTCGCGGAGTTTGGCATACCGTCAAAAGTGGTTAGTGACAACGGGCCGCACTTCTCAAGCGCCCTTTACCACGAATTTGCCACAGAATGGGGTTTCAACCATCAGACCACCTCATCTCGAAGACCACAGGGAAATGGTTTCATAGAGCGCCAGATAGGGACCATCAAGACCATCCTTAAAAAGGCTAAGCAATCTGGGACAACACCCGAAATTGCATTGTTGCACTGGCGCTGCACACCTATCTCAAACGCCATATCCAGCCCCGCACAGCTACTCATGGGTAGACGAATCCAATCCCCAATTGCAACAAAAATAGAAAACAACCACCAAGATCAGGATCAAATATATGATGCTTTTAAACAAAGGCAACATAAGCAAAAGAAATATTTTGACCAGCATGCACTCAAGGAAGACCTACCACCTTTATATCCTGGCCAGAGGGTAAGAGCACAAAACCCTACACACGGAAACTGGGACCTAGCAACCGTAGTATCTCAAGTAGATGGTTCCCGATCATATCTCCTAAAAACTGCAAACGGATATGTGCTACGGAGAAACCGGCAGCATATTAGGAGTGCTCCAATAAGGCCAACCCCACCACAAACGCCAAAGCATGTAACATTTGCAGTACCACCTGTATGCACAACTCAGTCTTCACAAAGAGACTCCCAACAATACACTTGCAGTGGCAGGATGGTACGACCACCATCAAAAATGAACTTGTGAACATTTTCTAGAGAATTATAGCAAGCAATTCATGGGGCAGAATAATCCCCTGCTTCGCTGTAGCTATTCAGGCAGTCTACCCTGAATTAGCCCTTACCTTTTTATTATATATTGAATATGCTCAATATCATAATCTTCATATTGGTAAAAGGGGGATGTAACGATGTTATCGTTTCGTTTTGTGACCAACTCTAGTTTTGTAACAACCGCGCATGCGCACTTCAATAAAGGTTTCCATTTATATTTTTAAAACCCACAACACGCGTCACTCGTTTGTCTCTACTAATAAACCACTCAATACGAGCAAACACAGTGTGACACATACAACTAATGTCATTATTACATTCTATATAACACAACATTTAACTCTTCATACAAAAGTTAATTTCGCTTCTAGTCATCCATACAACACTTAACTTTCACCCACATTATTTCTCGTGACGTTTTCACTGCAACGCTGTCTTGATAATTAAATTTAAATTTTCTTTCCTATTAAAACACAAATCATAATAAGATTCATTCACTTATTTTACGTCTCCTTTCTTTCAATACACATTTTAACAAAATGTCAACATACAAGAAAATATCTGCTACTTTCGCAAAAAAGATCTTCATCCTTTCCTAAAAACATTTTCGCATAGAAATTAAAACATAATATTACATAAATAGATTACATAAATATATTTTCTTTATTTAGTAATTCTGTACTCAATCGTATCGTTCTTTTTTTTCTCATTAGCGTTTATACATAACAAAATCTGGCACTTTTCGTAATTTTGAAACAAAAAATATGGCCAAATCTTTTCATCTTTTATCTTACCCAAATTAAAATATAATCACATATCGAACATCTTGAGACAAATCAACTCCTTTGTACCCCGCATAACTGGTATATATGAAGATGTCGTAAGCTATTTATTCTCTAGATATGTAGCAGTCACCAATAGGGACTACTTTTGAATGCGTAATCACTGTCCCCGTGAGCTGGCTTGTTCAATCAAATCACAGGGCGCAGTAATATCGTTAGTTCCCTAAGGGACTACTTATGTTCCCTTAGGGTTCGAGGAAAAAGAAGAGACGATGTTCTGGCACCAGCTTGGACACATCGCAGAGAGCACCAACGAGGAACGAGGAAACGCTCTCTCTCCTGCCGCCGTCGCCACTTGACGACTACTACCATCTTCACCTGAAGAAATCCACGGGCGGCCCTAAGAACTCTTATATTCTTCCTCTTCCTCAGACGGACATCGTCACACTCTCTTCTACCTATACCAAACGGTATAGGTAACCTTGAGTTAATAAAACCCCCTTTTGTAATAGTTACAGAAATACTTTTCGTTGTTCCGTTTCTTTACGAGAAGATAAAAGGATAACCACTTTCATTTTCTCATCATCACCTTACATATATACACGGTTAAGAATAATTACAATTAGCTTTATCCTATTTGAAAGCAAGAATTGACCACTAACCCCAAGTCCGATGCCCACATCGTAAAAACTTGCCCCCCAGAAATAACTAACATCGATTTTTTATTTTTTTATTATTACAGATAAATACGAGGTTAAGAATAACTACCATTTCCCTTATCCTAAGTCCGAGTGCCACATCGTAAAATCACGTATTTGCAAAAACAAGTAACATCTCATTTTTTTCTTTTTTTATTATTACATATATACACAGGATTAAGAATAATTACCATTTGCCTTATCCTATTTGAAAGAAAAATGACCACTAATCCTAAGTCCGAGTGGCCACATCGTAAAACCACATGACTTTTTAAATTAAAACGCAAACAAATTTTCCAATATATTTTAAAATTTCAAAAAAATATTTAAAATTGAACAATCTATCATTACGCCTTAATCGTGATTTAAAAGAAATTGCAATTCCGGTCGATGTTTCTAGAAGTTCGTGATTCTTTCTACAACATTGCTCTTCTCTGTTTTTAATTTAATTTCTTGAACACTAAAGTTGCTATTTTTTTGTGTTATTTATTTTAAATAAATCGTTGTATTTTAGTACGTATGTTTCACCGAAAGAAAAAGAAAACAACAATTATTTTAGAATGCATAATATTGTAACATAAAATGAACCCCGTTTCCGAACCATTCTATATTTTAGGGCAGTTAACCAATTTCTTTTTGCGATTGAAGATACGTTCTCTGCGCTGTTCTTTATGGGGTGAAAGGGTTCTACTTTTTAAAGTATGTAGTTTTACGACTTTGCGGACTTAGGGTTAATAGGTAAAAAAAATTTAGTTAACATTGGCTCTTCAGTGGATTTGAATTTGATGGAGATACAAAGTAAATATTCCAGAGTTGACTATCCCTCTTATCAAAACTTTTGAAATGTTCAAATTTCTTTTCGCACCTGCTTGTTAAATGACGCCGCTCAGAGTTAAGTTTCAGGACAAGCTTTTTAGGTGGCAAACGAAATCTCCAGATTTTAAAGAAAAACACGCTAAATTGGTAACACTGACACTCAGTGCCAGTCATTGCCCCTCCTCCTTATGGTCGGACTACTAACATCCCGCCGTTGCCAACCCTGAGGTAACAGAGCAGGCAAAGCATCACACAGATGATAACAATTGTGATGATGCTGAAAATAAGAGACAGAGAGACACAAGTCGACACATGGCACTAATAGCAACAGAGGTAGTGAAGCGCCTAGCTGACTCATAGAAGGAAATTTTGACCCCTCTCTCAACCCACACTGCTTAATGGCAATGAAAATAAAATTTCCACAGTAACACAATCGGCTTATTTTGTATTTTTTTATTTTTTGCCCAGCCTACCTATAAGTTCTATTTTATATTTTCTTCGTCTAAAATATTTGTGTTGATCACAAATTTCAGAGGGGGGAATGTAATCTTAGGGGTGCCCCCACCCCCGGTACCCACTGGCTACGTGTCAGGCACAACGTACAGGAAAGGTCCATACAGTTGCACTTAAACGGTTTCAATCGTAAAATGATCTCTCTAAAATAGCGGGTGAATGTTTGGCATCCTGTAGGAAGCACCATCCCAACCAAAGACAAAAAAAACATACATTTTTTAAAAAGTGAAATACTATTTTTGTGAAGTATGTTGCTCTAATTTCGCGCTTAATACGTGTGAAAATATGCTGGGGGAAATTAAATTATTTTGAAATATTTGGATCTATTTTCAAAATAAAGTTACTTTTATCATCTTAAAAATATGTGTATGATCTTTCGGACATTCGAAATCAATTTTTATTTTTATGAGAGGCAGGAGAGAGGCTGAGGTGATCCTTACTGGCTGGTTACCCGGGTACCCTCTGCTCTTCGTCTGGAATATCATAAAGGAGCTAAAGTAATCCCTTAGGGAACTATTTATATCAATGCGCCCTGCGAGCTGATTGGCCAAACCAGCTCACAGAGACCTATTTTTCTCTTCCGACACAATTAATAAAACTAACTTTTATCAGGAGTTTCCATTATTAAAAGGAAAATTTAAGACTTTTTCTTAACATGGTTCACTCCAAACAAGGCAGGCCGCCACTGTAGACGTAAGGGGCTACTGAGAAAAAAGAAAAGGGGAGAAGGTTGGGGGAGGTCAGCCTAAATTGAGATCTGCGCAGCGAGATGTCTGTTTACATTAGTTTTAAATTTCTGCATGTCAGTACTGTCGGGAAACAGGGGGCAGGGAGGGGGTTCCAGAGGTCAGCAGCACGAGAAAGGAAGCTATTTGAGTAGAAGGCTCTCCGGCATCTGGTGACCTCCACAGTAAATTAATGAGATTTAGTTGATTATCGAGTTAGTCTAATGAATTTGCGTCGAGGGGGCACCAGAGTAGCCAATTCATTGGAGCATAATCCATTGAAGTATTTGTAAAACAAACATAAGGATGCTACATTGCGGCGATGGGACAGGGACTGGAGCTTGGTTGACAGTGAGAGACCTATTAGGTTGGCGACTCTTTTTTGGGCCTTGTCAAGGAGGGAGAGACTAGTAGATGATGCACCAGCCCATATGTGGCCACAATACTCCATGCACGGTGGATGGTGGCTTTGTAGAGATACATGATAATGTCAGGTGTGAGGAGTTTACTAGCACGGTAGAGGGAGCCAACCTTCTTTGCGGCAGCCTTGGCAATGTCTTCAATGTATTTGTTCCAATTCATGTTACCTGTGAAGGTTAGGCCGAGGAGTTTGAATGATGAACTCTCAGGTAGGGTGTTATTTGCCATGACAATCGGTGGTTGGAGAGGCTTCTTGTAGTTATTGAAGGAAATAGCTTTGTCTTTGCGGCATTAAAAGTTACCAAACATTTATGACCCCAATCCACTACAGCCTGGAGGCCATTCTCTAACGATTCAGCCATTGCCTCGGATATGATCGCGTCTGTTTTGCTAACATGGCGAGAGTAAAGCGTGGTGTCGTCAGCAAATAAACCAATCTCAGACTCTATGTCATCAGGGAGATCGTTTATATAGATCAGGAACAACAAAGGTCCAAGGATAGATCCCTGGGGTACACCAGCATTTATGTCATGTTGCTTAGATGAACGGCCATCGAAGACAACCTGGATTTTTCTCTTGTTTAGGAAGAATCTAATTATATTAAGTAGTTGCCCAGTAATACCGAATGAGCGTATTTTCAGGAGAATCCCTTCATGCCATACCTTGTCAAAGGCCTTGGATATATCAAGCGCTACTGCCCTAGCTTCACCTACCTTGTCGAGTGTATGATACATGCGTTCAGAGATGACCGTTAGGATGTCTGCAGTAGATCGTGCTTGTCTAAATCCATACTGGCGGTCAGATAGAAGTTTAGCATTAACTTAGTGCCGTACTATCGCTAGATTGATTAAGGATTCAAAGATTTTGGCAAAGATCGGCAGTGGACTCAGTGGGCGGTAGTTCTGAGGGTCGGTTCTATTCCCAGAACTCTTGTAGACTGGTACCATAGAGGCAATTTTCCAGCTATCGGGGAAGCAAGATTCAGCTAGGCATTTATTGTAGAGTTTGGAGAGGACAGGGACCAGTTCAGCAGAGCATTTCTTTATTACTATTACAGGTATAAGATCAGTCCCACAAGATTTTGAGGTGTCAAGGTTTTTTATGATGTCTCTGACCTGGGATGGAGTGATGACCAGGTTATCAAGTGTGGCTTCAGTCCGCAATGGTAATTTAGGGAGAGGGTGGTTACCTGAGTCTAAAGTTGAGCTAGAAGCGAAACGCTCTGCAAGTAGTTCAGCCTTATCAGTGGCCGTGCAAACGACATCATTGTGGTTTGGAAGTGGGGGAATCGTAGATTGACCATTATTCACTACACTATTGTAGATTTTCCAGAAATCGTGAGTACATAGTTTCTGTGATTGGATGCGTTTTTTTGTTAACTCATTATACCTTCTCTTTGCTTCACCTAACACGGCCTTGCAATTGTTTCTTGACTCTATAAATTTATGCCTATTAGTAGCTGACTTATGGCGGCCGAATTTACAGAATGCTTGTTGCCTCTCAGAAATGGCAGCTGCACATTCCGAAGTGAACCATTGAGGAGAGTGGGGCTTGCTAAAAAATTTTCGCATGGGGACATAGGCTTCAATGCCTGCTTTGACCCATTCAGTTAATTCGTTTGCACACTGGTTGGCAGGGAGTGAGAAGGTTTCCCTCCATGGGGCGTCACTGATGTGATCTCTGATTGACTCAAAATCAGCTTGCTCGTAGTATCCTGTTGTTTTGAGCAACTGTTCATCAGGCCTTGACTGCCTGCGTTCCCTGAGGAAACATATAGCCACAACGCCTCAATTCAGCCAAAGTTGACCCTACACCAAGATGGGAACACTTGTTATGGCAGTCCAAGATGACAAGTTGGGTAAAATGTGTTGCAGAAATTAATACGACATCAATAATAAAAAGGGAATTTAAACGATCCTACCTTGTGGTGTTTAAGTAAGCAGCTTTTCTTTTAAGAACAAGTCATAACTCAGGGGTTTACTTAAAAATCAGGGACTGTCTTTTTATTGACCTCTTCACACGAAAGCAAGATAGAGAAAGAGAAAATGAAGAGTTCCTTCAAGTCAGGGCCGAGCGACACCTAACGGATAACACAGAAACTATAAGAGAAAATAACCCTAGTTCCTTAATTTCAATTCATGACGAGAGTGCAATAATCAACACTCCTTGTCACTCGCTGTCAAACAATTAAATGAAGGTTTTGACACCCGAAAGTTTTCTGAATTTTTCAAACTGTGCGCCGGTGAGTCCTTTCGTCAGCACATCTGCAATCATATCGTTGCTTGGACAGTATTGCAGTTGAATTGTCCTGGTTTCCATTTGTTCCCTGATAAAATGAAATTTTATATCAAATATGTTTAGCACGTCCATGGTACTGTGGATTTTTCGTCATGCTAATTGTTGATTGATTATCCTCATAGATGACCATAGGAAAAACCGAGGTTTCATTAAGATCACAGGCAAGACGTTGCAACCAGACTGCTTCTTGTGCTGCACTTGCTAGTGCCATATATTCAGCCTCAGTTGTAGATAATGCTACACAGGTCTGTTTTTGCTTCTCCAACTGATGGCAGCTCCACTCAGTTTAAACAAGTAGCCAGGAGTAGATTTGCGATCATTCAGATCACCAACCCAGTCTGCATCTGAATATCCTGTGATGTTACTCATTTCGTCATTGTTATAATCCATAATTTCGGGTACCATTCAAATTATCCTGTATCTCTACAACCACGGATTGTCATGGCAAATAACACCCTACCTGAGAGTTCATCATTCAAACTCCTCTGCTTAACCTTCACAGGTAACATGAATTGGAACAAATACATTGAAGACATTGCCAAGGCTGCCACAAGGAAGGTTGGCTCCCTCTACCGTGCTAGTAAACTCCTTACACCTGACATTATCCTGCATCTCTACAAAGCCACCATCCGCCCATGCATGGAGTATTGTTGCCACATCTGGGCTGATGCATCATCTACTAGTCTCTCCCTCCTTGACAAGGTCCAAAAAAGAGTCGCCAACCTAATAGGTCCCGCACTGTCAACCAAGCTCCAGTCCCTGTCCCATCGCCGCAATGTAGCATCTATATGTTTGTTTTACAAATACTTCAATGGATTATGATCCGATGAATTGGCTACTCTCGTGACCCCTCGACGTAAATTCACTAGACTAACTCCACAATCAACTAAATCTCATTCATTCACTGTGGAGGTCCCCAGATGCCGGAGAGCCTTCTACTCAAATAGCTTCTTCCCTCGTGCTTGCCTCTGGAACTCTCTCTCTGCCCCCTGTTTCCCCGACAGTACTGACATGCAGAAATTTAAAACTAATGTAAACAGACATCTTCACAGAAGTCCAATGTTTCTTTGTAGGCTGGGAGCAAAATCTTGCCACCATGCCAACAGCATAAGCAATATCTGGTCTCGTTCTTGTTGACAGATATAGTAGGCTTCCAATTGCTGATTGGTAAACCTCTCTATTAAACAGTTCACTGTAATCAGCCGCTTCTTTCAATTTCGTTCCAGTATCACATGGAGTTGTTGTAGGTCTTGAGTTCTCTATCTGAAATTTTCTCAATATTTATGCTGTGTATGTTGGTTGACCAATCCAAATATTTCCTGGTTTTTAATAAACAACTTTAACACCTACGAAGTAGTGCAATTTTCCCATGTCTTTGATGTTGAATTTCTCTGATAATTTCTTAATAAATTCCTTGACATGCGTGGGATTGCTTCCCACAATAAGGTCATCAACATAGACAGCAACTATAAACATCTCTCCTTCTGAAGATAGAGTATAGATGCACGGATCATTTTTTAATTGCTGGAATCCTATCTTTTTCAGTTGACTGTCCAGCTATTCATTCCAACATATTGGCGATTGTTTAAGACCATATAAACTTCGCCTTAGTTTACAGACAAGGTGCTCTTTTCCTTGTATTTCAAACCCCTCCGGTTGCTTCATATAGATGGTTTCTTTAAGCTCCCCATTAGGAATGCAGTAGTAATGTCTGCCTGATGTAGCTTCAGGCCATGTTTTGCTGCTAATGCAATAACTGTTCTTATGGACTCAAATCTTACATCCGGACAAAATGTCTCGTCATAGTCAATTCCATATTTTTGATTAAAGCCTTGAGCTACCAGTCGTGCTTTGTGTCTTTCCAAACTTCCATCAACATCATATTTTCGTTTGAAACCCCACTTACAACCTTTCTTTCACTAGGCAGCTCAACTAAGTCCCATACTTCATTTGTACGAAGTGACTCAATTTCTACGTCCATGGCTTTCTTCCAGTTGTCTTTCTCAGGACTGGAAAAAGCTTCTTTCACGGTTAATGGGTCATTTAATTCATGAACGATGGTGGCCCATTCACTATACAGATCTGGAGGTTTCCTCAGTCTAGTCGATCTTCGTAGCACTGTGAGCTCTTGTGAGTTGTCATCATCATTCTCACTGATATTCTGACATTCGATTTCATTGACAGAATGTTTTTGTCTCCGTCTTTCTCTTCAGTATTCTTTTGTTCATCTATTGAATTTGATTCATCAAAGATTATATCTCTACTGAAAAAGACTCTCGATTTTTCGGTGTTGTACAGTCTATATCCTTTAACACAACTGCCATATCCAAGAAAGATGCTTTTCTTAGCTTTAGGATCCATTTTATGTCTTTCATCCTTTGGTATATGAGCATAAGCACTGTATTTGAAAACTCGCAAATGTTTCACTTTTGGTTTATAACCTGTCCATGCTTTATATGGTGTAATTCTGTGCACTGCACTTGTCGGGCTTCGATTTCGAACATATGCAGTTGTTGATAAGGCTTCTGCCCAAAATCTTTTATGTAATATTGAATCAGACAACATTGCCCGAACTCTTTCTACCAATGTTCGATTCATCCTCTCAGCTACTCCATTTTGTTCAGGTGTCTTAGGAACTGTGTATTTATGGCGTATGCCTTCCTCCTTCAAGTAGAGTCCCATATCTCTGGGAGTGTATTCACCGCCATTGGCAGTTCTTAGAATATTGACTTTGTTCCCACTCGACTTCTCCACCATGGTTCTCCATTCGACAAATTTGTCATAAACCTCTCCTTTGTGTTTGAGCATGTAAATCAAAACATATCTTGATTTATCATCAATAAATGTGACAAAGTACTCACATCCACTGAGAGATCTGTGTTCAATTATTCCACACACATGACTGTGTATGAGTCAGAGCTTTTCTTCCAGCACATCGTTCGCAGAAATTTACTTCTTTTGTCACATCAAAATCAAATCCCTCCACAATTTTTTTTCCGTCGCTAATTACTGCAATTTTTTTGCTCCGACATGACCATATCTCCTCTCTTGTATCATTATTTGAACATGTTGCTGCTGCATGGACAGACTCTTGTTATTTCTCACAGTTCAAATAATAGAGACTTCCGAATTTGGTAGCTGTAGCAATAATCATTTCTGTTTCTATCAAACAGTTTGCAACCGGATTCCGAAAAAACGAATGTTTTACCAGATTTTGTGCTTCTGGATACACTCAGTAAATTAAATGAAAGTTTAGGCACATACAGAGTCTCATATAAATTGCATCTTTGCCATTTTTTGTGAGATATATTCATCCACACTTCAAGTGTTCCTTTTCCCAAAACTTCCACTGAGCGACACCTAACGGATAACACAGAAACTATAAGGGAAGATAATTATAGGTACTTAATTTCAATTTATGACGAGAGTGCAACAATCAACAAAATGATGGTTTTTGCCCAGCAGCATTGGATTCTTGACTTGATAAATGAAATGAAACGACCCGTCCAGACGTCCACTACAGCAGATCAGTCCCTCCTAATCCAGAAAGAGATCAAGCGCATTGACATGATTGGGCGCAGACTTTCTAATGGGATGATCAAGGTTATTAAACTCTCTAGCAAATTTCTGCTGCTGAGAGATTTTTACCAAATTAAGTGCAGCTTTCCTGTTGTAATCTTCCTACCTTTTCCTTGTCAAGCCGATAAATCTGAAACACCAAGGAGGTTACTTTCAACAAGTTAGTAAATGTTGAGAACCACAGCAAAGAGACTATAGAAGGACACTCCTGTGTCATAACAACAGTGAAACTCGCCACGGAAAGGGCGATCTGCTGGCACTGATCATCAAAGCAGGGTAAGTCATGCTCTGGCCATGGGAAGACACAACTACACAACCAAGAGGGACTGTGATACCAAAATTCGAGGTTGCAGTTGAACTTCTTTAAGGTTAATCCTCTGGTGACTAGGTCTGAAGGATTCCCAGTTGTGGAGACATACCTGAAGGTTGTTTTGATGCCATACCTAGTATCTAAAGCAAAGCTCATCTGCAAAATATCCTTAAGCCTATTGCTAGCCAAAATACTTTTGCTTGCCATGGTTTGTGACGAAATCCACGACAGCACTACTTGAGCATCCGTTGCCCCACACACCCTGGAAGGTGGGCCCCCTTGCATCCATTCAAGATGGTTGGCAGACACTTCAGGGCAAGAAAAACAGCCATCAGTTCTAACGTGTGTAACATCTTATCGTTCACAGGTGCAACCTTAGCTTTGGCGAAAATCAAGGAAGATCGCTGGTCCTGCACATAGTAGGCAGCAAATTCGTATGCTTCCTTTGAGGCATCACAAAATAGATATAATTCTCCAAATCGGTTCCCATCGCGGGCCTGTCTGCTGAAATGCATATCACTCAATTCCGAGAGGTCCTCCGCAAGGCTCTTCCAGGATGATTGAAATTCTAGAGGGACTTGATCATCCCAGTCAAAACCCTGCTTCCATAACTCTCCCATCAAAACCCGACTTGTTATGGTCACCGGTAGGCAGAGGGACAAAGGATCAAACACCCTTGCCGACTCAGAAAGGATACGCCTTTTAGTAGATGCATTTGAATCGCATCTAACAGGAGCAATGCACAACTTCTCCAAAAGAGGATCGTACCTGTACCCGAGCACCATCTCCCATATGGCCTCATTAGCACTCAACGTACCGTCGTTTCTCATCTCCCCCCTAAGGCTGTCACAGCTGGAGTTGCATGACTGCACTAGAAATCCGCCCTCTTTCAGACACTTCCTGAATAAAGTCTGGCAAGCTTCACAAGGTCAGACTCAGTCACCACAAGGTTGTCAACATAAAATTGGTCCTCCATTGCTGCTTGACATCCGTCTAGGGGGTACTCGGCCACATGAAACCTCAGGATACTTCCCAGTATAAAGGGGCTGGTGGTGAACAAAAATATCAGGGTCGAATAGCGGAACCATCGAAGACGGTCACCATCCTTAACAAAAAAAACAAAACCGGTTTCGGTCTGCTTCAAGGGCGAGACACACCATGAAGAACGCCTTCCTGATATCCGCGAGCAAGAAAAAATCATTCGATCTGAATGACATCAGCAAGTCCAACATATTCCCCGTCATATTCACACCAGAGTAAGCAGCCTCGTTAAACGGATTTGAGCCACCCGCCTTCAGGCTACTGTAAAATACCGGCCTGCTCTTAGTAGTTGCTACCGGATCCGTTTTAAAAATGGGTCGATAATGTATCCATATATAATCTCCAAATTTTTGGAGGGCTACGTGTATTTCCTCAATGATACCCTCCTCCTTTTGCTGGATGAACACCTTCAGATACTCCTGGTACAACCCCTTCTTCTCCAGGCTCCTGACAACACGATCCAGAATGTGCAAACCAATTGCATAATTTGAAGGAACCCGAGACAGTTTGTCCAAATACCAGGGCAACTCAACATGATATTTTCCATCCCTGAAGGTGATGGACCTCTGGAACTACTGAATCTGATTACAATCATAACCTGAAATCTATTCTCCGTCATGAATCTCAATGACTCAATGCTGAACATTCTCTCTAATCCTCTCTGCACATCGCTGAAGGGAAAGACATCCACCAAGGGGTCTACATAGGTTGAATCAGCCTCCAGAATAAAGCAAACATGAGCTGATTTCACCTCGGGTGTATGTTCCATTACCGAGTTGAACAAAAGAGCCTCCCCTTTAACTGATGAATGGTCTGTGAAAAAAAGTGTCTATCTCACCAAAGATAAGAAGGGATAGAGAAAGCCCGACCCTGCAGACAAGGCACCAACTGCAAGGGACTCAAATTCTGCACTAGATCAAGTCCTATAATTCCCTTTATAGAGACGAAATCAGTACCAGATTCAAATTGCCCAGTCAGAGAACATCCGTTCCGCCTGAACTCCTCCAACAATAAGTTCCAACCCTTCAGACGAAGAGGCAAGTCCAATGTGTCGGCAACTAACACCAGAAAACGCCCAGTATAGCTGGACCCTAAATTAACCTCCAACACCACCTCCCTGAACTTCCGCTCACATTCTCCAAGAAGGGTAGTCAGCTTCAAGCGACAATCCAATGCATCAGAAACCACAGACCTCAAGGAGTGCAAGATGTCACCAGACAAATAAGTTCGGCCACTGCAAGTATCTAGTAGACAATTCACTGAAACAGTCTTCCCTCCTTGACCAAAGGTAACACAAATGACAGGAGGTAATTTACTGGAATACCCAGAGGGAGGTTGAAAATCCGAAACAACCTGGAAAGAGGCATCTCGGTGGGTAGTGGCTCCTCTGGATTTAGAAAAAGTTACACGTGGATTACTTCGATTAATCCCTAGGGAAGGGTCAGGGACTCCGCCGCCTTTAATTTGCAGGCGTTTGATTTCCTCACTGGTGTCTCGCAGTAAGACAGACAGAGATGGAATTTTACTTCCGCATAATAGAATCAGCTCTCCTTTCAACTCTTTCGGAGATTTCAAGAATTAATCTTCAGAGAAGTCGCAAGAAAGTGAGTGGGCCAACTCTTCCAAGATCGAAACAGTCTTGCTAATGAAACCCAAAGATCTGCATAAGAACTCTCACTTTTGGGAGAGAAATCGATGATATCTTGGAAAATCTTGTCAATGATGTCATTGACATCTAAATATTCCTTTTTTAATACTGAGAGTGCCTGCTGATAATTTGCATTGACACAACATGTTAAGAAATTCAATTTCTCCGCATCGTTTGCCATGCCCGCGACACAATTTTCAAATCGGGATAATAAGTTGTAGAAACTCATTCAATCGTTCTCCATTTCATGAACGCTAAACGTGGGTCCCGTGATCTGCACCTGAGGGAGTCTCACTGAAAACGATGAATGCGTTCTATTCAGAGTAGATTCCGACGCATATGGACGGGACTGTTGGTCCAAATAACCATGGGCCTCTTGCACATGTAGAGAAGAATAGAGATCTACTAATTCCTTTCGTATAGACATTTGAGAGTTTAACCAATCCGATTCCATTTGCTCTCTCTCCTCATCAGATATGCAGGAAATCTGGAGTTTGCAGATGAATATCTCTATTTCATTGATGTACTCCAAAATTTCCCGGTGAAATACTGAGAATATAGCAGAAGTAATTTCCGATCCATGGGACAATCGCAGCCTTCCCTTAATTTTAATCTCCAGAATGGAGATCCTTGTAAGATGCTGCTCCCTGGAATCTGCCACAGTAGGTGTGTTAGAAGCCTCCATATCTCAACAGGGAAGGTGAACAACAAGACTCAATATATCGAACCGTTGCTAAAGTTAGACATTCTTTCTTCAGCAAGTAGTGTCGCGTTTTTATTTTTATCGCAAAATGTCGAAAAAAAAATCATAGGTAACCAAGAGTGAAGCTAGCTGAAGAGTGAGGTTGCGAAAAAAATAAAAACTTCCTTCGCGACCCTCTCCTTAGGTCTAATGACTTCTGTAGTTTGGTGACAAATTGACAAGTAACGCTCTTCAGTAGTGAGGAAGGTTTATATAACAACTGAACACCACCCCTTACTGATATAAATTCTCTGCGACAACTGTCTTTCGTCTTAAATGTTCAAAGAACATCCTCAGTCGCCAGCAGACACGCTCTGGTAAGTCACTGCTCCTCCTATTTTTCTCGCTTTTGACCGAAGTAAAATACACTTAAAACTAAATTAAAACTAAAAAAATCTTAGCCAAGGAACTAGAAGAGTATCTTATCTTTCCTTTCGTAATATTTATTTGTTGACTATTTGTTTTTCACCCCTTGTTTATTTTTGTTCGCTCTTGTAAGAAATGCCCCTTCTTTATGGTTTCTATTTAAAACATATATTCAAAATGTTTTTACATTAAAATTTGAAAACAGTGATTATTTTTAAAAAAAATGTAATTTGTTGTATGAGTGAAGATAAAAAAAAAGCTTGCGGTGAGACAAATGTTTAAAAAAAAATGAAATGTGTTATATGAGTGAAAGTAAAAAAAAAAAAAACGTTTGCGATGAAGCTTGAATGCATAGACGATTTACCCGGAAGTCAAGTTGAACAAGGAGGACGACCATTACGATAAGGTAAATATGACATTGTAAAATACAGATCAGTTAATATTAAGTTTTGTTTTTAATGTAACTAGAAACAATTAGATGATTATATGATTTAATTTAAAACGAATCAGTTGTGCTTGAAAAGCCTACGTGAATAAGATGAGAATAGGAATACAAAGGTCTAAACATTTGTTTTTATCTCGATCATTTTATCTGTAGATCAAGACGGGCCATGGAGTTACACATTACAAACGATTCTTTTACAAAATTGACTTTGGGGTGCAACTTAGGAAAAGCATAAAGAATATTAACGAATTCTCTCCTTGTTCGCTTAATTCATTTTAGACAGTTTCTTATCTTTTCGCCCGCATTTCTCTTTTAGAAGATGAAGAAGAAAAATTAAGAAATTAAATGTAATTATTTAAAATCTTAAATATTTTCATTTCATTTATTTTCTATTTCGTAAATATATTTTGTATAATATTATTGTATAAAATGAATACAAGAAAAAATGTAACTTTTTAATAGAAATTAAACAAAAACGTATTTCTAAAGTACAAAATACACCTTAGAATATTTTAAGCCTGGTTAGTATAAATTAAGATTTTTTTAAAAATATATAATGTTGTATAATTGTAATTAATTTATAACATTCATTTTAACAACATATAGAATGAAAGAAAAGATTTTGTTAAATATTTAATGTTGTATAATTGTAATTAATTTATAACAAATTTTAACAACATATAGAATGAAAGAAAATATTTTTTTATATCTAATGTTGTATAATTGTAATTAATTTATAGCATTCATTTTAACGACATATAGAATGAAAGAAAATATTTAATGTTGTATAATTGTAATTAATTTATAACAAATTTTAACAACATATAGAATGAAAGAAAATATTTTGTTATATCTAATGTTGTATAATTGTAATTAATTTATAACATTAATTTTAACAACATTTCGAATGAAAGAAAAATATTTAAAATAATGTAAACATTACAAAAATTTTGATATTTATTTTACTTTGTTCTTTTTTATGATTGGTTCATGAATGTTGATCCATATATTTTTGTTATAATTTATTTCACCTGCATTTAAATAATTAGGGATGTAAAAAGTGTGCAGCAGTGACTATGCCCAGGGCCATTAGCGCATTTTTCTTAGTGTAGTTTCTGAGCGCACACATTGGAAGACACTGGCACTTTTTGGCTAGGAAGTAAGTGTAGTATCTGTTCCTATAGACCGGTGTCGTCTTGTCCTTCGGGGCTTGATTCCACCTGTCTGTGGGGTTGTCCTGTGCAGTTCTAGGAGGTCCACCCTCCCAGGCTTTGCCTCCCCTCTTTGGCGAGGAGTAAGTTTATTGCTTACTGCCTGAGGAGCTCATACCGGGGAAAGCCGACGGGGCTGCCCAGGCAATTTTTAATGGCCAGAGTGCTCACTTTCTCGTGCGCTGGCTTTTCAAACCCCACTTTCCCGACCCGATCTTGGGTCACATCTTACCTTGTGGGAGTAAGATAAAACTGGCCTTGTGCCTAACTCCTGGAGAGGAGTAAATAAACATTGGAAGACACTTGTGGGCATTTTTGATCAGTTTCGTTATGCATTTAAATAATTAGCACTCAAAAAAGTATGCAGCATCTATGTCCAAGAACAACTAGTGCATTTTGATTGGTGCAGTGTCTTAGCGCAAACGTTGTAAGACACTTGCGAATATTGTTACTCAGATTCATTATGCATTTAAATAAGAACATTGAGAATTATTCATCTAGAGAAATATGTCACCTGATATAATAGATGTGATTTACCTCCGACATTAAAAAATTAAGAAGTATAGGTACTCTAATAGAGGACGCACCCTTTTCCGTGACTTTGTGTCGTCAACGTTTGAGCAGGTTTCGGAAGCGCCCGAGAGTTGACGAAACTATTATGTTACAAGCAGACGATAACTTTTGAAAGAAATTAATTTCTACGATCTGCAGCGCATAAAAAAAAGAATGAAGTTCTACGATTTGTGTCAGTATGATTTAACACACTGACACAAATCGTAGAACTTCATTCTTTTTTTTATCCCGGAGGACTCATTTAGTTCAGCCAGTAACAGTCACGTCTAGCTAAAGATTAACCCTAACCCAGAAAATGTTAAAAAGTAAAAAAAATAAAAAAATTAAATTAAAAAAAAAAAAAGGTTAAAAACAGTGGTTTCGTTTTTTTTTTTATATAAAAAGTCATCATTTGAAACTTTTCGGTGCACAAAAAAATACATTTTATTTAAAAACATTTGATTAACATTGGTTCCTTTGACAAAAAAATAAACATCTAATTAATAACAGTTGTTTAGCTATGGTGTGTTCGTTCTTTATTTTTATCTATGAATTTTACTTTGTTTGAATGTATTGCCTTCCAGTCTTTAATTAATCGTTTGGCAGTTTCTGCCTCATGAACTATCAAGCGCTTCCAAGAGCTGTCCGAACTTTGACAATGCAACATCATGGAATTGTGGTGCAAGAGTACCGAAATATACTTGCAGAAAAAGTAGGAATATACTTGCAGAAGAAGTAAGAATATACTTGCAGAAGAATTAAAAATATATTTGCAGAAGAAGTAAGAATATACTTGCAGAAGAATTAAAAATATATTTGCAGAAGAAGTAAGAATATACTTGCAGAAGAAGTAAGAATGTACTTACAGAAGAAGTAAGAATGTACTTGCAGAAGAAGTAAGAATGTACTTGCAGAAGAAGTAAGAATGTACTTGCAGAAGAAGAAATAATGTACTTGCAGAAGAAGTAAGAATGTACTTGCAGAAGAAGTAAGAATGTACTTGCAGAAGAAGTAAGAATGTACGTACAGAAGAAGTAAGAATGTACTTGCAGAAGAAGTAAGAATGTACTTACAGAAGA
Source organism: Sepiola atlantica (assembly GCA_963556195.1). NCBI lineage: Eukaryota > Metazoa > Mollusca > Cephalopoda > Sepiida > Sepiolidae > Sepiola > Sepiola atlantica. The sequence goes on from OY744517.1 coordinate 225,456,530, forward strand.
ATTAAGAATATACTTACAGAAGAAGTAAGAATATACTTACAGAAGAAGTAAGAATGTACTTGCAGAAGAAGTAAGAATGTAGTTACAGAAGAAGTAAGAATGTACTTGCAGAAGCAGTAAGAATGTACTTGCAGAAGAAGTAAGAATGTACTTACAGAAGAAGTAAGAATATACTTGCAGAAGAAGTAAGAATGTACTTGCAGAAGAAGTAAGAATGTACTTGCAGAAGAAGTAAGAATGTACTTGCAGAAGAAGTAAGAATATACTTTCAGAAGAAGTAAGAATATACTTTCAGAAGAAGTAAGAATGTACTTGCAGAAGAAGTAAGAATATACTTGCAGAAGAAGTAAGAATGTACTTACAGAAGAAGTAAGAATATACTTGCAGAAGAATTACGAATGTACTTGCAGAAGAAGTAAGAATATACTTGCAGAAGAATTACGAATGTACTTGCAGAAGAAGTAAGAATGTACTTACAGAAGAAGTAAGAATATAGTTGCAGAAGAATTGCGAATGTACTTGCAGAAGAAGTAAGAATGTACTTACAGAAGAAGTAAGAATGTACTTGCAGAAGAAGTAAGAATGTACTTGCAGAAGAAGTAAGAATATACTTGCAGAAGAAGTAAGAATGTACTTGCAGAAGAAGTAAGAATGTACTTGCAGAAGAAGTAAGAATGTACTTGCAGAAGAAGTAAGAATATACTTGCAGAAGAAGTAAAAATGTACTTGCAGAAGAAGTAAGAATGTACTTGCAGAAGAAGTAAGAATATACTTGCAGAAGAAGTAAGAATGTACTTACAGAAGAAGTAAGAATATACTTGCAGAAGAAGTAAGAATGTACTTACACAAGAAGTAAGAATGTACTTGCAGAAGAAGTAAGAATATACTTGCAGAAGAAGTAAGAATATACTTGTAGAAGAATTAAGAATGTACTTGCAGAAGAAGTAAGAATGTACTTACAGAAGAAGTAAGAATATACTTGCAGATATTATATCCAGGATATTAGTGCGTTTTTATTAGATTTGTGTATTGGAACTATAGAATTTGTGAAGCAGCAGCTTAACAATCAACAACTACAGAAACTTCTCAGACACAACACCTCCTCACTAAATATGAAAAGGATATGTACCTCCAGCACCAACCTGGAAAATTGTATGTGGCACCCGCACATCGAGAATACAACATTTGTTCCTGAATGATTGCAACATACTTTCCTTTCTAATTTGCACATTGTATGAAATCCTGGGACTAACACATCGGTAATCTTCATCCCAGAGTGATATGTTTGCCTTTGGATGAAGTCGAATATTCATCTATAGTATAAGAGAGCTAATGTGAAAAGAGGCATGTGGACATTTATGGATCCTTTTCCCTGGTAATCGATTTGAGAATATACAGATTGATAGGTCTGGCCAACATGTGATGAGGAAAGATAGATGCTGACATTTGTTTCATTCGTTTTGCCATTTTCATGTTGCAGTCCTCACTATCACCAATAGAGATGGCCAGTTCGAATCTGATCTTTTCTGTGAAATTAAGAATGTGTGGAGCAAAAATATAAGAAAAACTGCTTTATCGGAATCGCCTGGCTTAGTCGAGTGATTCCACTGGAGTAAACCCTTGAGAGCCATGTTAAACCAAGCAAATTGGCTGAAGTATTTAACCCTGGTACTTTCTGGATTTCATACTGCAGTAAAACACTGCAAGAACAACTTTTCTTAACCCCAACAGAAATCGCTTGAAGATACATTTTTGTTCATCACCTGACACCCAAGTTGGGAAAGTTGGTCTATAACCCTGCTGTCTTGTGTACGAAAACAATACTTCACCATATTCAATTAGAAGCTTGCTAAATATTTGTTAGGTTGAAACCTGCCTATATGGATTAATGTGAGCCGACAAGTAACACTATTTACACTCCCAGTTGTTATTAAGTTGTAAATACATACTGTAACATATGAAGTTATTATATTCAATACACAAAACAACTTTTATGTAATTTTCAGCCTAAACTTGTATATTTTTTACATATCTAATTATTATTATATTATTATGCAGTGGTGTTTGATATATTTCATTTGTTTTATGCATTATATCTTAAGGGAATATCTGTTGGGTTTTCTTTTTCCTACTATATTAAGTCCCAGATGAGATGACGACAGTTTGTTTAACTGTTGGATGATTTATTCAAGTTGTTACCATTATAAAATGCACACCTCAGAAGTACACTTTCACTTTTCCCCTTTTCGTCTGACCACCGATGTGACAACATCGTTTGACCACATTTCCTCACCATCAGATAAAATCGGTTGAATTGCCTTTGAGACAGTATGCATTCTAAAACCTCTCTATCTAGACCAGGTACAGTTTTGCTTCAAATATTTATTAAGTTCGTGCTTCATTATGTCAACTACAAATATTTATTTAGTTCGTGTTTCATTATGTCCACTTATCAAGATTGTTTACATATTTGATGAATTAATTGTGAGTGCAAATAAATTATGTTATACTTATCTTTTTACTGGTTTTAGTTCTCTCTTGTTTCTTATTTTGATTTGTGTGAAAGCGAATCAGAAGCTAATAAAATCTTATACGAACTTGACTAACATCCAGTCAACTTGGTAAATAATTACTACATCTAAATAACATTAATTAAGTTATTTAAAAATATTAAAGTTCTTTTATCATGCCATTAAAGAGTTGTTTATTATTATGCTTATTTACAGGAAATAACTGCATTGTGCTGTAGGTTTTAGAAAGCATCAACTGTATATGACGTGCAGATTGAAGTGACACTATTTTCCTTCAAGGGCATAAAGAGGATTCTCAGTTCCAGGCAATGACAATTCTTGTAAGTATTCTATTTTTACATTTGTTCTATTAGCAATGTTTGTAGTTGAATACTAATATTTAAAAGTGAACAAATCACAATAATATCACATTGACTTTTTTTATTTTTTATAACTTGCATATTTCCCACTTCTATTAGCACAAGTTATTTCCCTTTTCTTTTTCTTTTATCCCGTTATCAAAAGGATATGAAATGTCAATTATCATGCTGCTTTAGGTTCATTACAACAATGTTAGGATTTCTATGTTTATCTTATAAATCACAGTATATCATTGGATTTGGAAGATCTCATTCTAAATTACTTCTTTATTCATAAGTAAATAAAAAGAGTGAATGCAGTCGAATAAAGTTTATCAAGCTGGTTGCAATAAATTGAATACCTTTAGTAAGATGAAGTATCACAGTATTTGCTGAGGACTAGACAGGAATCAGATGTTTTTTAAGGATGCTCACAAGTGTAGACGACCAGCCACTCATAAAGATCCTTTCTGACAAGACCTGAGAACATAAGGAATCTTTATAAATTTTCAAAGAAAAACTTTCCTGCAAATCTCATTGCTTCATCTGACATTACCAGGCAAGAATTTGAGTAATGGTCTGGAGTGCCTGCCTCATAATCAATTCAAACAGAAGCAACAACAGACAATATATAAAACAATATATAAAACAATATATAAAGATTCTTTTGGCACACACAATATTATCAGATCTATAATCACCCCTGCATAGCGCTACCCATATTTATGGACAGTTACATTGCCAAATATTGTCACCACTGAAGTAACAGATGAGGAATGCAAGACACTAGGAATATCTACATCGTGGTTTCCCCAAATAGAAACAGGATCTCTCCTCAGTTGTTCACTATTTTTCTGTCCATCTAACTACTATCAGCTGCAGCAATGGATGAGAAATGCTACACATTGTAGGAATATATTCACTGTGGGTTCCTCTAGAAGAAACACGTCATTATCTACGTTATGCCCATCTATTTTGTCTAAAATATATTCTGATTACGGATTCGATTTCCTTGGTAACCAATTGCAACTAGTCTTAAACTTAACATACATGTATAAACATTTACTGGACTTAAGTGGAAATGTTGGTGTGGTGTTCTAACGAATTTCAAGAAGTCACATGACCATGTTAGAAAGATGGTGAATTTGTTGGACGAATCCAAGAAGACCTTAAAAAAGGATGAGGAAAGCTAGTCCAACCAGCTAGAGAGAACCTTAAAACAACCTCATCCAATCTTCTGCCTGTGTGACTATATTATGTAATTGTGATCTTAGAGATCAAGGAGGTTAAGTCGTTTGGACAGCAAAACAGTTTTGAAATGCATCTAGTAATGCATTTGTAATTCTATGTGAGAATTGGCGAAACTCTGTTAGTAGCAAAAGATGAAGATGAGAGAAGATGGAAGGAAAACAGTATTGAATAATCAATTGATGAGTAAAGCTTTTATTTGCTTTGTTGTTATCGTCGTCTTCATTTTTCCTCTCTCTTCCTTCTTTTGTATTTCTACACCTGGGTCAAACAGGTCGATTTTATTAGAAGTTTCATCATATATATCCATGCGTGAGAGGTTGGTGCGATATCAACCCATAATGGGATGGCTTAGAAGTATGTGTAGCTATATGAAAAGGAGAACCACATGTGTAAATTAGGAGAATATTGAAGTTTTATAGAGGTAAGGAGATGAAATTGTTTGGTGTGATGCAAATAAGAGAAAAATTGCTAAAATATACAGTGAGGTCCGACAGTTGAAAGGAAACCTGAAGAGATGAGAAATGTTTTCTATTTGTGAAAAGTAGGTGGGACATTACTCGATTGCAGAATGGCTTAGAGCTCTGTGTAATTTTATAAAGAAGAGAAACGCAGGGTTAGGCTCTGAAACTATGTACATTGGTTAAGCCTGAAAAGATGTTGCGTGAAAGAATGGAACAGTGGAGTGATTACTTGGGGAACACGATAAAAATAAACCTATTGATTTTGTAGGGGCCCAATACGCATTTTGGATGTTCATTAAATGAAAAGGGAGGAAGAACGAAATGGTTGCCACTCGTAGGGGATCTAAAAACGTGTGACTCCACTCTGCTGCTCCTTTTACTGTTATGGTGTAATAATGATCTCTCTTTCCTGATTATATGGACTCTTATAGAGGAGCAGTCTTTTTGTCACATATAGTTCTGTAAATACACACTCTGGTAAATATACCACAGTGTTGTGTTTTTTATTATCGACCATTCAAAGTTACAATACTGACGATGAGAACTCGGACCTCTTCGGAGACAACATAACCAGATGTATGTTGCACACAACCCTAGCAACGAAAACAGGGACTTATCTCTTATAGAACATAACGATTACTTCAACTGGAATGTTGGATTTTCCAAGAATGACTTAGGTGGTATGTTAGGCAAAAATGTTTATTTGTTAAGTACAAAGAGTTAAAAGCCGTACTGGTTTTTAACACACTTTTTACAAAATCTTCACAAGAAAAGTCTCGAACATCAAAACATAGGATTGAAAAGTTATCTACAGTTATTATCCAAAAGTAAATCTTTCACCCCTGGGGAAAACAGCCAATGAAAGCTCTCTCGATTGTTTGACGTTTGTTACTGTTTGATCAGGAATGTGTAAATAAGTTTGAACAAGCTTACTTTTTTCTTTCCCACGCTAATAACTGAACCTATGACCGTGTAGAAAATACACGAAAAATCAGTAGCCTATTTTAAGGAAATTTAAAACTGCTATGTTAGATATAAAACATTAACAAGAACAACAGCTTCGACTAGAAAAGAGATTTCAATTAATTAACTAACTTATTTAGCTCTAAAACATCTCTTTCTCACAAAAGGTAGAAATGTATGAATCTCACATTGATTGAAGAGTACAGTACTTTCACTAATATAATTAACAAACACTGCGATGATTTCAAATTGCCAGAGTTCAATTAAACATTTTTTTGATCCTCACACAGGTTTTAGTATCAAATACGGATGCTGAAATCAGATGAAGCATTCTTAATAAACTAGTGAATTTTTATTCATCAACATATTACAGAGGATTGCCAACATTTTATTTTTTTTTTTAAACATAGTTCACCCAAACAAGGCAGGCCGCCACTGTAGACATAAGGGGCTACTGAGAAAAGAAAAGGGGAGAAGGAAGGGGGGGTCAACCTAACTTGGGATCTGAGCAGCGAGATGTCTGTTTACATTAGTTTTAAATTTCTGCATGTCTGCTCTGTCGGGGAAACAGGGTGCAGGGAGGGAGTTCTAGAGGCCAGCAGTACGAGGAAATAAGCTATTTAAGTATAAGGCTCTTCGACATTTGGGGACCTCCACAGTGAATGAATGAGATTTAGTTGATTGTCGAGTTAGTCTAGTGAATTTACGTCGAGGGGGCACCAGAGTAGCCTATTAATCAGAGCATAATCCATTGAAGTATTTGTAAAACAAACATAAAGATGCTACATTGCGCGGATGGGACAGGGGCTGAAGCTTAGTTGACAGTGAGGGTCCTATTAGGTTGGTGACTCGTTTTTGGACCTTTTCAAGGAGGGAGAGACTAGTAGATGACCCCCCCCCAGATGTGACTACAATACTCCATGCATGGGCGGATGGGGGCTTTGTAGAGATACAGGATAATGTAAGGTGTGAGGAGTTTACTAGCACGGTAGAGGGAGCCAACCTTCTTTGCGGCAGCCTTGGCAATGTCTTCAATGTATTTGTTCCAATTCATGTTACCTGTGAAGGTTAGGCCGAGGAGTTTGAATGATGAACTCTCAGGTAGGGTGTTATTTGCCATGACAATCGGTGGTTGAAAAGGTTCCTTGTAGTTATTGAAGGAAAGGAGCTTTGTCTTTGCGGCATTAAAAGTTACCAATCATTTATGACCCCAATCCACTACAGCCAGGAGGTCATTTTCTAAAGATTGCCTCGGATATGATCGCGTCGGTTTTGCTAACATGGCGAGAGTAAAGGGTGGTGTCATCAGCAAATAAACCAATCTCAGACTCTATGTGAACAGGGAGATCTTTTATATAGATCAGGAACAACAAGTGTCCAATGGGTAGATCCCTGGGGTACACCAGCATTTATGTCATGTTGCTTAGATGAACGGCCATCGAGGACAACCTGGATCTTTATTTTGTCAAGGAAGGATCTAATTATATTTAGTAATTGCCCAGTAATACCGTATGAGCGTATTTTCAGGAGAAGCCCTTTATGCCATACCTTGTCAAAGGCCTTGGATATATCAAGCGCTACTGCCCTAGCTTCTGCCTTGTCGAGTGTATGATACATACGTTCAGAGATGACCGTTAGGATGTCTGCAGTAGATCGTGCTTGTCTAAATCCATACTGGCGGTCAGAAAGAAGTTTAGCATTTATTAAGTGCCGTACTATCGCTAGATTGATTAAGGATTCAAATATTTTAGCAAAGATCGGCAGCAGACTGATTGGGCGATAGTTCTGAGGATCGGTTCTATTCCCAGAACTCTTGTAGACTGGTACCACAGAGGCAATTTACCAGCTATCAGGGAAGCAAGATTTAGCTAGACATTTATTGTAGAGTTTGGAGAGGACAGGGGCCAGTTCAGCAGAGCATTTCTTTATTACTGTTACAGGTATAAGATCAGGCCCACAAGTTTTGGAGGTGTCAAGGTTTTTTATGATGTCTCTGGGATGGGGTGATGACCAGGTTATCCAATGTGGATTCGGTCAGCAAAGGGAATTTGGGGAGGGGGTGGTTATCTGAGTTGAAAGTAGAGTTAGAAGCGAAGCGTTGGGCAAGTAGTTCCGCCTTATCAGTGGCCGTGCAAACGACATCATTGTGGTTTGATAGTGGCGGAATCGTTGATTGACCATTATTCACTACACTATTGTAGATTTTCCAGAAATCACGAGTACCTAGTTTCTGTGACTGAAGACGTTTTTTGTTAACTCATTATACCTTCTCTTTGCTTCACGGCCTTGCAATTATTTCTTGACTCTATAAATTTATGTCTATTAGTAGCTGACTTATGGTGGCCGAATTTACGGAATGCTAGTAATTTCTCAGAAATGGCAGCTGCACATTCTGAAGTGAACCATTGAGGAGAGTGAGGCTTGCTAACGATTTTTGCATGGGGACATAGGCTTCAATGCCTTCTTTGACCTATTCAGTTAGTTCGTTTGCACACTGGTTGGCAGGGAGTGACAAGGTTTCCCTCCATGGGGCGTCACTGATGTGATCTCTGATTGACTCAAAATCAGCCTGCTCGTAGTATCTCGTTGTTTTGAGCAACGGTTCATCAGCTTTTGGATGACTTTTTAGGGTGATATGTATCATTAGCACAACGTGATCAGCATTCTCGAGTTGGCTATGAGCTTTCGTCACACAAGTCTCGGGCATTGAGGCCAAGAAAAGGTCTAGAAGTGAGGCTTATTGGTCTACTCGATCGGGGATGTGGGTCAGAAAATCGACAGTCTGAGAGAGAGAGTGAGCTAAGGAGAAATTATACGTAGAGTTGCCGGCTGCGTCAGTAAGGCTGGAGAATCCCAACCAGTCACGGTGGTGGGCATTAAAATCCCCAAATACATGTATCTGGGAATTCGAGTCAATTAAGAGTGCTCTATCTATGCTTACAGAGACAGAGTATAGCAGAGTTCAGTCCTGGGTCGATGGGGAATGGTATAAAAAATATATGTAGCTGACGCTGTGATGTAAAGTCAATTTAAAGCACATGTAGTCGTGGTCATCTGATTCTAACCTATGTTCTCTAGTCAGAGGGAGGGTGCTCCGAACATAAACTCCTAGCCTGTGCATATGTTTGTCAGAGTCTTTACGGTATAGTGGGAGGTAGTCAGTAATGTCAAAGTGGTGAGAGGAGATTGTGGATTGAAGATTAGTTTCACTTAGAGCTAGGATATTCGGGGAGTTTTTCAGGAGAAAGGTTTCTACATCATTGATGTTGGTTCTAAGTCCCCAGATATTTGTGAATGCGAGCCTCAAGGGCGGAGGCGATAGTATTTTTTGTTGGGTGTCTGGTTTAGGTTTGCTTTTATTTTTTTGTAATGACATGTTTGGTTTGATTACAGAGTGGGTTGGCCTAGGTGAGTACTTGTTTGGTGCCAATAAGCTCACACAACCAGTCCATTAGTCACGATCTGGTCCATGGGGTTGTGGCCTCGGGAAAGCCCACCGGAGATAATTGCAGGGTCCCTTTCCATGCGCGACATGGCACATACAACTACCCATGGTATTATGCAACTGATGATGGAGCAGCCATTCTTGGCGCTACCCAAGAGTTTGGGCACCTTGCTTTCAGTCGCAAACAGCAGCTAGACAAGCTGTCTAACCTGTACCCTCAACCTGTCGGAACAGGAGAGACCCAGACTGGTCATGTAGGACTTAGTGATGAAAAGATTTTCCCCAAGTGGCCCAAATAGAGAGAAGGAGAACGGTGTACATTGTCCTAGTAAGGAAACAAGGCTAGGAACTGAATGTTTAGAGGGGTCCCAGCGCTGTTACCTCTGCGCCTGACTAATGAACAAAGAAGGAGTGCAAGGGCCGGCGATAGGCAGAACCTATCTACTCCTTAAGCAATTGTAGGTTTGCAAACCGGATATTTTGTTCGAGATTCCAACTCTAGGAAGGTTGTCGATCAGGACTAAGGAGGCCTCTCTCCCCAACGGTTTACTGCCACGGCGTAAGTAGCTCGTAGCAAGGTTTTTTGTCAGAGATTTCCTTCTCTTAGATGGATAGCCTTACAAGGTCTTAAGGGTCCAACACTCCGAGAGCGGTAAAAATAGCCTGCGCCCGTTTACTAGTCGGGTATTTCCTATCCCCCGCAGGTTAAAAAAAAAACTTCCAATATATATATATATATATATATATATATATATATATATATATATATATATATATATATATATATATTCATGTGTAGATATGTAGAGTAATAAGTTCAATTTAATACTGAAAACGGAACAGAAAGTTAAAGATAGGTTTCCCTCTTGCAAGTAAGCATAAATAATAGAAATAAGAAAGGCAAAACTTCAGGCCAGCATGAGATTTCAAAAATGTCTTCAGTGGGAACTCAATGGGCAGACAATAGGACAAATAAAAACTAAAGTTTAACAGGATTAATACTAGCTCGTTTTGTAGCATTGAGATTAGTAAAAATGTCAAATACATTTAAAACGGTGAAACAGAAAAACTTAACTGTACTTTCGAGAAGTTTTTCAATCATTATTGTTCGCCAAAATTCATGAGACATTGTTCAAAGCATAGAAAGATTCATAGCAAAGACATAATGTCACCAACTAAATTTGATCAACAACAGAAAAATATTTGGTTGCCAACACTTGCATTTGTACAAAGATTATAAAATAAAATAAAGTGGTTAAATTGCTGTTGCATGAGACAGAATGCTACGAGCCATTTGCAAACATACACAATATTCTAACATCAGAATTATTATTGACGTGCTACAATCTACATCTTGAAATCATTCATAACTACTGGGGCTAGTTTGTACAGCATTGGAGCTTGCGTGTTACATAAAATAGAAGGCGGATTGCTAAAGCCTATCATTATGATACGACTACCTTTTCTTTCCTGCACTATTTTACTAAAAAACAAATTACAACATAATAAAAAGTACAAATAATTAATGTTTTCAAAAAAATATGATAATCTCTTTAAAAAATCTCAATCTTTAAACACAAAAGGGATTAGGGAATAACACTGTTGAGTATTCAAGAATAGATAAATATATTTTTTTTGTTTGAAACTTCTACATTTATTCATTCTCTAGATTTTTAGATTATTGCTAATAATAATAATTAAAAGCTACATATAAATTATTGACCGGAATAGCTTCTTTGTAATACGCTACACAAAAACTGTTGACCAAAATAGCGAAAGCCACATACAACCTTTTGACCGGAATAACTTATTGACATAAGTCTAGATTGTAATTTGTTGGTAAGAGTATCTTATTGGCCAAAAACTACATCAAAATTGTTGACTGGAATAACTGCTTTGTCATAAGCTACACACAAATTGCGGACAGGAATAGCTGATCGGCAAAGCCTACATAATAATTTGTTAGTCAGAATAGCTGAGTGGCAACAAAGTACATCAAAATTGTTAACCGGAATAGCTGCTTGTCCAAAAGCTACATACAACTTGTTGACTTGAATAGCTGATTGACCAAAAAGCTACATACAACTTGTTGACTTGAATAGCTGATTGACCAAAAAGCTACATACAACTTGTTGACTTGAATAGCTGCTTGTCCAAAAGCCACATAACAATTATGACCGGAATAGCTTATTGACCAAAAAGCTACATACAACTTGTTGACTTGAATAGCTGATTGACCAAAAGCTACATACAACTTGTTGACTTGACTAGCTGATTCGAAAAAGTCTACATGATAATTTGTTGGCCAGAAATGCTGAGTGGGCAAATATTACATAAAAATTGTTGACCGGAATAACTGATTGGTCAAAAGCTACAAAATAATTGTTGTCTAGAATAGCTGATTTGTCAAAAGTTACATATGGATTTGTTAACCGGAATATCTACTGGATAAAAAGCTACATAAAACGTGTTTACTGGAATAGCTAATTGGCAGAAATGTATTGAAAATTGTTTATTGGCTGATTAGCAAAAATCTACATTAAAATTCTCTTCAATACTATTGCATACTTCGGACATAAAATATAATGATTATTTGATTTTTTTTATAAAACTCACTATTATTTCTTGTATGAATTAAAACGCTTATTCAAACACAGTAATATAGGATTCAGAAGTTGGAGCAAATGTGTATTGTTTTATATGGTGTTCATATATATTTATTTTACTATACTTGTAATAATTCTTCAGTATTCTTGTTTAGTTTATGTATGAAAAACCTAAACGTAAATTTTCGTTCATGTCTCAACAAATACTGATTAAATCGATTAAAAATTAAGACAATCAGAAATAATCAAGTTGTAAAATTAAACTTTCTGCTCATGGTGAAATAAGTTTATCATAAATGAATAAACTTAATGTGAAATTAACATTTAAGTTTTTCATTCATAATAAATGAATAAACTTAATGTTAATACATATAAAAAAGGTAAAATATGATTTGTTTTATTATTCTATGTTTTATTAGCAGATATGTTTTATATATTCACAGGACAATGGATCGAACACAAAGGATGTTACAAATATATAAAAAATAGAAAAGTTATTCTTTTGAAGGAACAACGAAATAAATATAAAAGAGATGTCAGTAAAATTATGCAAATAGAATCGATAGATAAAGCTTACGCCTGCGAGGTGTGTGGCTCATTATTTACATATTCATCAGAAAGAAAAATCCATATGCGTATACACACTGGCGAACACTGTGAAGTATGTGGCTCGAAGTTTGCAGGAAAATCCAAGTTAAAAATCCACATGCGAACACATACTGGTGAAAAACCTTATGTTTGTGAAGTGTGTAACTTAGCATTTTCGGTGAAATCGAATTTAAAATGCCACATGAAAAAACACACTGGAGAAAAACCTTATGTTTGTGAAGTGTGTGGTTATGCATTTTCAGTAAAATACTATTTAAAACTCCATATTCGAACACACACTGGAGAAAAACCTTATATTTGTGATATGTGTAACTCAGCATTTACAATAATATCGAATTTAAAATTGCACATGAAAATACACACTGGAGAAAAACCATATGCTTGTGAAGTATGTGGCTCGTCATTTTTAAGAAAATCACAATTAAAAATCCACATGCAAACACACACTGGTGACAAACCTTATGTTTGTGAGGTGTGTGGATCAGCATCTTCCAGAAAATATGATTTAAAAGTTCATATGCGAACACACACGGGTGAAAAACCTTATATCTGTGAGGTGTGTGGCTCAGCATTCTCATTAATCTCCATTTAAAAAGTTCACATGCGGACACACACTGGTGAGAAACCTTTCAATTGTGATGTGTGTTACTCAACATTTTTGACAAAATCCCATTTAGTAGTTCACATGCGAACGCATACTGGGGAAAAACCGTATACTTGTGAAATGTGTGGCTCAACATTTGCACTAATATCAAGTCTAAAACTCCACATGTATACACACACTGGAGAAAAACCTTATACTTGTAAAGTGTGTGGCTCAAAATTCAGTACAAAATCTCATTTAAATACCCATATGCTAACACACACTGGTGAAAAACCTTATCTATGCGATGTCTGTGGCTCAGCATTTTCAGGAAAATCCTATTTAAAAATCCATATGCGAAAACATACTAAAGAAAAAACTTACAGCACTTCATAACCATTATAGTAGCTGCTTCACCAGACTTTTGAAGGGTGAGGAGGCCACACCAGCATGGCTAGTAAAAAGTGTTACGACCTTCATACCTAAAACGAGTGAGACACAAAATCCTACAAAATATAAACCGATCTGCTGCCTAACTACAACCTAGACACTCTTCATTGGCCTGGTTAAAGACAGCATCTACGAACACCTCTCTTCTGGAGCATACCTGGAAAAAGAACAAGCAGGGTATAGGAGGAAGTGTTTAGGCACCAAGGACCAATTGTTGATCAATAAGACCATCCTTGAGGACTGTAGGAAGAGGCAGATAAATCTACGCATGGCTTGGATGGATTACCAAAAGGCATATGATAGTGTACCCTACGCATGGCTCCTGTGCTGCCTTGATCTATATAAATCCATCCGGTCATCAAGAAAACCATGGCAGTAAAAATACATATGTGGAAAATAACTATGGCATTAAGACACACTAATGGAACAATAACCATCCCTGACATCAAGATCCGAAGAGGAATCTTCCAAGGAGATAGCTCTACTCTTTTGCCTGGCAATTGATCCACTAAGCAAATTACTAAACAAAAGCCAAAGTACCTATAATCTGAGCCAGGGCTGCAAACAAGATGTAAACAAAAGAGTCAACCACCTACTCTACATGGATGACCACAAGCTGTATGATAATATTACAAACTATGTAATAAGAGCGGAAAATGCCGCCACATTCCTAATAAATGATGGAGAAACAATAAGCGATGGATTACTGATCGCAATGATTATAAAATGTATCAGACATTCACCACAGAGAGATGCTTGATAAGTATCTCAACTGCTTTTGGTCCTGATCCGTTTATCTCCCGAGACTTCTGACATAATCCACGATGCCACTGTTAAAACAGAGAGATGCACCTATGACATTCCAAAACTTAAACCGCTCTCAGAAACTTTGAAGAAACTACGAACATCCAAGATGAAAGCGCAAACGCAGTAATGAGTGTAAGGGAAAAGAAATGTAACAGCCAACAAGAAACCATGTCCAGACCAAATAAATATAACAAAAACAAGTTAAATCGATCATGCTTCTTATGCAGGCGATATGGACATAAATCCGCAGACTGCAGAAAACCCGCACGCTGGTGCAAAAACTGCACAACACAAACACATGACACAATTCTTTGCAGAAAAACGCAATACGGACACGCAAACACTGAAAGCAAGGTGATCAAACACGTATCAGATAAGCACACTTATATTTTTTCTGTTTGATTTATTAGGTGATTGTAAGGCTACAGCTCATATTTTTAATGACGTGTCACATTTCATTAACTTCGATGTAACATTTTGTGGTTCAGTCGCCAATTGAGTTATCCCCTATTTGCAAATTGGCTGTTTGGAGTCGGTAATCGCTTGATGACTCTTGTGGGGAATCAATTTGCATAGCGGACTGATTGATCAGTATAGGAACTGTACTGTTTGGATTGAAGGTGTGTTGTTGCTCAGTGAGCAAAGTGAAGTGGAGTGATGCCAGGAAGCACGTGCTTTATTTCATCTACTATACAGCACACCGGAGCCACATATCTCTTCTCTCATAGCCAAGCCTTCTCCACTCTGGTCAGCACGTCTGCCTTGTTTTTCTGTGATGGAACCAATGTGACGGTTACTTTCAGTTTAAATTCTCTGATCAAGTCTCCAAGTGCCCTGAGTCGACGCTTGATAAGCATCTCAGCTGCTTCTTTGGGCCTGATCCATTTATTTCCCGAGATTTCTGACATAATCCACGGTGCCACTGTTGCCGAGTCCGCTCTAATGTCCATGGCTTGTAGCCCCTATTTCAAAGCCAGGTGTAAGCCCTTTATAGTGGCTTCGAGCTCCGCAACATTGATGTTGGCGCTATCATTCTTCTTTCGTAGCCAGGCAGCATCTTCAACAGTTACACCTTTTATTTGAAACAATGCTTATAATGTCAGGCTGCTATAATTGCTCCATATCACCCCTTCTGGGACATTTTTACGTTCCATTCTCCTTTTACAGGGTGCACTTTTTTTACTTCGGCGATCACTTCTTTTATAATGTGCAACATCTCTAGGTCAATTTTATTCTCCATCCCGGTCTGCCTTTAAATAAAGCTACATGCAGTCCACAACCATCTGACTATGGGATAAAGACCAACCAACTTCCTGCACACCGAGAAAAGTTCTCGCTTAGTTAGGCCGTCCGTGACTTCAGGGACTTCGTTCCCACTTCCAAACATTAACTTTCTTGCCTTATTCCACTGGAATTTTAATCCAAGAGCCATTCCATTTTCTAACGACTCTGCTGGCTTAGCTGTAAGTCCCTATGTTTTGACATGGCCTCTCACCCTTACCGCAGTCACCTATGTCTCGTCAACCAGTACATCATCGATATAAGAACAACTGGCTCTTTTCACTGCATCGTCTTTGGACAACACGGTCTTAAGCACTGCTGTAATAATTTTCGGTGCAGAATTCAGTCTAAATCCTAGTTTGGTCAAACAATAAATCTGAATGGTTTATTCGACCAATTGATACCGGCATAGCTTTTTGTCCACATGGATGTGAAGGTAGGCCGATTTTAAGTCCACGATTTGGGTTGCTCGCTCTCTTTTCTTTCACTCCCTCATGACTTTTTCACATACGTCGATTGCATCTTTAGTATAGCAGGCACATGCTTGTTTAACTGTCAGAAGTTCAATACTGGCCTTACTTTCTTCTTGGCAGGCTGAACTACTGCCATGAGTGGCAGAATTCCTTCAACTTTCCCTGACAATGGTATTAAATTTCCTTCGTTGATCCACCTCTCAACTTACTTCTTAAACTGCGGTTTTATCTCTCCTCTTAGCGTCTTTTCGTAGCAGCTAACCCGATTTGTAAACACAGGCAGTCTTGCGGTCCATTGCCACTCTATTGTCCACTTGTCACCATAAAAATGGGCACGGAAGTCCTCATCTGACATGGCCTGGGTTTTGTCGGCTTGATGGCATTTATATTGTTTGCGCTTCTTGATATTCTAGTTTCATACTGCTTGTCGTACTTCACCTCACCCTTAGCAATTGTAGCTCTTCCCAGTCGGTCGATAACATCCAGGCCTAGTATACATCAATTCCTCCAACGAGCGTATCCAACACAATTACTCGAAGTCGTAGCGGTATATTTCTCACTATAATCTCGGCATTAGTCTCTCCACAACACTTCACCTCCCTGCCATGTACTGCTCTAATATTGCTGGGTCCATTTAAATAATTGGCGATGTATCAGTATTTGTTTACCTTTTAAACTTCCTGTAATTATCTGCCCTAGGCCTGTCCCAACTGCCTGTCCCCACTTGTAATGGCGTCCTATATAAATAAAGTTTGTGTTCATTTACTCTCCGTCTCTGTTTGTTCTTAATCACAGCCATTCTCGACCGGCGACAACACAACATGGTGTCAGAAGTGGGATCCAAAGACACGAGAATGTATTTTAGTGAAAATCACACTTTATAGTGATATTTGTCAGGTTTAGGTGACATTACACTCGTCCCCGGAAAATACGCATGTGCGCACAGCTATACGCCGAGGTAAGAGGAATTTGACTCTACTGTTTTGTTAATTTCTAATCATGGAAACCCCCTCTACATTAGCACCAAGGATAGATTGGTTCAGTTCGAACTTGAGAAAAGAAATGGACATTTCTTTACGCCAGGCCACATTATATTTTGGTGGACAACTTCATGACGTGAAAGTAAATTACCTCCTTTTGTGGACTGATGTCGAAGGGCAGGAGATTAGCGACCTCTTCGTTTTTCAGACGGATGAAAGTAAAAATTTTGACAACTACATGAGACATTTCAAGAATAATGTCAGTCCTCAGTCAAATTTCCGGGTGTCTCGACACCAACTTTTACAGAGTCGCCAAGAGGAGAATGAGCCAGCCCACTCATTTCTAAAGAGGCTGAGGCAAATAATAAAAAAATGCGAATATGACCCTATAGTCAAAAAGACAAACTTGGTGGACTTATTTATATTTGGACTAAACTCGAGTCAACCCAAAAGTTACTGTTAAAAGAAGGTAAGTTGTTATCAATAACGGCAGCCTTACGTATAGCAGAAACAGAAGAGGCAACAATCAAACAAATGGAGAAAATCCGGACTCCACTTGAGAAGCTCAGTGCACATACAATCCAATCAAATCGTGCCCCCGAGTATATACACACATGTGGTTTTTGTGGTAGAGGTCACCATAAAGGAGAATGCCCAGGTAAGACCTGCCTGAACTGCAGTAAGACAGGTTACTTTGCCATAGTTTGTCGCTCGGCAGAGAGACGCAGAGGCAAACAACAGGGTATAAGGATGGGAAGACCTCAAAGATACTCTAACAATACAAGTCGAGACAGTAAAATCCACATAACCACCTAAAACGACAGTGAAGATGAGCCTGAAAATGGAGGACTCTATTTTCATTGGTAGAATTCAAAGTTCCCTTGGGTGCAACAGAAGCCTATGCAAACTTAAGAATAGGCAACAAACTGGCCCAGATAGAGATTAAATCAAAAATTGACACAGAAGTTATGAGCAACCTGCTACCCCTGAGTGTGTTCCAGCAATTACTTAAGGTACCACTGCACAAAACACCAGTGAGACTATTTGCATTTGGAGGCTCTGCGATAGAGCAAGTAGGATCATGCATTCTTGGAGTGAAATACCAGTCCAGATTCACTAGTACGACAGTCCATGTGGTTAAAATCATGGGGCCGATTCTGCTTGGACTACAAACCTCCAGAAAGTTGGGCCTGGTGACTTTCAATTTGGCAATTAACACGGACGATCCACTTAAGAACGAACAGTCATGCCAGTCTGAAATGAGCACGAAAGCAAATCCTGTCCCAAGAGGGAACCCCAAAGTACGGTAACAGATTCTCCACAAATTTTTAGATGTATTTGACGGCATTGGATGCCTGTCAGGAGAATATGCGATAAATGTAGACCCAGCAATAGCCCCAGTTGTACACCCATCCCATCGAGTCCCTGTGGACTTAAGGGACACATTTAAAATTGAGCTTGATTCACTGGTAAATCAGGGTATCATAACTCCAGTGACTAAACCAACTTCATGGGTCAACTCATTTGTCTGTGTCACAAAGGCCAATGGATCACTCAGGCTATGTCTAAACCCCAAAGCCCTGAACAAGGCCATACAGCGACCACATTTTGTGATCCCCACATTCGAAGACGTAGACTCAAGGCTACACAGTGCAAAATGGTTTACCACGATAGATGTCAAATCTGGTTACTGGCAAATGAAACTGAATGAGAAATCAAAGGAATTGACAACATTTATCACAACATTTTGTAGATACATGTTCAATAGATTTCCAATGGGAGTGAAGAGTGCCCAGGATAAATTCCAGCGAGCCATGTTTCAGAACTTTGGAGAATGTTCTCTCTATCTCCGATGACACAATCGTGTACGGCTTTGAAGAAGATGGTAGCGACCATGATCAAGCACTCAATCAGCTCTTTCAAAGAGTTAAGGAAAGCAACTGTAGATTCAACCCAGACAAGTTGTTTGTACGCACATCAGAAATACATTCTTTGGCCACATCATATACAGACCCCAAAAAGTTGAAGGCGATTGCCCAGATGCAATCCCCCAAGGATGAGAAACAGCTATCCAGCTTTCTTGGACTAGTTAATTACCTCAACAAGTTCTCGCCCTATCTCTCAATACTGACAAAGCCATTATGAGACCTGTTGTCTAAGGACAATGAATTTGTCCGGTCATCTCAGCAACAAGCAGCATTTGCCAGCATCAAAGAAGAAATCCAAAGATCTGCCGTACTGAGGTTTTTTGACCCAAAGAGACCCATCATGATACAAGTGGATGCCTCTGCTTCTGGACTCGATTCACCCCTCTTGCAGAATGATATGCCAGTTGTTTTTGCAAGCAAAACCCTATCTGGACCGGAGACACTATATTCAAATATTGAAAGGGAGATGCTTGCTGTCGTTTTTGGCCTCGAAAGGTTCCATCATTATGTATGGGGTCACAGGGTAACGATTCAGACTGACCACAAGCCATTAGAATCGATCGCACTCAAGAACCTGGCACAAGCACCTCCAAGACTGGCAAGGATGCTGCTAAAGATTCAAGGGTATGATTTTTTAATGAAATACAGCCCAGACTGACTTTTTGTCAATACTATCACCCAGACCAGGCAATGACATTGAAGGCATCGATCCCAACATCCACATAATGAACACTCAGCTAAATGCATTACCAACTCGCCTACAAGACATTAAGCTGGAAACCATGAAGGATTCAACTCTAAGAGAGCTCATCAACACTGTTGATCGCCCGGTTGCCCGAGTTGCTTACTCCCATACTGAAATTTTTGGGATGAAGTTGGGATCCAAGATGGTGTCCTACTGAAAGGCAAGAAAATTGTATTACCCACTTCACTCCAACCAGATGTTCTGCAACAACTGCACTTATCACATCAGGGAGTAGAAAACCCCTGGCTGCGGGCCAGAACTGCTGTTTACTGGGTAGGAATAAATAAGGACATTGAGGATATGGTTGCAAGATGCCCAACATGGCAAAAGTATCAACCAAGTATCCCATCAGAAACATTGATTCAACATGAAACTCCTTCTTACCCATGGCAGTATATAAGCACAGATATTTCCACAATGGAAGAAAATGAGTACCTTTTAGTGGCAGACCATATAGCCGCAGTCCATTTGTATGACGCTTGCAGTCAACAACATCTGCTGCAGGGATTAAGCAGATGAAACAAATATTTGAGGAACAAGTGTTCCTGAACTGGTCTATAGTGACAATGGGCCTCAATACACAAGTACAGAATTTGCCAACTTTGCAGAGAAGTTCAACTTTAAGCACACAACATCATCACCACATAACCCTTAATTCAATGGGTTTGCATAAAGAATGATTGGCATATGCAAGAAGCTACTTCTGAAGGCCCGAGAGACTTGCAGTGATTACCATTTGGCGATGATGTCATATAGAGCTACACCGCTTTGAACCAACCTTAAATCTCCAGTCGAACTCCTCAACCGGAGGCCCATCCGAACACCACTAGTCTCTAAGCAACAGCTTGGAGATGAGCAAACCAGAGACATAATGCAATGGAACAAAGACAAGACAAAGAACCGGTATGACCAACGGAATAGCCACCACCATCCATCATTGCAGGCAGGTCAAGTCCACATCCAAGATGAGAAAACCAAGTTGTCGAAACCTGGAACAGTCACAAAAACCACTGCAGAGCCAAGGTCATACCTTGTAGAATCAGCAGATGGCAGTATTCATCAAAGGAACAGACTGTTCCGGAGGCCCGCAAGAGCGGAGTTGACTGAAAGTCTATATGACAATAGACAAAATCACCCACTAACATTTGATACATATGCACCACCCATTAGTGATGGGATGCGTGTATACCCGAGCGACCGTGGTGTGATCTCTCTCTAGCCAATGAGCAGCCAATCAGAACCTACATACCCTACACCAGTACATGATGCACAAACTCTGCTCACAACTGCAAAGCCATATTCCAAGCCATATTTGGAGCCACGTCGCTCTGGACGTCCCCGAAAGATACCACAAAGATTGGACTTGTAATGCTTAAAAAAATTATTTTTTAAAAATCAAATTAAAAAATCACACCCTCCTTGTTTAACTTAAAGAAGAGAGATGTATCAATATGTTATAGCTGATTTGTTTACCTTTTAAACTTCCGGTGATTATCTGCCCTTAGCCTGTCCCAACTTCCTGTCCCCATTTGTAATGGCATCCTATGTAAATAAAGTTTGCGTTCCTTTACTCTCCGTCTCTGTTCTTAATCACAGCCATCCTCGACCGGCGACAACACAACAGGCGACACTTGTCGTCCACAACACTTCACCTCTCTGCCATCTTCTGCTGGTTGCATTCCATAAATTGGCGACATTTGTTGTCACAAGTGTAGTTGTGCAGCCGGTATCACAAGGGCTCTTGCCCTTTTCCCGTTGATAGTAATAGTTTATCTGTGTCAGTAAACTTGCACACGCCTTTTCAGAAGTAAAGGGACAACTACTGGCACAATAACACCCCTTTACTCGTTTCCCTGAAGTGAAGGGTAATTCCTACTAATGTGCCCAACCTGGCCACACCGGAAACAGATAACACCCGCCCTTGGTTCACTACAGTCTCTCATAAGGTGTTACCCGTGACATGTAAAGAATTGTCCAATAAATTTACGTCTTCGCACTATCTGCTCTTCTTCACCAGACTTGTTTGCGGTAGAGGTTGCAATTTCCCCCAATTTACTAGGACGTTTCGCCAGCACCCAGGCATGCCTCAAGATTTCCTCTACCTACATGCTTTCAATGTCAGTCATTCGTTGTAGTTCTATTAGGGTGCGGTCAGGAACACCACACACAAGAGCTATTTAAACTGTCTTCTCAAGACTTCGTCCCGTGTATCTGTAAGGTGATAATGAGAGGAGGAACGGGGTTTTCCTTTTATCTTCTCGTAAAGTAACGAAACAACGAAAAGTATTTCTGTAACTATAACAAAAAGGAGTTTTATTAACTAAAGGTTACCTATACCGTTTGGTATTGGTAGAAGAGAGTGGGTTGGTGTCCATCTGAGGAAGAGGAAGAATATAAGAGTTCTTAGGGCTGTCCGTGGATTTCTTCAGGTGAAGATGGTAGTAGTTGTCAAGTGGCGACGGCGGTGGAGAGAGAGAGTGTTTCCTCGTTCCTCGCTGGTGCTCTCTGCGATGTGTCCAAGCTGGTGCCAGGAGATCGTCTGATCTTTTTCCTCGAACCCTAAGGGAACGTAAGTAGTCCCTTAGGGAACTAACTATATTACTGTGCCCTGTGATTTGATTGGACAAGCACAGCACAGCGATTACGCATTCAAAAGTAGTCCCTATTGGTGACTGCTACATAACCCTCTGCTTAGGCTGAAAGCCGACAGGAAATAAAAGGAAGTGTAGCAGTGGGAAATAACAAAAATAAAAAATTTGTCAATTAACAAATGTTTAAAAAGTTTGTTTTTTTTTGCAGCGAAGTCTTTTCTGCAAGAAGTATTTTCAGGAAATGTTTGTATATTAATGAAAATATATATATATATATTTTCTATTTAAGAGTTTGTCTTCTCTTTGAAAAAAGTAATTTTGGAGAAGTGTGGATCCTTAATGTGAGAAGTATGTTTTGAAAAATAGAGTACAAGGCTCATTCTATATATAGACAGTTTTAGACAGTTTTTTGGGCCAATGTACTCGTTGACCACTACGTGTGGTGGTGACATAATTTTCTTTAGGGGTTTCTAAAAGTAAACGTGTATTTGCAGTTGTCTGATGCACAGTAGGGGAAATATGGGGCTTAGGTGTTTCTGCGTTAAGAAAAGCTCTTTTCACCCTGTCGATGGATACGGTGTCTTTTTTGCCACCAATGTCAAGGGTGAAAAGTTTGTCAGTGCGTGAAAGCACGCGATAAGGACCAGAATAAGGAGGAGTAAGAAAGGCTTTCACAGAGTCTTTTCGCACAAAAACATGAGTCCACTAGGAAATGTCTTTAGGGACCGAAGATTTAATGGTATGTTGCCTAGAGTGCATAGGTGGGAGCTCATTAAAGTAAACTTGCAGTCTGTTTATATACAGAGCTGTATCTGTTGCCGTTTAATTTATTGGGGTCACCATCTGACTCGGCAACGATGGAGGTAGTCCATAGACTAGTTCGGCTAAAGCGTATCCGAGGTCCTCTTTGATCGCTGCGCGACAGCCAAGAAGGACAACAGGTACGTACTCGTTCCATCGCTGCTGGTCAGGATAAGCACGCTACGCGGTTTTCAATTGGCGATGGAAGCGTTCTATCATCCCATTGGAAGCTGGTGAGAGCTGGTCGTACGGTTACGTTTAATCCCTAAAATCCTGGAAAGTTCCTGGAATAGGTGGGATTCAAACTGTCCACCATAATCGGTGGTAATAGTTGAGGGGACTCCATAGCGCGATATCCAGCCCGATATAAGGGCTCACGCTACGGATTCAGCCTAAATGTCACTTACAGGGATGTCTTCAGGCCACCGTGTAACACGATCTATGCAGGTCAGGAGATATCCAAAGGTGAAGACAGAGAATCTATAGGAAGGCGGGACAAGGCGTCTGCCGCGGTATTCTGTTCACCAGAGATATGTCGGATATCATTAGTAAATTGCGAAACAATATCCAAGGGGCGAGTTTCGCGAGGAGAATATTTGTCTGGTTTAGCAGGCAGTGCATATGTCAGTGGACGGTGATCAGTGTAGATCACGAATTGACGACCCTCGAGTGAATGCTGAGAGTGTTTCACTGCGAGATACATTGCCAGTAGTTCACGGCCAAACGTGCTGTAACGTTGTTCTGCCAGTTTCAGTTGTCTCGAAAAGTATTCGAGAGGTTGCAGTTTTCCTTGGTGCTGCTGTTGCAACACTGCACCTACAGCTGTGCCCGAGGCATCAACGACCAGCGGAAACTGGGCATTGGACACAGGATGTGCAAGCAAGGATGTCGTCGCTAGTTTTTGCTTCACTTCATTGAAGGTTTTCAGCTGAAAATCTGCTCGTTATCATTTTTCCTGTTACGTAACAGGTCGGAAGGAGGAGATAAGAGACTCGCGCAGTGTGGAGTAAAACGTCTGTAATAATTTAACAGACTCAGAAACTGCCTTAGTTGGTGAAGTGGGTGGTTGAAGGTCTTGTAGAGCTTTAACCTTTTCAGGCAAGGGAGATATGCCTTCAGGGCTGATAATGTGGCCCAGGAAAACTAGTGACAAAGCATCGAAAACACATTTACCAGGGTTAAGGATTGCTGAAACCGTTCGAACAGTAGGCAGAGATGGGTGACATGTTCCTCAGGTGAGGCACTTACCACAAGTATGTCGTCTATGTAATTATGGACGAAGTCAAGATCTCGCACTACTTCGTCCATGAAGCGTTGAAAGGTACTAGTTGCGTTTCGCAAACTGAAAGGCATAGTCAGGAATTCAAACGCTCCAAAAGGAGTAGTTACAGCCGTTTCGGGTATATCGGCCGGATTCAGTCATCTAGCGGTTACCGACTCCAAATAGTCAATTTGCAAGGGCGTGTGGAGGGGGTAACTTAATCGGTTTCTAAACCACAGTTAATTCACTTGCAAGTGAAGAAAACATAGCCGATATATTTACCAAACCAGCAAATAGAAATTAAAAATTCAGACATTTATTAATGGGACTCTGATAAACATTCTTTAAATGTTAAATGAACACAAGATTGTTTTAAAGCCTATACATGTGAAAAGGGATCTTGTGCTGTTCAGCGGCCGTATGAAAAAATTATTTTGTTATAAAAACAATATTATATACTTATTCTGCGTTATATTCTTACTCATTGTACAAAAAAGTAGAAAAAAATTATCCACTACGCCTCCATCCCATTTCTTAAGAAAATTTCAAGGGCAGATAATTCGAAATCTACTTTAGAAAAAAGATGGAGGCTTAGTGAACGAATCGCTGTTATGATACGAAGAATGGAAAATACTTGTAATTGAAGTTCTAGTGGATAATTTTTTCTACTTTTTTGTACAGTGAGTAAGAATATTACGCTGAATAAATATATAATATTGTTTTTATAAAAATATATTTTTTAATACGACCGCTGAACAGCACAAGCACCGTGAAAATTGTTGCCAAAAAAAAAATCTGAAAACTATTGAGAACACAACAAATGTAGCGACAACTTTTATATTGTGAACACACAAAATAAAAATGTTTTAAAGCTTATAAATGTTTAAAGTGTTAAAAAAAAAGGCTTAATAAAATGTCAAAATCTTGTCTGACAAAAAGGGAAACAAAGCCTATTGAAATATAAAACAAAAAAAAAGCAACAACAATAAACATTTGAATACATTTCAGTTGAAGGGCGTATGTTGAATTATCAACTGAATGTAGTTCCACTCAGCCAAGTGGTGATAAGGCCATCGACCTAATCACCGCACTACGAGATAATTACTGCGCCACAGAATTATCATGTAACATGTAAATTAGGCGCCAATATTAAATTAGGCGCGAAATATGTTCTTTTTCTTGTTGTATCCTTAGTCCGGGAATAAAAGTTGTGCTGTGCACAGGTATTAATGTGACCCCATTTTATTATTGTCTTTTCTACTACATCTTCGTGACTTATAGTCGACCACGATGCTGCGATCGACCTCTCACAGATTAACAGTCTGTATTAAGAATTTTAAACAAAAAAATAATTTGTGAAAAAAAAACAAAGTTTAATGTTTAAAACAAAATCAATTTGTGAAAACAATAAAAAAAAAAGTTTATAAAGAATTTAAAACCAAAAATAATTTTTGAAAACAAATAAATTATTATTCATATTAACATTCGATTGAGCATTTGTGAAACAATTTTTCTGGATATCAGAAGGGACATTTTCAATCGGTACACCCGTTCAGAATTCTCTGAAAACCGCAGAAAATGAAAACCAGAAAAAGTGAAAATGTCACGAATTATCAACTATTAAAAAAAATAATAATTTGGGAGAAGGGAATTTTGGGGAGGACTTCTGGCTTCCTGTGAAAAAATTGTGTATGGATGCTTGAAAGTGATACAACAATTTTTTTTCATCATATTCAAATAATTAACATAATACAGACTATTTGAAAAATAATTTATTTGTTTTTTATTTGATTGTTTTCAAAACTTAAAAAAAAATTTCATTGATTTTTTTTTTTATCCGTATTTGATTTAACGTCTAAAATGCATTGTTTTTACACCTCATAATAATTTTTTTTGTTAATTTGGCACTTCTACAGTTTAGGTTTGAATCAGAACGTATTTGTTTTCAGTGCCACCGGAAGTAATATAGGAAAAAAAGTTTTTATCCAAAAAATCAATAAATCGAACAATTATAAAGCAAAATGATTTCTGTAATTGGACATTTAACCCTAACCCTAACCCTATTTCCCAAAAAACATTATTTTCACTAAATATTTAAAAAAACAAAACACTTCACGTATTTTTGGGAAAACATATTTTCACTATTAGTTGAAGAAAAAACATTATTTCTTGAAAAAAAAAAGATTATTCTATTTTGTTCCTTTTTTTTCAATGAAAATTCTTTTTAAGTTTTGAAAACAATCAAATAAATTATTTTTCAAATAGTCTGTATTATGTTAATTATTTGAATATGATGAAAGAAAAGTCTCACATTAATATGAATAAACAAAATTGTTGTATCACTTTCAGGCATCCATACACGATTTTTTCACCGGAAGCCAGAAGTCCTCCCCAAAATTCCTTTCTGCCAATAATTTTACCCGTAATATTCACCAAAAAAATCTATCTGTTTGAAATGGTTAATTTAATTTACCTCGGTTTTTATTTTCTGCGAACCTGCTTTCCGGTCGCCATCTTAAATGTTAACTCCACGCATCAAACTCGTCGCGTTTTAATTTAAACATCGTGAAAGCAGATTGTCAAACAAAAAGTAAGTATTACTTGAATTTAATTGCTTTCATGGGTTCTTCTTTACTACAGGAGTGAATCCGGATTATTATGATTCTCTTTGGTTTTCTATAGAAATGCACAACTTTTCAAGATTGCATATAAACGAATAACAGTAATTTTATAGAATTTTCTCCTTATGTCTTTTTTTTGTGTTTTTTATATATATATATATATATATATATATATATATATATATATATATATATATATATATGCTGATGTTTTGTATATATATACTGATTTTTTGTTTATATATATATATATATATATGCTGATTTTTTGTTTATATATATATATATATGCTGATTTTTTGTTATATATATATATATATGCTGATTTTTTGTTATATATATATATGCTGATTTTTTGTTATATATATATATATATATATATATATATATATATGCTGATTTTTTGTTTATATATATATATACTGATTTTTTTGTTTATATGTATATATACTGATTTTTTGTTTATATGTATATATATATATATATATATATATGCTGATTTTTGTTATATATATATATATATATATATATATATATTTTCGAGTGCCTTGGGGACGATTTTAACATTGAAAACCGTCACAGATTCGTAGTTTGGTTATACGTACCCTAACCGTAACTCCAACAGCCCAAAACACATTAATGCCTACTGTAGAAGGTCTTTTCCTTGCATAAAATATGCAACCTTCTACTATGGTAAAATCCAATGAAACATTGACAGATTCATTTTAGAAGCACGAGGAACAAAAAAATAATACAGGCATGAGGAAGAAGGAGTTCCTGAATTATTAAAACAGGATGAGGCTGAGATGGAACCTATAGACTTCAAACAGAAATCATCGCCTATTCCTCGGAGATCTGAGCGTGTAAAGAGAGCTCCATTTAAGTTAAGAGACTATGTTTAGTGATCCATCTAAGAATAAAGGGATGTAATGTGTCAAGTTACAGCCATTGGGTAAAGTTTTTGATTGGCCCAGAGGGC
The DNA here is from genome assembly GCA_963556195.1 of Sepiola atlantica. NCBI lineage: Eukaryota > Metazoa > Mollusca > Cephalopoda > Sepiida > Sepiolidae > Sepiola > Sepiola atlantica. The sequence goes on from OY744517.1 coordinate 225,484,234, forward strand.
GCCTTTGTTGTAATTGTTGTTGTTGTATTGATTATAAAAAGAAGAGACTTCAACAGATCAGCACTTGGTTCAGTCTTGACACGGCAGTAAATGGTGCATACTTAATAAGGTGCAAACGTTTCAAATCTAAGAAACTTCCTGTTAATGACGTATGGTAAGTAATTAAACGTGACGTAACATTTTTAAAATGTTTTGACGGGGTGTGTCTGATGACAGTTGGAACATCTATTTCCGTTTGTTTCTGTGGCATTTGTTCTTCATACCTCATGCTTACGTCACGCCTGTAAAGTTTTGGCTGTATTTCCCGAAACTGTACCGAAAAACGTTTTGCAAACAAGGTGATTCAGTTAAAATACCCCACCCCCGCTATTACTGAAAATATCACAAAAAACATATTACAAGATTTTAAGGAAAATTTCAGTATTTATAGAAAAATATATTTTTTTATAAAAAACATTAGTAACTCTGAATTTTTAAAAACTTTTAACTCTATAACACAATTAACCTTTTCTTTTCTTTGCATTTGGTAAAAAATAGGGAAGCGCAGCTGATTATTGATTTTTTCTGCCTTTTTTTAGTCATTTAATTTGACCTTCAAACCTGCAGCAAGTCTGGTGCTACCAGATTAAGCTGTCTGAAGATATCGACTTCCTGACCCCAAATGCACCAAATATTGATGCTTTGTTGTGGTTTGTTGTCTTGGCAAAACTCAATTATGTTCTGCAAAACCAGAAACATAAAACATGGCCATGCAACACAGAACATTGACCCTTACTTAGGCTAGATGGGCGGTCGGAGAGGCTCAATCCGATCAATCGACTGGTCACGACACGCCCTAATTCAGAAGACATAATCAGCACTTTGCATAACCCATACATATATCACAAATAATGTTTACCAGATTGCTGAATTAGAAGGCCGTGGCTGTAGGGTCAATCGGTTTGAAGGAAAAGGACTGTGACATGTTTAAACCTCCTATCTGTTTTCCTATTTCTTGGGTGGCGAAATACAAAAGAAGGGCAAGTGCTTGCAGACCCATTCAAATACGAGTATACCACTCCTGTATCTCTGTATTATGATGGCGAATGGATTTCAACACTTCGTATTTCCCATTAAATTGGACTCTGTGGCGAGTTGAGAGCAGGGACGATGAAAGCTTACAAACAAATAGATGACTGGAAAATCAACCACGAGAAAAATCAACACATAGAATGTGACTCAGACTCTGCAAAAGAGAACTTTTCAAGATTTATTTCAAAAGATGACATCCCCTTTAACAAAATTATACATTCTTAATCCAAAAGATAATCTCCACAAGCATAACACCCCAAATCATTAAAAAGTTGTGCAATGGAACAATATAAGTCGAGGTGGAAAAAAAGTTTTACTGATACTCTACTAAAAATTGATAATTTCCATAATAAAAAAATAAAATCTTATCCATGAATATTTCAAAGGGTGTAATTCGAAGTAAAGAACTCTGCAAAATAAATGAAATAAAACGAATTTGAAATTTCAGGGTCTAATAGATATCAAAAGAGTGTCCATTAAAAAGAACGGAAACATCATACAAACAGCTATATCATGACGTTCAACATCATACAAAAACTTATATCATGACGTTCAACACACCAAAGGCTCTAAAAGAGATAAGAATAAAGTACTCAATAGAAAAAGTTTAACTATTCATTCCAAACCCTTTTTGTTGTCATAAATACCAAAAGTTTGGACACCATGAATACACAAGTTATAACCAGTATGCGGTAGATGTTCTCAGAAAAACCTGACCACACTCCAAACGAATGCATAAACAGGTTCAATTGTGCAAACTGTGCAGAAGATCATCCAGCAAGGATTTGTGATGTATGAAAGAAAAGAAATAATAATTGTAAAACAAAAACAAAACATCTCTTTTCCTGAAACAAGGAGAATCGTAGACACATACATGGGGGAAAAAGCTAGGCACAAATTACAAAAAAAAAGAAACTATCGAAAAAATGATAAATATGACATGAAAAATTATTAAACTTGGGTCCAAATGACTGGCAAAAATTTATAAGTGAAATCAAACCCACAATCATGAATATCACAAATACAAACACCTACCTCAATATTAACAAAAACAAGCAAAAGAAAACATCAGACAAAACAAATCTAGAACCACCACAAATCCCTGGCACATCCAGAACCAAACAATTACTGGCTCAAGTGAGAACCAAACAATTACTGGCTCAAGTGAGAACCAAACAATTACTGGCTCAAGTGAGAACCAAACAATTACTGGCTCAAGTGAGAACCAAACAATTACTGGCTCAAGTGAGAACCAAACAATTACTGGCTCAAGTGAGAACCAAACAATTACTGGCTCAAGTGAGAACCAAACAATTACTGGCTCAAGTGAGAATTAAACAATTACTGGCTCAAGAGAGAACCAATAAAAAATAATGAAGCAAACCTCACAAAACAAGAACCCCCCCCAAACACAACATCACGATCAAGATCTAAAACTAAAACAAAAAATAAACAAAATAGTGAATCCATGGCTGTTAACAGAAACACAAAACTCCAATCTTAAAAAGGAAACATAAACCATGGCAAACAAAATATTACAATGGAACATAATAGGCACTTAAATTTATCTTAAAGAAATAATACTCTTCAAAAAAAGTTTCTGCCCTGCTATCGTCTGCCTACAAGAAACTCACCTAAAAGAGAATGACACAGTCAATATAAAACATAATTCATCATGCAACTACATAAACAAAAAATCACACATAGCCACTGGTGAATCATCATATTCCACACAGCGAAATAAACTTAAAAAACAAATATAAAGGCAGTTGCAATAACTACAACACTACATAAAGAAATAACCTTTTGTTCACTATATATAAAACCAAATGAAACAATGGATGAAACAGAACTAAATAATTTAATTCAACAACTACCAAAGCCTTTCCTACTAATGGAAGATTTTAACAGCCATAACGAGTGATGGGGTAGTAAAAAACAACAAAAGAAGCAGAATTATTTTTTTTTAAATACTAAACCAAAACATACTATGTTTGCTCAATAATAATAAGAACACATACCAACATCAAGCAATAGACTTAACAATATGCGACCCAACTGTATAAATGGATCATAACTGAAGAACCCATTATGAGACATGTGGAAGCGACCACTTCCCTATTATACTGGAAAAGGAAAATCCAAAAGTAGATGACAAAATATCCTGTTTGAACTTACAAAAAGTAAACTGAAAAAAAAATCCAAAACTAATATCAGAAGCTAACACTCACTGAAGAATATATTACATATTTCAGCAATACTCTCCTTTCCATTGCAAAGGATAACATATCAAAATGTTTCACTTCCTTGAAATTCAATAAACCATGGCTCAACAAAGAATACAAAAAAGCTGTAAGAACAAAAGAAAATTTGGTCTTATACAAAAACAGCAGAGCAAAAGCATGAAAAACAATCAAAGTATTGGAATGGAAAGCATGGAAAAACTATGTGCACAAAAATAAATGTAAACACAAAAACCAAAAAGGTATGAAAGGTTGTCAAGAAAATATCCAAGAAAAATAACATCTTATTTGCAATAACATAAAGATGAAACATCTTATTTGCAATAACATAAAGATGAAACATCTTATTTGCAATAACATAAAGATGAAACATCTTATTTGCAATAACATAAAGATGAAACATCTTATTTGCAATAACATAAAGATGAAACATCTTATTTGCAATAACATAAAGATGAAACATCTTATTTGCAATAACATAAAGATGAAACATCTTATTTGCAATAACATAAAGATGAAACATCTTATTTGCAATAACATAAAGATGAAACATCTTATTTGCAATAACATAAAGATGAAACATCTTATTTGCAATAACATAAAGATGAAACATCTTATTTGCAATAACATAAAGATGAAACATCTTATTTGCAATAACATAAAGATGAAACATCTTATTTGCAATAACATAAAGATGAAACATCTTATTTGCAATAACATAAAGATGAAACATCTTATTTGCAATAACATAAAGATGAAACATCTTATTTGCAATAACATAAAGATGAAACATCTTATTTGCAATAACATAAAGATGAAACATCTTATTTGCAATAACATAAAGATGAAACATCTTATTTGCAATAACATAAAGATGAAACATCTTATTTGCAATAACATAAAGATGAAACATCTTATTTGCAATAACATAAAGATGAAACATCTTATTTGCAATAACATAAAGATGAAACATCTTATTTGCAATAACATAAAGATGAAACATCTTATTTGCAATAACATAAAGATGAAACATCTTATTTGCAATAACATAAAGATGAAACATCTTATTTGCAATAACATAAAGATGAAACATCTTATTTGCAATAACATAAAGATGAAACATCTTATTTGCAATAACATAAAGATGAAACATCTTATTTGCAATAACATAAAGATGAAACATCTTATTTGCAATAACATAAAGATGAAACATCTTATTTGCAATAACATAAAGATGAAACATCTTATTTGCAATAACATAAAGATGAAACATCTTATTTGCAATAACATAAAGATGAAACATCTTATTTGCAATAACATAAAGATGAAACATCTTATTTGCAATAACATAAAGATGAAACATCTTATTTGCAATAACATAAAGATGAAACATCTTATTTGCAATAACATAAAGATAAAACATCTTATTTGCAATAACATAAAGATAAAACATCTTATTTGCAATAACATAAAGATGAAACATCTTATTTGCAATAACATAAAGATAAAACATCTTATTTGCAATAACATAAAGATAAAACATCTTATTTGCAATAACATAAAGATGAAACATCTTATTTGCAATAACATAAAGATGACCAAAAAGCAAACATTGCAAACAAACAATTTTCATTAAATTCCTCATCAGAAAACCAAAATAAAAAATTTCAAATCATAAAACAGAATGAAGAAAAAAAATTAACTTGAAGTCAAAAACTGAAGAAAAATACAACTAACCATTTAACAGAAAAGAATTAGAAGAAGCAATACATAAATACATAAATCTCATGATACAGCAGTTGGCTTTAATTAAATCCATTACCAATGTCTTAAAAAACTACTAAAATCATCCCTAAACTTCTAACTACAAATATATAATAAAGTATGGATAAATAACAGCATTCAAAATAACTGGAAGCAAGCTATATTGATCGCAGTACCCAAACCAAAAAAGACCTTACAAATCCAATAAAGTATCGACCCATTACCCTCACTAGTTAACTGTGTAAGACCTTTAAAAGAATGGTTAATGAGAAACTTACATAGGATTTGAAAACCAAAAACCTGATTATAGAATATCAGTCAGGCTTCAAGAAAAGAAGACGCCCTATTGACCACTTAATTAGAATTGAAACACTCATAAGGGATACATTCGTCAAAAGGAGAACCTGATAGCAATCTTGTCTGATATCGAAAAGACTTATGACACTACCTGGAAATATGGCATTAAATGAACTTGGATTTAAAGGTAGAATGACAGTTTATCTGTAACAGAGCGGCTGACTGAGGTAAATGCAGACATTTGTTTGCGCCATTCAAAGAGGCAGCGTCTGGTATGCTGTGTGTGTGGGGCAAACTCGAAAACGCTTGCTGACGACAAAAAAGAAAGTGGAGTGTGCGGAGAAAGGCGTCAGAAAGTCAAATAAGGTTTCTATTTGAAGATCCGGGCAGCGGCAACGAGTGAGAGATTTATGCAAATTAAATTGGTTTGCTTCTGTCGCATTTTTTTTTGATAAGAGAAGGAAAATGAAGATTCGGTCAGAGACGTGGAGATCGTTCTGAACGTGGGATCATAAAGCAGACGAAAGGAGAGAATAGTGCTGGATTTTGTTATGTTGGACTGAACAGCGTTTTATTTTTTACACTGGAGAGAGATATTAACAGTCATTTGGACTTGATCTTGGCGACACCTCTTTTTAACTGTTCCGATACTATTTCTTTATTTTATCTACATTATCTGCAAGTTCTTAAACGATTGACACTTTCAAGTGCATATGCGCAATATACTTTCAGAACAAATAGAACAAGAAATGGGCATACCCCAATGAAGCATCCTGTCTGTCACCCTTTTCAATTTAAAAAGAAATAACATCATTGGGATCGACTGCGCTCTATACGTGGATGATTTACTTATATTCTATCATTCTAAATACATAACAACAATGGAATGTAAACTCCAACTGTGTCTCAATAAAATAAACAAATGGGCCATAAAAAAGAATTCAAATTCTTAAAGGATCAAACAAAATGTATACATTTCTGCAAACTCCCAAGGATCCATCATGACCCCATATTGAAACCGGACCACAATAATATCCTCCTTGTTGACCAACACAAGTACTTGGGCATCATATTTGATAGGAAATTGAATATCTAAAAATAAAATGCTACAAGGTTATGCAATCAAGCAAACTTCTGGCACACACTGCTTGAGGTGCTGACTAAACATCACTTAAACTCTACCGATCTTTAGTTAGGTTTAAGCTCGACTATGGATGCTATATATATAGAAAGCAGTCAGAAAGTCATACATGAAGCAATAGGAAACTATTCATCACCAGGGACATAGACTTGCATTTAGGAGCATTTCGCACATCTTCAGTGGAAAACGTCTATATTGAAGCAAACAAAGTTCGTTTATATCTGAGGAAATTGGCACTTCAATATGTGACAAATTTGTTGCCATGACCACAAAATCCTGCATATTGCTGCGTGCTCAATCCAGAATATAAAACTCTGAGAGAAAAATCAATGTCACTTGGTTACCGTATCCAGGAACTTAGAAACAAACTTGAATTGAACTCTAACCCCGTACACCAATCAATAATTTCTAAAATTCCACCATGGGAATTAAAACAACCAACTTATATATTTGATTCGAAAATAACTCTAAACAACGAAACCAATCCAATTATATTTCAGGATTAATTTGAAAATAAAAAACATAATCCTAACTATAAGATAATCTACACAGACAGAGTAGGATGCGCTGTTAACTTAAATGAAACAAAAATGAAGTACAGACTAATTGACAAAATGTCAATTTTCAGTGCAAAAGCTACAGCCATATACTTGGCATTAAATATAATTAAAGATATAACTGATACATAGATCATCTTCTCCCACTCACTATCGGTGCTCACAGTACTGAAGAACAAAAATGGATAACAGTCTAATCATAAAACTCTTAAACAAGATCACCTATTGCAATAATCAGTGTAAAATAAAATTATGCTTGATACCAAGCCATATCAGCATTTGTAGACACGAAAAATCGGATAAAGCAGCAAAAGAATTACTGAACATGATACGTTCTAATACTAAAATCCCATACACTGATCTTCAACCTTCTATAAATCCCAAAGTAATAAATTACACAATGTTTGGCCAATTATTGCCGAGTGGCCCTTAGGCTACAGAAAGGCAAAAAGAGAAGAGGTTGTCATAGCCAGACTTCATATAGGACGTACATACATATATACATATTACCCACAAACATTTATTGGAAGGCTGAAGAGTCTCCAATGTCTGTATCATGTACAGATTCTTTTACAGTCAAACATATATTAATAGACTGTCATGATCTACAATTTGAAGGAAGTACTACAACTTGAAAAATGTATAGGACCTGCTTAAAGACACACATCAGACCAAAATCTTAGACTCCGTTAAAGAAGTTGGACATAAAACAATTTTATCATGAATTTTTTATTTCATTTCTCTCTTTTCAATGATATTAAAATATAGAACAATATTAAAAAATGATATTAACATGCATAAACATAAAAAATGATATTAAAATACATAAATATTTAACACTAATGTTTCAGCATTAAATGACTCAAATGCTGTAAAACAAACAAAACGAATCAAACCTGCAGAAAATTGTTAGCTTGAAAATAACTTATTTATGTTTTTGGATAATGAATTCAGTTTACTATTCGAAGTTTCTGTATACAGAACCCCTACAACGATGCATAGAAACAAACAGGTTAGCTGAAAAGAGACAGTAACTCTAATTGTTTTTTACATTAAAATCTATTTTTTTGTTTTCAAAACGTACTTTGCAGCTCGTTTGTACGAAAATAGAACACAATTATTTTTAAGTTAAAGGACATGAACATTTTATTTACGGAATTTGATGGTTATTTGAGAATCTTGATTGACATCTAAATTATTGGGCGATGTCAAATTAGGGTCCCGATTCGTGATGAACACTCTGCTCAAATCTGTACTATTTATTGCATGATATTAAATTAGTTAATATGTAATATTTATTGCATGATATGAAATTAGTTAATATGTAATATGTATTGCATGATATGAAATTAGTTAATATGTACTATTTATTGCATGATATGAAATTAGTTAATATGTACTATTTATTGCATGATATGAAATTAGTTAATATGTACTATTTATTGCATGATATGAAATTAGTTAATATGTACTATTTATTGCATGATATGAAATTAGTTAATATGTACTATTTATTGCATGATATGAAATTAGTTAATATGTAATATTTATTGCATGATATGAAATTAGTTAATATGTACTATTTATTGCATGATATGAAATTAGTTAATATGTACTATTTATTGCATGATATGAAATTAGCTAATATGTACTATTTATTGCATGATATGAAATTAGTTAATATGTACTATATATTGCATGATATGAAATTAGTTAATATGTACTATTTATTGCATGATATGAAATTAGTTAATATGTAATATTTATTGCATGATATGAAATTAGTTAATATGTACTATTTATTGCATGATATGAAATTAGTTAATATGTACTATTTATTGCATGATATGAAATTAGTTAATATGTACAATTTATTGCATGATATGAAATTAGTTAATATGCAATATTTATTGCATGATATGAAATTAGTTAATATGTACTATTTATTGCATGATATGAAATTAGTTAATATGTACTATTTATTGCATGATATGAAATTAGTTAACATGTACTATTTATTGCATGATATGAAATTAGTTAATATGTACTATTTATTGCATGATATGAAATTAGTTAATATATACTATTTATTGCATGATATGAAATTAGTTAATATGTAATATTTATTGCATGATATGAAATTAGTTAATATGTACAATTTATTGCATGATATGAAATTAGTTAATATGTACTATTTATTGCATGATATGAAATTAGTTAATATGTACTATTTATTGCATGATATGAAATTAGTTAATATGTACTATTTATTGCATTATATGAAATTAGTTAATATGTACTATTTATTGCATGATATGAAATTAGTTAATATGTACTATTTATTGCATGATATGAAATTAGTTAATATGTACTATTTATTCAATGATATAAAATTAGTAAAACTATACTATTTTTTCAATGATATAAAAATAGTAAATCTGTACAATTTATTGCATGATATAAAATTAGTTAATCTATACTATTTCCTTGATAAAAAATAGAAAATCTGTACAATTTATTGCATGATATAAAATTAGTTAATATGTATTATTGATGAAATGATTATTAATTAGAAAATCTATACTATTTATTGCCTGATATAAAATTAGTAAATTTATACTATTTATTCAATGATGACAAATTAGTATATTGTTACTATTTATTGCATGTGAGAAAATTAGTACATCTATACTATTTTTTTTAAGATATAAAAATGGTAAATCTGTACTATTTATTGCATGGTATAAACTAGTTAATATGTACTATTTATTCAATGATTCAAAATTAGTAAATCTATACTATTGTATGATATAAAATAAGTAAATTTATACTATTTATTCAATGATATAGATTAGTAAATGTATACTATTTATAGAATGATATAAAATTAGTAAATTCATACTATTTATCCAATGCTAGAAAATCAGTAAATCTATACTATTTATAGCATGATATAAAATTAGTAAATTTATATTTATAGCATGATATAAAATTAGTAAATCTATACTATTTATAGCATGATATAAAATTAGTAAATTTATACTATTTATCTAATGCTACAAAATCAGTAAATCTATACTATTTATAGCATGATATAAAATTAGTAAATTTATACTATTTATCTAATGCTACAAAATCAGTAAATCTATACTATTTATGGCATGATATAAAATTAGTAAATCTATATTATTTATTCAATGATACAAAATAGTAAATATGTACATGTTATTGAATGATATGAAATTAGTAATGTGTACTATTTCTTCACTGATATAAAATTAGTTAATCCGTACTATTTCTTCACTGATATAAAATTAGTTAATTTTTACTATTGCCTGATATAAAATTAGTAAATCTATACTATTTATTCAATGATTAAAAATTAGTAAATTTATAAAATGTATTGCATGATTTAAAATTCGTTTATATGTACTATTTATTCAATGATATAATTTATTGCATGTGATAAAATTAGTAAATCTATACTATTTTTTCAATGATATAAGAATGGTAAATCTGTACTATTTATTGCATGATATAAATTAGTTATGTACTATTTATTCAATGACATAAAATTAGTAAATCTATATTATTTATTCAATGATATAAAATTAGTAAATATGTATTATTTATTGCATGGAGTAAAAGTAGTGAATCTATAGTTGTTTCAATGATATACAATTAGTTAATTCATACTATTTATTCAATGGTATAAAATTAGTAAATATGTACATATTATTGAATGATATAAAATAAGTAACATGGACGCCGGGACAGGGGGGAGGGGGGGGGGGGTTCAAGCCCCCTTACTTCCCCCCCCACTTTAAGGTCATCAATAATGAAGTTATATATGCATGTGTTTTACCAGGCTCCCCACTTTTTAGGAGAGACCCCCCACTTTTATAACTGTCCCGCCGGTCCTGAGTAATGTGTACTATGTATTCAATGATACAAATTTAATTAATCTATACTATTCTTCCAATGATATAAAAACAGTAAATCTGTGTAGAGTCGACCTTATGTCGTTTACATCAGAGGGATAGGCTTTGGCGATTACAATTGGCTTAGCAAGGACATAGCATTTTCATCATAAACCATCTGAGTCGCCAGTATTGTTAATTACTCTTTTCAAATGCCACTCAACTGACGTGTAAAGTATGGCCACTTTCTTCGTCAGTAAATGATATGAAAAGCAGTGAAATTAATGACAATCAACATTTTGTATATGTGTATAACCAATGTGCTTACTTTAAAATCTAGTTGATCAACAAATGCCAAAGCATTCATACACATGAAACATAATTCATAGGATTGGAAACAAACAAATATTCGGAACAATCTTCTAACAATCAACTATTATTCCTACCGCTTTTTGTTCCTTCTCAAATCCCTTTGTTTTATCAATTTATCTGGACGCTATGCAAATTTCAAGCACCCCCTGTTCTCATCACCACACATGCAGCAGCTGCGAGGTTGCCTCTCATCTGTGGCTCTTTCTCAAATGCAGCACAGCTAATTCACTCACTTCTTAAGGTGGTTCTACTGAGATATATTGAACTTCGCTATTATTGTCATCATTGTTGCTTTCATCACTGTCGTTCAATTGATTAAGGCTATCATTGATTGAGGTATAGGCCTCATCATTCATCAAAAATTTGCCATTGCTTGAACTTGCACTTCAACTGTCTTCGAAATTGCTCATCATCTGATTATACTGGTGAAGGTCCCTTAGATGGTGAGGCACACACACCGTTTGGGGACTTACACCTTTCGTCATAGTACCTGTCCTCCACCAGCACAACGTCTCCCTGTTCATAAATTTAATGATTGTGTTCTGGTAGCAATGGAAGGGTTTCATCGATGCTTTTAATCCAGAATTCATAATTGTACAGTGCATTTGCCAGAACTGTTGCACAACTGTTAGTACCAATAAACCGCCTCTTCAGTAGTGCATCTGTTCCTAGCAAAGTGGTTAATTGTATCGCATTCGAAACACCTTATCCTGGTGTTCTTCGTCTTACTTTTCTTGGTTAGCATTGGCTCCATGGCTGCGGTAATTAATGCAAAATAGCTCAAGCTAGAAGCTGAGAAATGCTTATTTCTTCCTTTCAAGAAGAAACTTGTAGGAGCTGTCGGACATGGTCAGGCAACCCATAGACAAAGGCCGCTATGAGGTCTCGATCGGTCATAACATCAAATGGTACAGAGAGCTTCCGCAGGTGTGCTAGATAAATATCTACGATTTCACCCAGGTGTATGCAGCATGCCATAAACTGCATATATGCTTTATAAGAGTCCAGGACAGACATTCTAAATAAATCTTCCTTTATGGGAGCATAATTCCCCTTTTTCTTTACTCAATTTTGGTACACTACTAAGGCAGCACCTTTCAAACGCATATGCATGTTCTTTTCTTTACAGCCGACACACAAGCTTTAACCTTCTCAATCTATTAAATAGTAGATTGGTTGGGGTCCGAACCATTAAACTGCAGTATATGCATCAGATCAATCTTATCTCCCACCATGACACCAAGATCAGTTATAAGAAACCAACGTCTAAAAGAAAACGAAAAATCTAGGAAAATCGTCGAACAATCAGCTGTCGTTCGTGCTGCTTTTCGTTTATTCTCAAATGGTTATTTATTATCAATTAACCTGAACGCTATGCAAATTTCATGCACGGCACATGGAGGGGTATGCTCAGTACATTAGAAATCCCAACACGAGTCTCTTTGAATTACTGAATGTATTTACACAGGAAAACTAATTTTCATAAAAAATTCAGTAATTTACTCAAATTAAAAATATTATTTCTTATGTTTTTTTACTTTAATAAACTGTGCAAAAAGATTTAGTTTGTATCTAAAATGGCGGTGCATTTAAAAAAATATTTAAAAAATGTTATTTAAATGCTATTTCTAAGCGATCGGTGAATTTTGAATGATTACATTTGATTAATTCAAAGACATTCATCATAATTTAAAGATATTGTTATATTTTACTTTTACTTTTTTAGTTTATTTCATTGCAGTGAATGTTGTTTTCTGACCATGAAATTGTCTTGTAAAATTATGTTTTATTTTCCTTCTTTTTAAGCCAAAATAATTTTAAAAGAAATAACTTTATTCAGTACAAGTAAGTATATGAAATAAATAAATATTTCATGACATATCTGATAAAGATGAATGGGTTATGATATATCAACAATGTGTGTGTAATTGTTGTTATTTTAATATATTCTCCAATTTGTTAGTGCCTTCAAATATTTATAGATTAATTAGTTGAACCGATTCTAGCACATCGGATATGTGTGTCAAGCCCATCGCATAACCTGACTAGTCTGATAAAGGTGTCAGCCAAATTTGCTCAGCCCATGAGTTAAAATAGTAAAATTGCAATGGGAAAGAATTGCCAGATTTATTACATGTGTTGAACAGTTTTGAAAACTGTTTTTCAGTTTATTAATAAAGAATTGGTGTTTTTGAAACATTACCCGAAACAATGTATTTTTTTTGTAAATTATATTAAAAACATTACATTCTGGGTCTCATTTATGAAGGTTTTGTGAATGCATAAGCATTGCAACAAATGATTTTATTATATTTAAAATTTAATCAAAAATTAGTTTGGGGACTTTTTCATAAAATTGTACATAACTTAAAGTTTGCTTTTTAGCCCACAATGCTAGAAACCTATATCTAATTGGCTATTTAAAAAAGAACAGTCTCTACATCTGCTCAACATCTTTACAATAATTTTGCTAGCAAAAGAACATGTTTTAATATATTTCCTGGAAATGTGTCTTAAATTGTTTTATAGTTGTAGAATCTTCAGCAATCAAATAAACGAATACATTATTAGATTTGAATGGGTCTACGTTCTTTTATATTTTCGAGAAATTTATCTTTTAATTTTTTCTTTCATATTTCCAGATTATCCAGCATTCATGAGAAAAGCAAGTATTATTGGATTTGAATCGATCTACAATTGCTGGGTTACTTTAAATATGGAAATGTCTTACGCTAAGGTATTTTGGAAGTATGTGGCTCTTCGTTTTCAATAAAAAAAAGTATGTTGCAACATATAGGGACGCATACTAGAGAGAAACCATATTCTTGTGAAATATGTGGGTCTTCTTTTACAATGAAACAAAATATGATGCGACATATGCGAATGCATACTGAAGAGAAACCATATTCTTGTGAAGTATGTGCCCGTTCTTTTACAATGAAACAAAGTATGTTGCAACATATGCGAACGCATACTGGAGAGAAACCATATTCTTGTGAAGTATGTGGCTCTTCTTTTACAATAAAACAAAATATGATGCGACATATGCTAATGCATACTGAAGAGAAACCATATTCGTGTGAAATATGTGGCTTTTCTTTTACAAGAAAACAAAGTATGTTGCAACATATGCGAACGCATACTGGAGAGAAACCATATTCTTGTGAAGTATGTGGCTTTTGTTTTACAATGAAAAAACACATGGTGCCGCATATGCGAACGCATACTGGAGAGAAACCATATTCTTGTGAAGTATGTGGCTCTTCTTTTACAATGAAACACAGTATGTTGCATCATATGCGAACGCATACTGGAGAGAAACCATATTCTTGTGAAGTATGTGGTTCTTCTTTTGCAATGAAACAAAGTATGTTGCAACATATGCGAACGCATACTGGAGAGAAACCATATTCGTGTCAAGTATGTGGCTCTTCTTTTGCAATGAACCAAAGTATGTTAAAACATATGCAAACGCATACTGGAGAAAAACCATATTCTTGTGAAGTATGTGGCTCTTCTTTTACACAGAAACACAGTATGTTGCGACATATGCGAACGCATACTAGTGAGAAACCATATTCTTGTGAAGTATGTGGCTCTTCTTTTACACAGAAAACACATATGTTGGTACATATGCGAACGCATACTGGAGAGAAACCATATTCTTGTGAAATATGTGGCTCTTCATTTACAATGAAACAAAGTATGTTGCAACATATACGAACGCATACTGGAGAGAAACCATATTCTTGTGAAGTATGTGGATCAACATTTTCAAGGAATCAAGGTATGGTGCATCATATGCGAACACATACCGGAGATAAACCATATTCTTGTGAAGTATGTGGCTCTTCTTTTACAATGAAACAAGGTATGTTGCGACATATGCGAACGCATACTGGAGAGAAACCATATACTTGTTAATATTTTTGCTTTTGTTTCAAAAGAAATCTATTACTTGGCATGTACTGTAAACAAAGCACTATTCTTGTGAAGTATACTGTTCTCATATCTTACACATATATACTGAAGCACATGGAAACAATATTTCTGCAAAGTATGTGGCTCTTCCTTTTCAAACAAATCCAATCTGCTGATTCTCAGGAGAAACCATATTCTTTAAGTATTTACTTAATTTAGAATGAAACAGATTATGTTTCAACACAGGGAAAAAGATGAGCGAAACAATACTATTTGTCCATGTTTTTACATGGAAGCCAAATGCTGCGTGACATATGCGAACACATACCGGATGGAAACAATATTGTGAAGTGTGTGGATCTTTTTTACATAGAAATGTAGTATGTTACATCACATGCAAATAAATGTAAGAAACCATACTCTTGTGAAATATGTAGCTCGTTTATTTCAAAGAAATCTACGAAGTTGCAGCAAAGAAAAAGAGAAAAGAAAATTTTTTAAAAATAATTTTTTTTTCAAATAATTTTTTTTTCAAATAATTTTTTTTTAAAATAATTTTTTTTAAAATAATTTTTTTTAAAATAATTTTTTTTTAAAATAATTTTTTTTAAAATAATTTTTTTTCAAATAATTTTTTTTTCAAATAATTTTTTTTTTAAATAATTTTTTTTTAAAATAATTTTTTTTAAAAAATATATTTGTGAAGTATGTGACGATATGTTTACACGTAAATTCACTATTTTGATTCGTGGCTGATGGAAATTATTTTTGGGGAGATATTTAGATCTTTTTCAAAAAATTAAACTTTGTTGATCTATATGAGATCGGAGTTAACATAACAAACACACTGTTTATTTGACAACATCAATTCAATATTAAAATGTACAGAAATGTTTCTTTATTTAGAAATGAATTCGCGAAATTCTAAAGAATATTGCGATAAATCTGTACAAATAGGGGGTTTTATTAGAATCTGAAAAGTGGATAATAAGTTGTAAATCAATTTGCATATTATTGATAATAGAACTCTAATAAGGATAACGACACGTTGAACTCAACAAAACATCTGGGAATGTTGATACCATTAACGTCAGCTATCATTACGTTAGAACTCTTTGGCTAAGCTATTGCAAAAGAAGCTATTTGTGATCGTCGAAGATAATCTGGTGATCTATAGTGCAAAAAACAGCATGACAGGTGGCATCACAAACTATTCCGGAAAGGCTGTTCAATATGAATAAATCTCAAGCGTGAGAAGCTTGAGATGGCTCTAGACTCAATTAGTTTTATGGGATACAACACCGAAGATTGTATAAATGTTGTCCCATAGAATGTCAGAGGAATCACCAATGTAATCCATACAAAATAAAAGTATATTTCAAATATTCAAAATGATTTTATTTGTCGTCTGCGTTAATGTGTAAATAAAATGAGAATGAAAGATATAGAAGGGTGTTAATGGATGAATAAGTCAATAGGTACTGACGAAGTGAAAGGTTATATAGTGTGATTAAATAAATATCCTATTAGTAGGGAAGAGAGAAGAGTTAATAAATGAAATATATATCCGTACACAGATCTTGAAGTTATGTATGTATGTGTGTGTTGTATTAAGTCAACGTGTGTGACAATTGTAACAGTGTTGAATTCTTAGGTTTTCTTGTCGAATTCAAACCCATGGCCAGAGGCCTGTGGGCTTCTGTTGCGCCCCAAGAGATTAATTTTGGGCATTGTCCAAGCAATGTGGATGATATCAGTACCGTGTCCTGCCCAAGAAGAGAGGAGGAAACTAATGTGCACTCACTTTTTATCAACTCGCCTGATAAATAGCCTCTGATCTGGCAAGCCAGAAAGGTAGTTAAATGCTTGCACCAATCAGCGCAGAGTTTCGAAATTGAGCATAGATTCAAAATCGTAATGCTACTACACCAGGACTACAAATCATGCAATAGAGCACGAAAAGAAACAGCTACTACACCGGGACCAAACACTAAAGCAA
Organism: Sepiola atlantica; assembly: GCA_963556195.1. Classification (NCBI taxonomy): domain Eukaryota; kingdom Metazoa; phylum Mollusca; class Cephalopoda; order Sepiida; family Sepiolidae; genus Sepiola; species Sepiola atlantica. The sequence goes on from OY744517.1 coordinate 225,501,519, forward strand.
CACAGTCTTTCTCAGAAAAGTGGCTTGTCAAGGAGTATTATATGTGGAAAGTACCACACATAAGATATTTTAGAAAAGAATCCCGTGCAAAGAGAGCTTATCTGGTAAATTGTTTAAAGAAAAGAGTGCTCCTTGATGGCAGCTGCCGGTTATACATTCGGAAATAGGCAAACAGTTATTATTAGAAAACAGTCTTTTATGTCCGCTCAGAGTTTGGTGCTGTCGAATAAAAAACTTTCTTCGTGAATGTTATTGGATACGTTATTACTACAATTTGTAATTTATTTTATTTCTATTTGTAAACACTCATTAGACGTTTTAAAAAATAAAGTATTAACATATTTTCAAAATAAACTTCTTAAAAAGCATTTTCAAACAACCCAAGAAACATTGATTTAAACAAAATAAGCATTGATTATTACCAAAAAAATCAATTGTATTATTAGACGTTTTAAAAAATAAAGTATTAAAAAGTATTTTCAAACACCAAGAAACATTGATTATTAAAAAAATCAATTATATAAAAAAACTTTCATTTGATCATTTGTAATTGAAAAATACTAAATTTCGAAGTACAAAAAAAAGTTTGATTTTTTATGTGTTAATAAATAAAATAAATCTGACAACATATAATGGGTAACAGTTTTGCATCTTTCGAAATTAATAACCAGAAGCCACCATCGATGAGCAATCTTTCACAAATTTTATATACATAAACTACATAATATATATAAAATATGACACCGGCGTCGTATGCAGAGTTTGGTGTCTATCTAACTTAGTTAATCGTAGTCCATCATTCACTAACGGCTGTGTTTTAGTCCTCGTTTATATAACAGATTCGCAACAGCGGTTTGGTTCTCAGAGCAAACTCTTTCTAATTGGTTAAAGTCCGGTATAAGCAACCAATCGAGATTAAATATGTTGATAGTAAAATATTTAAACCAATAAACATTGAATTTTTTACAGAAATCGTTTCTCGGGCGCTGTTGTTACTGCTTAAACAAAGGTTCCACAAAATTATTGTAGGATAGACATCAAAATCTATTAAATGGTTTCTTTCTATCAAACTGTTTCCATTTACAAAATAATCTGTAAATAAAAAGAAAAATAATAATTTGCCTACTTAAAGGTGGTTTCTTTTTCACGTTACCAAATTAGAATACGGATGAGATTTTAAGAAAAGAGGATATGCAATAGCAAAAACACTGTATATTCTATATAAAATCAATTTAGTGTTCTATTTATAAAATTATATATCTATATGAAAAATAAAGTCGATTATTCCCTCCAGATTCTGACATAGGAAAATAACTGACCAATTCATATGCTAACTTTTTCAACTAATCATTTACAGCACGTCTTAATACGTGTTTCCAGAAAAAAATGTATTAATTTCTTCATTCAAAAATTATTATATTTTCTCTGTCTTACCTGACTCTACAAAAAACAAGCTTACTTAGAGAAGATTTTCACACACATCTTAATTTCTACTACACCATTACCAGTTTCACCATTTGTGCTATTTTTTCCTGGGATACTAATTAACTAAACATCGGTTTTTTCAGAATACAACAGGTTCGCATTGCTGAAACCCGACAAGCAACTGTTCATTTATAACATAGATTGCTGCATCGCTAAACATCACCGATTACTTTCGTTTCACAGTTAATTATTTGTATTTACTCTCATATGCTACAAAAAGCAACATCTTTATTTAAATAGATTTATATACTAAATCAGGTCGACCCCCCTGTCTCCGTAAACAATTTCCCTACATTCCAGAATAGACAGAATACGCCAATTAACAAACAGCTTCAACGCAAGGCGCCCTCTTCTCTCACCATTTGCTTACGTAAACAATTTAGAATTCATACTTTTCTGATAATACAAACAACAATTTCGTGCATTTCCTTAAGTCATTTAAGGTACCCATCTCCATACAAGCGCCATAAACAGCTAACATGGTTTTTCGTTCACATTTTCTTGACGCGTATTACATTTCCAGTTTTTTTTCTAGTACAACTTTTCTGCTCACAACGATGGTATAATTACTACTATAATATTTACATGTAACCAAGAAACGAGAACACACTGGTTTCTGTACTCATGTTTTACACGTATAATTTGTTTTTTTTAACACAAATAGGTCACAAATTATTAGTTATTTTCTACGATTTATTTTGTTATACACTTTCTTTGCTAATATAAACAGGTAAAAATAGCTAAAAAGTTACGACGTGTGGAAAATGCTGCTCTCAAAACAAAATAAACTGCGAATATTCAGTATTTGATCTTACGTTATGAAAAACAATGTTTAGTATACACTTTTTAATGTTTTTTTGACGAACAATAAAACAATTTTTTAATAACAAAAATATTTATTTGTACGACGATACCTTTTATTAAATAAACTATTAGACGATTCTTTCTACTTATGAACAATATATTATAATATTTCTAAATTATCCTATTTAAAAATGTCTTGCAATATGATTTGTCTGAAAAATTAATACGAACAATTTAACAAAAACTGAACAAACGAAAGCAGATCCAGGCCAGTGGAAATCGGAAAAAGGACCAGCACGCATTCTACCCCCCCGTTGCTTTGGTCGGATAAGGCGAAGAAAAGGAACAATCAGACGCAAGTACAGCTTCCATCATCTTCCGCACATACTATTAAGAGTCAGGCAAACAGAAGGAAATTGCCACCTACTCACACACACAAACAGAACAAAGGTAGGACCATAACTACACGGTGCCACATTGCCTATTAGCCACACAAGCATATTCATACTAACAAATATATAGACACACACATCTCTAACCCTCGTGTTTGCTTTTTCCTAAACATCCATTCCCAAAATATGAGTTTGCATAAACTTTTCTGAATGAACATTTATTGACTAACATGACTTTTATATTCTACTAAAGTTAAGAAAATATGATTAATGTTTTCTTGATTTTTCATTTACTAATGCCTGGTCATGTGTTAATTTAGCATTTGCTGACTGGTGACCCTTCTATTCTCTTAATCTATTATTTATTCTTATTTTAATATGTGTGTGCGGTGTGTTTAAATTCTTATTTTTCTTCCTACTTCGCCAAATATAACCACATAATAACCATTTTCATCCTCTTAATTGTCAGCGTGATCCTTGCTAATCTCGAAAGACGTTAACGTCATCTTAAATTAGACTACAAAGGCCAGGAGCCACGCCACAACTTATTATCAAACATTTTAACTTCATGTTATTGTAATTTTATTAATATTTCAACAATTATAATGGTTGGTTGTCCCTAACAAGAAGTATATGTCAGAATTTGAAATGAGTTCACAAAACAATTGATAATTCGTTTTCATTTAACTATTTTAAAATTAAAAATAGCTAATATTTCCGTATGTTTGTGGATGACGCTTACATCATATTTGGTAAAATTGCTTGTTAAGCTTGGGGGGGGGGGGGGGGGTAGAGCGTAACATCATAGTAGACTATGAGCCATGAAGACATAGAAGAAAAGACAAGAATAGAATTGGGTTAACAATAATACGTGCGTATTGCACAACTTTTATTCTCGGACTGAAGATACAACTTTGAAAGAACAAATTTGGCGCCTAATTCTCATGTAACGTGATACCTCTGCAACGCAGTAATTATCACGTAGTGCGGTGATCAGGTCGATGGCCTTATCACCACTTGGTTGAGTGGAACTATATTCAGTTGACAATTCAACATACCCTCTTCAACTGATATATATTCGTAATGTTTTTTGTTTTTGTTTTAACACTTTTCACATTCATAGGCCTTAAAACAATTTTTATTCGTTCACAATACAATGTACATTTTTTGTCATCAATAGTTTTCTAAATTTTTTTTGTAATACCCTTTCACATTTATAGGTCTTAAAAAACACTTTCATTTGTTTTAACTATTAAAGAAAGCTTGTTTTTTTGTTTGTTTTTTGTTTTCAGAGTCCCATTAGTAAGTATCTGAATTTTTAATTTCTTTATCTATTTGCTGGTTTGGTAAATATATCGGCTATGTTTTCTTAACTTGCAACGTGAATTTACTCAAGTGTATTATTTTGTAATTCGTCTCTAATGAAATGAAATATAATATCTATGTGTTTTGATCTTTGGTGATTTACGGTTTTTTTTATCGCGCTCTGATTATCGCAATATAATGAGAATGTATCGATTTTCTCGTTTAATAAATCTGTCATTAGTGTTTTTAGGTATTTTCCTTCCTTTGTGGCTGTAGCAGAAAAAATTAATCTTCCACCTCTTCTTTCTCTTCTTCTTCCTCTTTCTCTTCTTCTTTCTCTTCTTCTTCTTTCTCTTCTTCTTTCTCTTCTTCTTCTTTCTCTTCTTCTTCTTTCTCTTCTTCTTCTTCCTCTTCTTTCTCTTCTTCTTCTTTCTCTTCTTCTTTCTCTTCTTCTTTCCACGTCGTCCCTCGTAGACTACGCTCTCAGCCTTCTGCCGTCTTGCCTCCAGCGACCCGTTTTTATATCAAACTGGACTCTCGTCTCCGCGAGAGAACACGAGATTTCACGGGATTACCTGGCGATATTAAGCCTAGGACGCCATCTTGCCGCTCTTTGGGCGGTCCAGCCCTGCAGAGCGCGCATCGAGACCGTTTTCCAGGTAATCCCATGTTTTCACAATTTATAACACACTCCCCCCTGATCTCATTATCACAGAAAGAGCAGGGAGGCCGTGTCCTTTTTCTTCGAGTGCTTCTTCGGGGAGGGGGATTCGGGGCCTCATCGTCATCCGTGCTGTCTTCCGTGGCAGGAAGGTCAGCGAACCTGAGGCTGCGCATCGCAGCATCACTGTCCGGGCTTTCATCAGCAGTAGGAGGGTCAGTACATTCAAGGCTATCACTCTCAGTGTCGCTGCGCGATGAAGCCGTCATGAACCAGAATGATGGTTCGCTGGTCACGGATTCAATGTCATTATCCTCGTTAAATGGCAGCTGCGTTTGGAATACCGATCTTAAGTCTTTAATGTGACGGGGTACTCCATCAACTCGCACCGCCTACGGGCTGATCACTTCAGTGACACGACCGGTTCCGTAACGAGTCGTGCACTGGCCTCGGGGTTTTTTAACCCAAACGACATCTCTTTTTTTCATTTTCTCCTGTGGAGGTTCTGGTTCGGGCAGTAAGCTGCTCTCCAAACCTCTCGCCCTGACATGGTATGTATGTAGCGCATTAGCTGGCGCGGTGGAGGGTGAAGTATCGTCCTTAGGAGTGACGTTATACCAATAGACTGCTTCAGCCACCGTACACCCCTTCCGCGCTGCGATGGTCTTGATAGTCCTATGGTTGCGCTCAATAATTCCGTTCCCACTGGGCACATGGGCACACCGAAAACGCAGACGGACACCCCAGCCATCTACAAACTGTTTGAACGGTGCACTAACAAAAGCGGGGCCATTGTCGGTCAATATCTCAGAAGGAGGGCCACGCTCAAGGAACACACTTTCCAACTCATGGACAATGGCAGCCGTATCCTGCCGGCGAAGGGACCGCCACAATGCAAATCGGGACGGTCCGCAGTCAATAAGGGTCAAGAAATTACCCCCGTTGTAGTGAGTTATGTCCATCGCAATCCTATCCCAGTTATACTTCACACCGAGTGTGCCCTTCTTCCACCGGACAGGTGCTGGGTCGATCGATTGGCAGGTGTTGCAACTTCTCACAACAGATTTCACAGCCCTCCGTGACACAGAGGGGTCAACCAACCTGGCGAAGTAAAAGGTTCGGTTTACACCAGGGTGCCCGCTTTGGCAATAGACATCAGCGATACGCTCTGGGCTGAGTCTACGTCCCACCGCAGCACACTTTACAGGTGCTGGTTCGTTCACTTCTTTCTGCAGGTCCAGCCAACGGCGAGGCACTCTGGTCAATCGATCCGCTCGATTCAAACAGGACTGCACCAGTGTCACATCTATGACCAAGTTGTATTCATTGATGGTTTCGGTTAGGGTAGCAAGCCGCCTCCGGATTAACATTTCGGCCGATGCCTTCGTTGTCAGCCGTGCTTTTCCGTTCAAGGCATCGGTCATCCACCGATGCACACACGTGGAATCCGTGATAACGTGGAGGACGCTAGCCTGCCACTGAAGCGCTAGATTGACTCCTTTCAGTGTAGCATCGAGTTCAGCTAGGTTTATGTGCTTAGCGTCATTCTCTGGCCGGAGCCAGCAGGCATCTTCTACTATACTTCCGTTGACTGCCAGAGCAACGCCAAGGGCAAGTGAGCTGGCGTCCACCCAAACTGTAAACTCACTCCCATCGACGCACCAGCTCCCTCGTACAGGGTCATCATTGGTCACCTTGGCCACAGCTTCCACCAGCATGCTACGCAGGGAAGGATCACGCACCTCATCGTCCCATCCTGTTGACAAAGAAGTTGCCCGTCGCTTTATAGCCGCCACAGCCACTCGGAGCCACCCACACACAGGGAAGTGACCCACCAGTTTTCCACACACGGAAAACGTGCTCCGACGTGTGATGGTAGATGGGATTTCCGGGATTTCACCGCCCCTTCCCCATTGGAGGCCATCTGCACTTCCGCTCACCTGCAGCCCGAGCACTTTCGACCCATCCTGCAGCCGCTCCGGTTCCTTGCACGACAACCCGAAGTGCTCAAAGTGTTCTTTGACCGCCTGGGCAGACAGCAGGCTCTCATTGACAAAAATGTCGTCTATATAAGACGATGTCGCCTGTTGCACAGCTTTATCCTGACGCCGGATCGCCCGCATGATCGCCGTCATGATGCCCGGGGCTACATTCAAGCCGAACCCCAGCCTGGTCAAGCAATAGCGAGTTCCTTTGATTACCACCGTCTGGAATGGCCACAGCGATTTCTCAACACGTATTTGTAGGTAAGCTCTTCGCAAGTCCAGTATGGCCGCTTCCGCACCCTGCCGTCGCCACTCTCGCAGTTTATGAGCACAAACGTCAGCCCCCGAAGTGTACGGGTCAACGTGTTCATTGAGTTCCCGGTAATCAAGAACAGGTCGAACTTTCTGCTTGTTCTCTTGTCTGATAGCCATCAGGGGAATTAGCCCCCGCGGGGGCCCGAGCTCATCCTCTGGGTATGGAATTAACCAGCCGTTATCCAGCCACACTTGAAGTTCTGCCTCGTACTGCCCCCTAAGCCATGCAGGAGGGGGATACTCTGTCAGCCGATTCCGCAAAGACACTGGTGGCTGGTCGCCTGCCCACTTCCAGGACGCTGTCCATGTGTTTGTGCCCTTGTCATATTCTGCGTGGAAATCGGGTTCGTCAAGAGTGATTGCTGCACACATTTGTTTGTCTGGTCGAGGGAATCTCACATCACCGACGCTGTTTACAGTAATTCCGCCTAGCTGTGTAATAGTGTCCATTCCAAGGAGAAGGTCATATCCGAGCAGCTCCCCATCGACCACCAACACCGTCACAGCCACCGGGGGGCCATTGTCAATGCTGATATGAACAACACTGGATCCACAACACACTAATGAGCCTTTGCCGACAGTCAGGACGGGGATCTGTCGTTTCTTCCATGTGATGCAACATTCCTTTCGAAGGAGGGTTTGGGTACAGCCGGTGTCAACCAGCGCTGAACGTTTACACCCATCAACTTGAACTGTCACTGCAGGAAGCGCTTTGTTCAATGCCGCTTTGGGGAGGGTGCTAGCGCTGCGGCGTCCTCCCCTTGCCCGTTTCCCGGACAATTCCGTGCTATGTGGCCTGGCTTATTGCATTGGTAACACCGTATTACTTTTCGTGCTCCATAATTTGGGGTGCGCCTTGTGCCGCCTCTGCAGTCTCTGGAGAAGTGGTTGGGGCCACCACATGTATAGCATCGTAGGCCCTCTGCTGGCGAGTCCAAGGTGTAAACCGCTGCAGAGACCAGTTCTCGATCGTCCTTCAAGATGTTTCGTGCTCTCGCCAACAACTCCACCAATTCAATCTCTGTGAGTCTCAATGATGCTCGCAGCAGTCGGCTTGCATCGTCCGGAAGTCCAGACAAAAAGGCGCATGCCAATATGCGGTCACTCGCACCGCCGAAGGGAGCAGCAAGCTTTTTCAAGTCGGCCATGTAGACGTCCACTGTCTCCCCCGGCCCAAGCCGGCGTTCGGAAAATTGCCTCCAGGCAACAAAAGGATCTGCACCAAATGCCCCGTGCAGCGCCTGTGCAATCTACTCCATGGTCGCATCATTACTGAGCTGCTGGTACACGGCGTAAGCCCCCTTAGTGAGTCTCAATGGGATGACCATAGCTGGGTCTTTAATTTTGCACAACCGGCAAACACGCTCGGCCTTCTCCAGCCATTCGACCACCGATGGACCAGCAGGAGAGCCGTCGAATTCCGGAATCAATCTGATGTCGAATTTTTCCATAACAATGCCGAAAATAGCTTGTAGCAGAAAAATTAATCTTCCACCTCTTCTTTCTCTTCTTCTTCCTCTTTCTCTTCTTCTTTCTCTTCTTCTTCTTTCTCTTCTTCTTTCTCTTCTTCTTATTTCTCTTCTTCTTCTTTCTCTTCTTCTTCTTTCTCTTCTTCTTCTTCCTCTTCTTTCTCTTCTTCTTCTTTCTCTTCTTCTTTCTCTTCTTCTTTCCACGTCGTCCCTCGTAGACTACGCTCTCAGCCTTCTGCCGTCTTGCCTCCAGCGACCCGTTTTTATATCAAACTGGACTCTCGTCTCCGCGAGAGAACACGAGATTTCACGGGATTACCTGGCGATATTAAGCCTAGGACGCCATCTTGCCGCTCTTTGGGCGGTCCAGCCCTGCAGAGCGCGCATCGAGACCGTTTTCCAGGTAATCCCATGTTTTCACAATTTATAACACAGTGGCTGCACTGATTGACATATATTCAGCCTCGCAAGTAGATAACGCGACTGTGGACGGTTTTCGTGTTTTCCACGAAATTAATCGCGCGTCGTCTGAGATTTTAAATCCATATCCAGTTATGCTTAGTCTATCCTGTGAGTTTGTCCAATCTGCATCGCAAAAACCTCTGATGTTTAAAGTACTTTTAGTGGGTTTGAATATTAATTGTTGATTGATTGTGGCTTTTATATACCTTAGGGCGTGTTTAGCTATGATCATGTGATTTTCGTATGGTTTATGCAAATATTGTGATAGTTTTGTTACTGTGAAACATAAGTCTGGCCTGGTGGCTGTCATTGCATATATTAAGCTTCCGACAATTATTTTATATAGCTTTTCGTCTGCTAATTTCCTAGTTTCGTTACATAACTTGTTAATATTATTTTCGCTAGGTGTGTATTTATGTTTTCAATCTTTCATTCCAAATCTTTCTAATACTTTTTGAAGATATCGTTTTTGATGCATGTATATTGTTTTGTTTTCATATGTAAATTCTATGACTAAAAAATATTTGATTTTGCCTTGATCTGTCATTTAAAATTTTTCTTTTAGAATAGTTTTCGTATTTATCATATTTTCGTTACATTTTGTCGCTATTAGTATATCATCTACCCATACAATATTAATTGTATATTTGTCATTATATTGTGTATAAACACAAACGTTTGCCAATGATTGACTAAACTTGTTTTCTATTAGATGTGTGTGTAACAAATTATTCCAATTTCTACCACTTTGTCTTAAACCATATAGTGATTTATTTAATTTATACACTAATCTACCGGTTTTGTTTTTATTTTCTATTTCAAATCCTTTTGCCTGTCCCATGTAAAGTTCCAAATTTATCGGTGCGTTTAGATAGGCTGATTTTGCGTCTAATTAATGTATATTTTAGATCGTATTGTGCCGCGATTTGCATCAACATTCTTATGAAAATTAATCTTGCTGTTGGTGAGAATGTTTCTTTGTAATCTACGTTTGGCTTTTGGGCATAACCTTTTGCCACTAGTCTTGTCTTAACTATCTCTTCCTGATTTTCATCAGTTTTAATAGTATGCACCCATCGTGCTGGGATTAGGGTTTTTTTCTGAGGTAATTCACTTAATTCAAATGTTTTATTTTATTTTAAAATGTAAATCTCCATTTTCATGGCCTTTTGCCAGTTTTCGGAACTATCTGAATGTATCGCTTCTTCGTGTTAGATAATGCCCCTATGGAGATCGGGTTTGACTTGCGCGATTTGTGGCGAGGTCGTCTCGTGCAGGTTTATTGCAATGTTGTTCTCACGGTCGCGGTGACGGGTGACGAGATCTTGAGTTCAAAGGTTAGATAACACCTGCGTGTTGATCACGAGATTTCGTGACGTCACAGTTTTTCCCGCTGGGAAAACTGGAGTGAGATTATCAGTTCTTGACTGGACGCCAACGAGAGAACACGCGTTTACCATGCAGCGATTACAAGCTAGGGGATTTCGGATCCCCCAAAAATGAGAGCCTAACGATGTCCCCCAACTTCCTTCCCTTGCAAGTAGCTAAGTGATTAGGAGATTAATTAAGAAATTAACTAGCGTAAGTCTCTCTCTCTTATACAACGAACCTGCTCAGTGTCGACAGGCTAATAACAATAAATGGCTCAAAGTAAAAAGAAGGGCTTGTTGTCTTTTGTCGTGTGCGGGGAGATTTGGTTTCAGCCCGCGAAAAAAACTCCGGTGTGATGGAGAAACCAGTGAAGTTGACGTTCGGCAAAACCACATGATAGCAGTCGCGACACAAAGCAGGCAACAAGGAAGGCGACAAGGTTAGTACGAATAGTTGTATACAACGGCGACGCAATGGAGAAAGAGAGAGACAAGGTTAATACGAATAGTTCCTGCAGCAGGGAAATGCGAATCGAGAAACGACATATCGTTTCATTAGCAGCGATGATGTTCGTTCTGGATCAACAAGGAACAGTTCTACGACGACCAGAGATTCCGACATTCGCTGAACGTATCACAACGTGTTAAGAAACGTGTTATAAACAAGCAAATGTAACATTCGTATGTACTTGGTACATTTCCTATGTGGTAACAATAATCTATCGTGTATTTTATTGCGTCATTATTTTTGTCTAACACAAAGTAGTCATTTTGGGTGGGTTTTCGTTCTCCCAATATTTTCAGTTACTACTTCTGTTTCGGGTTCATCTGTTTTAATATCTTCAGTTGTAGCACTTTCGTCTGTTTCTTTTATATTAGATTTTAAAAGTAAATTCCGTGCCTTGGTCGCTCCTTACTGTTTTTATATTTCCATACGGGGCAACGTCAGCTATACATCTTTCGAAAACTTCCACTGCGTCACTTTTACTTTTCAACATGTGGGTGACTATGAGACCGGAATAATCATCTATACACCCTAATACGTACTTAATATCACCCTTTGCTATGGGGTCTATCGGTCCTGCTAGATCAATGTGTACTAGTTCGAGTATTTTTGTTGCTCGTTTGTCAGGTATTTTATTTTTGAATTGGCGCATTTTCTAATTTAAGTATATCGTCGATGTTGCAATGTACCATTATGCTCTGCCACTTTTCTAGCGAATGTTTTATTTTCCTCGGAGAAGTTACATCATTTACCTTTCTTATAGATATATTAAATATAGTTCCATTAGTATTTAATGTTGCAGAGTTAGGTTTAAATTCAACGTAAGCACCCTTTTCTGTCGTCGCTTGTACTGAAAATATATTATTATTCTTAAAAAAACGGTATATATTAGGTGTTTTTGGAAAATGTTATTATATATCCTTGCATTCGTATCAGTCATTTTAATAGAAGCATCCCCTGTTTTAGCGCCAAATTATTGTATCAGCTTCCATCGGCTAGCTCAACAATATGGCGGGAGGAATCAAATTCTTTATCGAAGTTAATGAACTTGGACTAGTCGTTTAAGATATGGATTGTGGCTCCACAATCGACTAACAAATCAAGATATGAAGAATCATTAGCGTTATTAACAGAAAAAAATATAAGCAGTGTTCTTATCTGATACGTATTTTATTGCATTCCCTTCGTTGTTTGAGTGTCTATCTTGCGTTTTTTCTGCAAAAATGTGTGTCATGTGTTCGTGTTTTGCCGTTTTTGCACCAGCGTGCGGGTTTTCTACAATTTTCGGATTTATGTCCATATCGCCCGCACAAGAAGCATGATCCATTGAATTTGTTTTTGTTATATTTATTTGGTCTGGAAATGGTTGCTGGTTGGCTGTTATATTTCTTTTCTCTCACCCTCATTACTGCGTTCGCGCTTTCACCTTGGGTTTTTTCAGTTCCTTCGAAGTTTCTTATAGCGGTTTTAAAGTTCTGGAATATCATAGGTGTATCTCTCTGCGTTATTACCATGGTGAATGTCTTATATTAACTCGGTAATCCCTTTATAATCATTGCGATCAGTAATCCATCGCTTATCGTTTCTCCGGCATTTTTTAGGAATGTGGCGGCATTTTCCGCTCTTTTTACATAGTCTGTAATATTTTCATTTGACTTGTTTTGCAACGATGTTAATTCCGTGTACAACGAAATTATTCTTGGCTTTCCGCGTGACAGATAATGTTCTCTTAGGATATTTAATGCCTTTCTGCCATCGTTGTTTGCGTGTCGTATGATCAACGAAAGACTTCGGTCATCGAGGTATTTTACTAGTTCACCAAAAGCTTCGGCGTTCTTTTTCTGATTTATTTCAGCTTCGCTCCCCGCTGTAATGGTGCTGTACAGTTTTTGAGTCCGAATGTAGCCAAGGAACTTCACTTCCCATAATTCATACTTTCTTTCATCTCCCTGAAACATTAGTCTAAGCTTTTGAGGGGTAAGGCGTAACATCGGGGTAGACTATGAGTCACGCAGACATAGAAGAAAAGACAAGAATAGAATGGGGTAACAATAATACGTGCGTATTGCACAACTTTAATCTCGGACTGAAGATACAATTTGAAAGAACGAATTTGGCGCCTAATTCTCATGATATTTTTTGTATTTAAAAAAAATTATCATAAAACAAGATTTCACAAGATTTGTTTGTATTTAATATTACTTAGCTAAACTGAAATGATACCAGCATTAAACATTAAATTAAAAAATAATGCAACACAGCATCTAGCTGAATTTCTTCTGCCATGAATGTTTTAATAAGTAACTTGTAGTTACTGATACAAATAAACGATTTCACAAGAACTTAAAGTACTAAGGTGTGATACAATGCAGGGTACGAGTATAGGAAGTGACTCATCGAAAGAGAAAAAACACAATGCGGGAGTGGTCAATTTCCATTGTTCAGGACAGGTCAATAAGAAAAGAATACTGGACACGACATTTTAGGAGTGACAGTGTTTTACGACACCTGACTACAGTAAGATAGGTCGACGAAGAAAAAGCACGCCTCCAAGACTCAATCGAAATATATGAACATTTGTCTTGTGCTAGTTTATTTTAGTCTGAACCTAGGCGATCATTTCTGGCCACAAGTGACGCCGTTGATCAGGATCGACCCTTACAAGAAAAGAGGCATAGAAGAGAGCAGACTTCTGTTGAAGCGAAAGAAAAAAAATTGATCGAGAAAAAGAAAACGAAAGAAAAAACAAACAAACAGATCGAACAATGAAAGCAAAACAAAGCAAAAGATTCCGAACGCAGGCGAAAACAAAACGAGATGAAAAGAAAGAAACAAAAAGGAACACACACGGACTATCACAAAAAAGAAATTGATAAAAAGAAACAGGTAAGTGAGGAGGGTTTCTCTTCTTTTAACTCCGCACGCAAAAAAAAAATCGGCTCTTAAAAACAGTGTTTTTTAAATTCTGTTTTGATGAGAAGTTGTTGTATTTTTTTATAATTGTAATTGAAACATTTTTTTACCGGTAGCGATTAAGTTGCGACAAAGAGAGAGAGAGAGAGAGAGAGAGAGAGAGAGAGAGAGAGAGAGAGAGAGAGAGAGAGAGAGAGAGAGAAAGAACATGCATTTGCAAAACCCGCTATATCGGAAAACCGCTAGACTTTAACTGTTCGTAACCTATTTAAAAAATATTATGATTATACTTTATATTTCATATATTTTATTAATTTTCTGTTACTGAAATTGGTAGTGTTCACTTTAATGTTATTTGTATTTAATTTTAATTTAGAAAGTATTTTAAAAGAATTGAACTTAAAAAATATTTAATTTGAAAAAAAAACACTATCCACTAGATGCAATTTTTACTAGTTAGATTAAGAGAAGAAATCTCCAGATCTAGCGAGAAAACCGCTAAATTGGAAATCCTATAAGTAGTCGCATGTGTGGGGATGGTAGTTCCAGACAGCGTGATCCTTTGAAGGTATTGCTGGCCTTAGGGTTTGAAAAGGTAAGCGCGATCGGCGATAAAAGAGAGAACGAAAGAGGAGTGGCAGGAAAGAGAGAAAGAAGGATTGGCCAAGATGAGAAAGAGATAGATAGCCGACAACGGCAGCAGTAGGAGGGCATCCAGAAAAAAAGTTTTTTTTTCTTAATATGATAAAAGTCTATTACAATTTTTTTCCTGAATGTTTTAAATTGAATTGCAGATATTTGGTTTGGATAGAAAGGAGAATCAAGTCGTCTATTTACTTTCAGTTTAAAAATAAGATCGCAACTTGATGAAAATCAAGTCGGTCTCTCTAAAGGAAAATCATTTGAACACAAAATGCTAAATGTTTGTCCAAGAAATATAAACAATCATTTAATTGAGAAGGAAAAAAAGCTATAACGAATAATAGTCGGTTGATGAAATGTTTTTTTTTCAAAATCAATGGGCCAATTAGTTAACCTCGCAACTTATATATATAAGTAGCCTTGGATTTAGTGGGTTTAATGAATGCCTGTTGACATCAGACGGTACAGACAATCTTAACACTTGGAATGTATAGATGGCCTCAGAGTTTGGAAAAGTAAGGGTGATAAAAGAGAAGACAAAAGAGACACCAAGTTAGTTTGTTAGGATAAAAGCAGGTCGTATTGCGTTATTTGTTAAGAAATCTGACGAGGTCTCTGACTGTTGGGCGGGCTCATTGTGCGTCCCGTGTAGGTGGAAGGGTGGTAGTTAAGATACATTTCACTGAAGTGGGTATTTGCATTGAAGTCATGGTGATTGACTTGGTCAGAGGATTTGGTGGAACACAAGCAGTGGGATACTAGGGAAAGAGGCACCCGGGAATTCAAACATTAGATAGGGATATAACGCAGTAAAACGCTGTCGATAGGAACTGTCTTCCACTTCGCACGAGATGCGCAATCGATTTTGTGACCTAATAGCAGACCGAGAACTATGTGTGAAGGAATAGAAAGTAGAGAAGCATGTATGAGACAGTACCCGGAAAGTGGATGAATGATAAGCAGAATTGGGGAAAATTGGTTAGAGATTCTGTAATTGGTTAGTATGGAGTTAACACAGCTGGTGATTTTGATAGATGTTAGCTGGTATAAGTCAGGAATCTGAGAGTGTAATGTTGTGATTTTCTGATCAGAGATGGTCCATAATACGTGTAATGGAAAACGTAAAAATAAGAGAGGTAAGCCGATGATTTGTGCGGAGGAGAGAGAGACCCCCTCACTAAAAAAAGGGGACAATGAGAATAAAAAAAGAATAGAGACTTATATGTATTATATGTTACAATTGGATTTGCTTTGGGATATGGGTCTGATTGTCTTAACATTCTTCATGTGTTGAAAAAAAAGTAAAAGCGACAATCAGAAAAAAGGACCCATGTGTGTTATATATTTCAGTTATGTTTTCTTTAGGTTGTGAGTTTTATTATTTTGAATAATTTTTTTTATATGTAAAAAAAAGAAATAGAAACGGTAGAAATATTGTATTTTTATGTAAAAAATTTAATTTGTTGTTGAAAAGAGACACAGTTTCATGTTTGTCCGTGCAAAATTGTACAAAAACCTTGTTTTTATTGTTGGTAAATAAAATTAATGGCGGAAGGCCAGAAGAGTTGAGGTGTGGATAAAGTCCTCTTGGTAGGAGGTGTAAAAAATTCTTCTGATTTATTTTTTTAGAGGGAGGGGAGAAAGAAAAATGGCGGAATGCCTGTTAATATGAGAGGTGATTGGAAAATCCTCTTGGTAGGTGTGTCCTTCTGTGGGAGGTGAGTTTAAATTCCTCCAGTTTTTTTTCTACCTCGATGGAGAGGCGAGGTTGATTTTCTCTCTCTGGTATGGAAAGCATGTACCAGTGGACAGGAGCCTGCCCAAAAAGGAATTGCTTTGCTGTTGTTTTTTTAAGGGTACTCTAATACCTTTGGGCTGGAGAGAGGGTTAAATGCATCCTTGTGATTCCATTCGGAGATCACCCAGTCAGTTTTTGCTTATCTATCATGTTTCTGTCGTTTCTTAACCTATGTAATATGAATGTATGACTTTGTTTTTAAATTATGTAATATGATTTTTGTTTTGTAATTTATGTAATAAATGACAAGTTAGGCATGGGAGGTGTGTGATACAATGAAGGGTGCAAGTATAGGAAGTGACTCATCGAAAGAGACAAAAGACAATGCGGGAGTGGTCAATTTCCATTGTTCAGGACAGGTCACTAGGAAAAGAATACTGGACACGACATTTTAGGAGTGACAGTGTTTAACGACACCTGACTACAGTAAGGTAGGTCAGTTTTACGACAGGTGACGACAGTAAAGTTTATGGCAAAAGTTTACGAGTTTAGGTTTCGGAGAGAAGACGAACAGTTAGGATCGAACCTCTCGAGAGAGCGGATCGGACCGACAACTGACGAGAGATATAGCGACGACCACGACTGGGGTACCTATTTTCGCGCGGACGGAGAAAAGGCACGCCTCCCAGACTCAATCGAGATATATGAACATTTGTCTTGTGCTTGTTTATTTTAGCGTGAACCTAGGCGATCACTTCTGACCACAAAGGTTTTTTAGAAAGAATAAATAAAATTAATGCAACAGAGAATCTCGCTGAATTTGTTAAGCCCGAATCGCCATCCCCTAAATATATTCCAACAAATATGAGCTAAAGAGCGTATCAGCCGGCGAAGTTTGCGCTTGGCCCTCGTCCACGTATTCTCAATTAATTGTGTATAGATTGTAGAATCATTAGGAATTCACGAAATTTCTTTCATGGACCACTACATCGTGGCGTATATGCCAGTCTACATATGATCAATTGGAATATGCAGACCGACCATCGCTAATTATTCTACTGCCAGGAAGAATCTACTCTCTGATTATTGGAACAAGTGTCGCCCTTTTCCGATCGGCCACTTCCCTCAAGCCTCAGTGACCCGATTGTCTCTCGACCGCACCAAACACCCAGTGTTTTTTTCGCCAATGTCTTTTATGGTATTTCCGATGACAGAATTTCGTCTATTTCCACTTTTATCGGAGTCCCATCATCTGAAATATCCCCCAATCTTTTAGGGTTTCTGTCCAGAAATTGCGTGCATGCCCCCTAAAAATATTGTACCAGACGCTGATGGTAACGTAGCTCAAACCAGTTTCTTTCAACATGGTTTTTTGCCGGAAAATCTTTACTCCACAGATAAATCACCAAAACAATTGTTCTTAACAGGAAGTTGCTTTTCTCAAAGAAAGAGGTTTTCCGCATTGAAAGTCTTTTCGACAATCCCATCTCTAGCCATCACTGGATCTCGAATACCGTGCCAAGGAGCAACTTACATAGCAGATTGCACAATTACAAGCATCTGCTAACAAACGACGCTTTGCAGGCCATTCACTCGTTTCCAATTTGTCAGACAGGTTTCTGTCAAGTTAGAGTAATGATGTTTTCAGTTCTTATGAAATCATTGTCATATACTTCATTTACAATTTGTTATCCCCTATTAACGAAATGAATTAACGAAACAGACGAAACCTTTTTTTACAACAAACGAAAGGGGTTTATCCGTATATTTAAGGTTACTTATACTTTTTAGGTATAGGGTACATAAACTAAGGACAGTGTCCGAAAGAAGAACTTCAAATATATTCAGGCAAAGATAGCAGGCGCCGTGAGCGTCCAGTGGACAAGAAGGCAGGAGAGAGGCTGAGGCGATCCTTACTGGCAGGTGCCAGGGAACTGTCTTAAGTTTACAATGGTGACCCAGCAGGAGTCAGAAGGTTGCGTTTTCATATCACATCAGGGTCACCATTGTGAGAATATAGGATTTGTTATCCCCTATCTTAATTCATTTCGTGTGTAAAATACAGATAGGGCATAACAAATCCTCTATTCTTACATGTTCGCCGCATTCTGGGAACATTAGCCATCATTAGAATATTATTCTTAGAAAATTACTAATGCTAGTTTCATCCCAGTTTACTTCGGTTCTATTCTTTGAAGAAAATCTTGTGAAATACTTTTACATAATAAATGAAAAAGATAAAATACAAAAAATCTTGTGGAATACTTTTTTTTGTTAAGTTTATTTCATTAAGTTTCTAATCCAGTTATAAAAACGATTGCAGAAAAAAAACAATTTTAATTATTTGAAAAATATTGAAAAAAGTTTCTTGTTTGTTAAATTGTAAATTTGTAATCTGAAAAATAAAAATAATAAATAAAAATTACTCTTTGTTATATTTGAAATCCATGTATAAAACGCACTGATTTTATTTTCACAATAAAAATAATTTAGCAAAATGGTTTCGAGTTATGTTATTAAGACAAGAAAAATCCGCCCAAACTGAACGGTACGTAATTAACAGACGACAGAGTTGCCTCCTTTGAATAAGATTTATTTTCTCGAGAGATTCAGAGAAAAGTGATCAAGTCTCGTTTGTAATCTCGAATAACACTTGACTAGGATCTAGTTCTTGCGAGATTTTGTAGAACCCCTGTGATGTCTTTCCTCTTTCCATGCTGACTTCTTGGAGTGAAGTAAAGCTCTTGCCGGATCTCTCAGAACCTCCAAAATGCGTCGAATGTAAGTAAACACTTTTGTGTATTAAACACAACTTATTATTTGTACAACGACGATGTGCATTCAATTGTTTTGGGACTCATAGTAAACGTTTATTTCATTTATCTTTGATCGTGCCATCGGTTGTCAAAACAAACGTTAAATAAAGCACATGAATTTAACTTGCTTTTTCGTGTTTCCTTATTTGTCGACACACGGGTGTTATTGAATATTTATGTGTTTCCTGGTATTTACATCCGGTTGTCTATAGACTGAGAATGTGAACAACTCAACTGAATAAATACATAAAACAACTAAACATACAAAAATACGTTGTTGCATTCAAATAATTTTTATTCAAAAAGACATTTTAAAAAGTAAGTATAATTTTACTGTATTAATTTTTTGTCAATATGTTTTATTAAATTTCTGTGAATGTGGAGAGGAGGACCATGCGATCCAACCCTACTGGTCAATTGGTGTAGCTTGAAAGATCTTGCATAGTACACTATTGCCAAGAACTGCATGAAAACGCGGGAAACTGTCATATAACAAAGAATAGAAGATTAAATTACAAAATAATTAATAATAGCATAACTTTATTTTCGTATTTAAAACTCATGTAATCTTAAGAAAATTAATACGAAAAATACAAATGGCGACGAAAATGTGATCACTTGGTAAAAATTATACAGCTTAGAAAAATATGATTCCAAACTTTTATAAAAAATTAATTTCGTACCGGTTGACTGTCTCGTTACCTCGAGGTAGAGACAGCGGTTACATGAGCAGTCCACTGACACTGATATGGGGAGGAGGAATAGCTGTATTAAGCTAACCGTTGATATTCGTGAGGTCAAGCAACATCTTGATCGCTGTCTTTTGGTCTTTCACATTTTCGTTTAGTTAATTCAACTGAGATGAACTGTCTTGGAATACTTTGAAAGTTGATGTTAGATGATTGGTAAAGATCACCACCAAAATATACGATCCGACCTTGAACAGCAGTAGCCCATTCATACCCTCTTCTTTTGCAATGAACCAAGATAGTTTGAGCAAATGCATCAGTCTTCACATAGCAAATCCTTCTCTCACTTATTCGTTTATATTCTTTTTTCATAGTATCAATTCCACAGAAAAAGCAATGCAATGATCTCAGATAAACATTACACTCCTTTTTACTGGACGAGCTGAATCATTCATTTTTTAAAGTAAAAGTAATATCCTTTTTGGTCATGTGAGGAACACATTTTTGTTCAACTAGTTCCGGCTTCAATGACTTTTACACTTTTTGCGATACTTGCACGGTTGACACCTTCAGCACCCTTTTCTTGAAGCAGCACGTTCTCCTCACAGTCCAGATCCCGTTCACATAAAATAAGATGTCTCTGCTAGGAAAATATACAAAAATATATGTGTATTAGTACATGGTGTTTAGTATATGGCGAGTGAATTTTTTGTGAGGGAAATATCAGGGGAGTTTTGGGTGGGGTAAACATGGTCTATTTAGTTTTTATATTGTTTTCTCAAGAATCTTGTACCTTAAGAACAATTTCATTTATATACGGAGGTAAGACGCCCGATTAATTGAAGAAAGTACTAATTCACAACTGCTATGCATATAAAACTTATCACCCATATGTCAGTTTGTGAATCTGGGTGAGTGCAATAAGGGGTTCAGGGGTGTGAGTACCAATGTGTGTACGACAAGGGGATTAGGGATAGAGTACTCCTAGATATGGTATAAGGGATGCTTTGGCATAGCTGGTAACCCCTTCAAGTGAAAGATTGACCTTGAAAACCTAGGTAAAAATCCAGGATTTATTGAACTATCATGAAAACTGACCGAGTTTGTGCTTCACATGTAAATAGAAGATGACTTGTAAACTGAAAAAAGTACTCTTTGAAATTTGACACTTTCCCATACTACGATTTTGTCGAACTTTTAGGATGTTGTAGAGTAGACCCAGTCTAACAAACAACCTCCAAAAAACAAAATGTTGCGATTTTTCTGAAGTAGGGTTAATCTGGCAGTATATTGACTCGTCTATTCTTTGAAAAAGATCCAAAGATTTCAAAAGAATATAATTCTCCTCTAGTATGTGTATTTAAGTGTAAACTAGAGCCATATATTTCAGAAAAATATTTGCTGCGGATGAGGCATCCTACAAGATGCCAAATGTTCAAACTCTAAGAGATCATTTAAGGGTTCAATCCGTTTAAATGCAATTGTTTGGACCTCCCTTTTATTATATAGTACCGTATTTGGTGTACGGGTATATTGCCAGGTAATTAAAAACAGTTTCGGCTACTATGATTAATTGAATTTATAACCATTATGTGTTGTAACCAGCATGGTGTTTGTGTAAGAGATAAGGCACACACTTCAGTATGAGTTTTTGTTTCTTCACTATGAGTCTTTACCGCAAAGAGCAACATACTGCATATTTTGGTTAGTATCAAGTACGCTTTCGTATAACCTACAACATACAATACCTCAGTCTAAGTTAATAGCTAAATACTTCACAAGAATATTGTCACTAGTCTCATTATATGCTGCGATTTTTGAAAAAGTCGAATAACATATTTTACAAGTACATGGTTTCTACCATTTGGATGTGATGTAACATACCTCATTTGTGTGTAAAATAAACCACACACTTCATGAGAACATAGTTTCCTCTTAATTTTATTTTACTTGAGTGTAAGTCCTCAGAATTCAAGTGGCTCCTTCCTGGGGCTAACACTTGATCCCTATGAGATACATATATATCTTATTTGGGCTTAGAATGGTGTTATTTCATGATCTTAGACACTCAGGGATTGTGTCTAGTAAGAATTTAAATTTCCTCTGTAGGCATTGTGTACGCAATTATGTGACTTCCATGCAAAAGAAAATATAGTTTCGCTCATATGTGTTCGCTTGTGTTGCAACCTATGCTTTTCATTACCAAATGAACCAAATATTTTATGAGAATATAGTTTCTCTTAAAAATCAGCATATTGGATTTGTCTAAGTAAGAAGGCATATACTTTACAAGAAGATAGTTTATATGTAGTGTGTTTGAATGCGTAAAACATTGTATTTTTGTAAACCGAAAGAGCAACACACTTCCCAAGAATATTTTTTGTGTACAGTATGTCTTCACATGTTACATATTAGAATCTTACAAAAGGTACAAATAGTTAACCAGAATATGGTTTCACTCCGGTATGTGTCTGCATATGTCGAAACATATCTCGTTTCTTTGTAAAAGAGTCACATACTTCACCAGAATATTGTTTCTCTCCAGTATGTGTTTTCATATGTAGCAACATACTTTTTTTCTGTGTAAAAGAAGAGCCACATACTTCACATGAATATGGTTTCTCTCCAGTATGCGTTCGCATATGTCGCAACATATATTGTTTCCTTGCAAAAGAAGAGCCACATACTTCACAGGAATATGGTCTTTCGCCGGTATGCATTCGCATATGTTGCACCATATGATGTTTTATTGTAAAAGACGAGCCACATACTTCACAGGAATATGGTTTCTCTCCGGTATGTGTTCGCATATGTCTCAACATATGTTGGTTAGTTCTAAAAGCAGAGCCACATATTTCACAAGAATATGGTCTCTCTCCAGTATGTGTTCGCTTATGTTCCACCATATGTTTTTTCTCTCTAAAAGAAGTACCACATACTTCACAAGAATATGGTTTCTCTCCAGTATGCGTTCGCATATGTTGCAACATACTTTGTTTCTGTGTAAAAGAATACCCACATACTTCACAAGAATATGGTTTCTCTCCAGTATGCGTTCGCATATGTAGCAACATATGATGCTTCATTGTGCTAGAAAAACCACAAACTTCACAAGAATATGGTTTCTCTCCAGTATGTATTCGCATATGTCTTAGCATATGTTGTTTCCTTGTAAAAGAAGAGCCGCATATTTCACAAGAATATGCTTTCTCACCAGTATGTGATCGCATGTCAATAACCACACTCTGTTCATTTGTAAAGGAAGAACCATATACTTCACAAGAATATGGTTTCTCTCCAATATCAGATCTATAGTTCATTTTCCAAGTAGAAATATCTGACATTTTATTAGTCCACTTTGTTTTTCTGTATTCTCCATATTGGGTTTTTGTGAATTATGAAGTGTCAACATTTATTTGTCAATTTTTGCATTGATTTAAACTTTTGTGATAGAGCAATGACTTATATTCTTCTCATGTTTTAGTAAATGTATGATTTCTCTCATTTCAGGCTTTTTATTTCAGGCAATTTACATCAAGAAATTGAATTTGTTTTCATACAACATTTCCATCTTTCTATATTTCAAGTCACCAAGAGAATTTAGATCCATTCAAATCCAATAATGCTTGTTTTTCCCATGAATGCTGGATATTCTGTAAAATTAAAAACAGGTATAAGATAAATTTCAAGAAAATATATTAATTTTATACATCTTCTTTGCAAACCAAATTCCTAAGCAGTGTGGGCTAAATGGCAAAATTGATGTTATTATGTACAGTTTTATTAAGTCTTCAAATGAATTATTGATTAATTAAAAAATATATAATAAATTAATTAATTTCTTTTTTATAGGATTCAATTTTTATATTTAATCCAATAAAAAAGAAATTAATTAATTCATTATATATTTTTTAATTAATCAATAATTTATTAATGAGATCTATAATGTAATAAATTTTTAAAATATAATTTACACATTTTTCATAGTTTACAAAAGAAAGAAGTTCTTTCAAATAATATTTAGGAAACACCAATACTTTCTTGCTCATCTTCAAAGACTTATGATAATCCCATTTTGTTTGCAACATTGTTTGTATGATGTTTTGCAACTCATGTAATAAGTCAGGCAATGCTTTCCTATTGCACTCGGTTCAACAAATTTATTAGTAAATATTTGAAGATACTAAGAAACTGGAGAATATATGTAAACCACCAAAATTACCTACAAAAATCATATGCAATAAAAAAAAACCCAAATTAAAACATTTATATCTTTTTTGCATATCTGATTAGTTTATATATTAGATTTCACTGAATAATCTTATTTCTTTAAAAATTATTTTCACTTTAACCAAACAGAATAAAACGTTATTTCATGAAACAATACAAACATCATAATTTTTACAGTCCGCTATTCCGTGTTCACAACAGCAAGCCGCAACCAATAGACACACTCGGTAGTCATATCTTTTAAAAAGTAAAAATCTTTTTCATGTAAAACTTTATAATTAAAACTTACTGGTAAATATGTTTTAAATGAAAATTAAATATAAATAAACATGGATTTTTTTAATATATACGATCCGACAACACGATGGTTGGTAAAAAATTTATATTTCAATGTTTCGAAAAAAAAACCCACCTATTTGATTACTTATTTTTTTTAAAGAAATTATTTAAAATAAAAATACAAAATGTTCCTTTCAGCAAGATTTAATCATAAAGTTTTACATGAAAAAGATTTTGACTCTTAAAAATGTAATACCGTCGAGAGAGATTATGGCTTGTTGTGAATTCGGAATAGCGGTACACTGACTGAATTGCTTTCTGAAATGTCATATTTTTAATTTAATAACTCAATTTCTTTATGAACATTAGGTTTTGTGTGATGAAACATTCACTAATTAAATTTTTGGATTTCTAATCTCATATAATTTTGTGAAATGTTGATTATCATTTAACATATCACATCAGATGAAGAAAAATGACAGCAGTTTATTGAGGAAAAAGCGAGATTTGCCTCTATGACAAAATTGATGTGCCATTTACACAGTAAGGTCTTGCAGCCGCATTTCTCTGCCAAGTACACGTGTACAGGAAAAGGTTTAATGCACAATTTATTCTGAGTAAAATAATATGTTAGACTTTGTAAAAGAAAACTCTATTAGGATTACTATTGGTGATGGAATGCAGACATATAGAACTGCTAAGTGAAACGGTGGCTGTAATTTAGATCCTGGTAATGGTGAAAGAGCTGCTTGGGTTTGAGGACCTGATGAAAACAGATGCAATAAAAACTCCTGGAAGAGTATCCACCATTTAAGTCAGAACACTTGTTACTTTCGATTAGTTACTCAGATAAGGGGAGCGTCTGGGGATTGGATGGTTTTCTATTTTGAAAATGAGCTTCCAGACGTCTCAAACATTATCGCCAGAGGGAAGATGTTTTCTCTGTGTGAAAACACAGTGTACATCAACTCTCTTAGTATCATTATCATCATCTGATTTATTTTTAACAGACCCTAAATTAGTCAGTCTCGATCGAAGTTTTAATCTCCAGGCTTGGAAATTTTGAAGATAAAAGTTTGCAATCCCCAGAACCGCATGGTCATATTTACACAACTCATCCCAATAGAGCTTTGGTTTTCCAACCTGCCAACTTGATGCGATGGACATGTATCATACCCGCGAAATTCACTTGATATGGACAAGCTATCTCATCTTGCCCAGCTTAAGGATATCAGATATTTATTATACCAAGCTTAGAGAGAAGAGTGTCAAGGAGAGTGTCGTCTTTCGGGTTGACATGGAAGATCTTTCGAATTATAGCTCTCTTGTTGCGCTGCAGTCTCTTGAGAGTGCTTTATTAGGAACCCCAAGTCTCGGTAACACCTGCCATCTAGTTGTGACGGCCAAAGACTTATTTGTTAAGTTGACAGGAGTTCTCTATAGGCAGATTTGCATCGAGTAATGGCAGCAGTCTCATAACTGCCATAAGCTGAAAGGGAGTCGCCCAGGTAGCAGAATTCGACTTCCAGTTTGCTATTCCCAACTGCGACCTCTTACAGTGGCCTTCCTTGATAGGTCTACCTGTGCCCACACAGCGAGAACACCTTCATTGCTGATCTGCTTGGGGTAGGTCACTGATTCTACTGCATCTTTTTTAGTATCGATGCGGCAGAAGATGGATTTTCTCCCTGTAGAACTCACTCAATCGACATACTAAACAAAAGGCAAGTGCATTGTCAAAAAGGTATGATGATGACTAGATGGATAATCCCCCACTGATATATGCCAATGGAAACCATCAAACGAGTACATCAAGCAAATTTATGCAAAAGAAAATAGTGAGTAGACTCTTGCAGGTTTCTAGAGGCAATTAGTAGAGAAGCATTTCCGGTGTACATACGAACTGGCGGGGAAGGTATTATCAAGTGATCCACAGATCGATCACTAACTAATTGTTTCTAAAAAGTGATGCACTGTATGAGAGGTTGTTTATTGCCAAAAAGATGGTGTCCTCGCTGTGATTGCACTAGCGAATTCTTATTCAGTTATTAAAGTCCGTTTATTTTTTTTACACTATTATGTGTAATCAGTGTTTAGGAATTCCAGGGAAAGAACTAACCTGCATATTTATATCCCCATAAGTCTACTCCCACTCTTTGCTAAAATCTTTGAATCTTTAATCAATATAGTGATAGTTAACCACATCATTAATGCTAAACTTATTTCTGATAAACAGTATTAATTTAGGCAAGCGTGTTCTACTGCGAATACCCCAATGATCATCTCTTAATGAATATAACATTCAGTTGACAACGCAGATGAAGCTAACACAGAAGCGCTTGATATATCCAAAGCCTTTAGAAATTTTCCGGCATGAAGATCTACTGCTAATTAATTTGTACAAAAGATATATATATATATATATATATATATATATATATATATATATATATATATATATATATATATTCTGTAGGTAATAAATAATTAATATTTATTCATAAATATTATTAAAAAAACCCTTTACTAAGGCCGGAATAGTTTACTATCTTATTTCCAAAATTAAAGACATGCTATTTGAAGTACAAATATATGTGATCATCATTTTTATATAATATAAAATAGAATGTTTTTTTAAATAAAAATCAATGCATGAAAATTTATAACGATTTTCTAGCACACTTTTAATGTCCTGTTTTGGTAAATACTTTTCTCTAAAACCTTTAAAACTATTTTTTTTATTTGATCGTATTCAAAATTTCAGAGATTTTTTTTATTAAAAATACTACTAACTGTATTCATTTCTGAGAAGAACGTTGTGGTCTTAAAATTTGTTGACCTTAAAGAAATCTGCAATTAAAAAAATATAAACTCATGCAATTACAATAATAAGTAAAGAAATAATAAACACTGAACATTCGGATAATTACCTAGTATTCAAAAATGTATCTGAATATTAAAGCCGTCTATTTTTAAATATCACTAAGCTATGGTTGCGGATTTTTGCTATAAATAGTTTTAATTTTCTGCAATAAGTCTGTAAAAATTATAAATAAACCAATTTTGGTTTTAGATAATAAAAATATGTGAGGAGTTTTGATATTACAAATGTATTTATACATTTCTAATGTTTTTATATGATTTAAAGTCAGGATAAAATTAATTATTCTAAATTGAAGTAACAAACTACTGAATTACAGCAAAACAAAAACAAATTTTAAAAAATACAAAAGATTATATTTACATTCTTGTGATTTATCTGAGAATAAAGAAAATCAAGTTGATATTTAATAAGAAACCTATTTTTACAGCAAGAGATTTTCAAAGTTTTATGAATTCTTTCATTTTGCAATCAGAGAAGAAAGTAAACAAAGAAAATAATCTATCAAAATGTATAGAATTTTTTTTAATGAATAGGTTAGACAAGCCTTTGTTGAATTATCTTCATTTTATAATAGCATATGTTTGTAAGTAAATGTAATGCTTAGTTTACATCTAAATATGAATAAATTGGTAAAAATATGACATTCTAAAAATTCAAAAATTAAATTATACATTAGACATCCGATCGAAAGTTATCCGATGTTTCATCGCTATCACTTCTTCAATAAATTGAAATATCGATTATTGCAGAATTTTATTTCATGCAACAACTGTAAGCACATCATCATCGTATCTTATCATGCCAATACTGGATTCATTGTTGGGAATCAAAATTACAGTCCATAAACTCTTGGTCAATACAAGTTGATCAATCACTGCAATTCATTGCCTGTCTGTGATTTCCACAAGAACAATTGATCGTTGTTGTTGCTGGTCTCCAACCTTTTCTCTTGCTGAGTTCAGGATAACTTAGTCATTCATTGGAAGATCCGTCCCATGTGGAATATTTTCTCTGGGTTCTTGGTTAACTTCGTTCAAGTAGTCATTCCAGTCATTTTATCTGTCACTGTGGTAGTTCTGTCACCTTGCAAGTTCAGAGCTCACTGATGTCATGAACTACTTCTTGATTTCAATCTACCCTTTCACCATATAAGGATTCTATTGTATAGGTTTCGTGTTTGTTTTGGGGTTCTAACATGGGCATGCCTTCGAATATATCAGAGGTACAATGCCAACCAATCTGTACACTGTTGGGAGTAGTATTGGTTTTAGTGTTGTAGTGATTATACAGCATGCATTATTAAGTACTAGGTCAATTAATTTGGCATGGCCCGATCCAGCCCAGACTTCAGGGGAGTATATAGTAGCAGTTATCTAAGTGATAATGCTATGGTGTGTAAGGATTTAGATTCAGTTCTCAAGTTTGAATTTGCGAATTTTGTCAGCAAGTTGTTCCTTGTAGCAACTTTTTCTTTTATATTCTTGCAGTGCTGTTTGAAGGATAGACTTCTGTCATGTGTAACACCCAGACAAACAGGAAAACTGACATTTTGTACTTCATTGTCATTCCAGGTGATGGTGAGCTTACTTGTTGCCTCATAGTTGATGAGGTGAAATGTGCAGACCTGTGTCTTTCCTGGATTAGCATTGAGTGTATTGTTTTTGTAGTATTGCACCAGAGTATTAAGAATGTTTAAAAGTCATTGCTAAATATATACGTAGTCCCATGCTTCCGTCCATAAAGGATTTTCATTGGTATATATGTTCAAATGGGTAGGCATCCTTGGAAAAATCCGTTTTTTAGGTCTTTAAATGAGAAACTCTGTTAGTGAGCAGTGATTGAATAAGTCTGACAACTGCTGCATTCTTAGTCATTCGGCTCCTTTCAGTAATAGTGTCTTGTGGTTCACCTTATTATATGCAACTGTAAGTTCAACAAACTCTGTTGCTGTTATCAGTTTTTCTTCATACCAATTTTCAATATATCGAGTTAGATTAAGAAGTTGATCACAACAGGCTCTTCATCGATGAAAACCGGCCTGATAAAACGATAATTGCTTTTCTGTAAACACATCAAATGGCTTTTTACAGATGCGTACAACATTTCAACTACTATCAATGCATCTAAAAACTCAACGGTTACCCATTTGTCATGCAACTCTTACTAACACATATTGTAGTGGAACAGAGAGAGAGAGAGAGAGAAAGAGAGAGAGAGAAAGAGAGAGAGAGAGAGAAAGAGAGAGAGAGAGACAGACAGACAGAGAGAAAGGGGTGGGAAGAAGAAGGAGATACAAAGACAGAGAGGGGAAGGGAGAAAGATAGGTCTCAATAAATCAGGTTCACTTTCGATTCTGCAGGGTAGCTGATTTTTAAGGGCCTTAAAACATAACTTATGTATCGAATTAGACAGCTTAAATTTTTGCAAAATATGAAAAAAGAACAGGGAAAGGTTCTTCCTTTCTGGACACGATAGCATTACTACGATCAATATAATAATATAATCAAGGGACAAGTTTGATACAAGGTCGGTTTTTATTGTGGAAGATATCAAACTAACCCAAAATTCACTCAGTGGAAAACCATTTCTCGTCCTCTGACTGAAGACTAAATAGACACTACACGTTTATCCTATTTTGAAAAAAAAAGAAAGATTATTTTAATTTTTAGAAGGGGTTTCATTTGCTATTACAATATAATGAAAACAGCAGCACATAAAAAAGAGTTGATGAAGAGCAGTAATATGAAAAGAGCAGTAACTTTGGATATATAGACAATTGGTGGTGAGGGAGGTTAAATATTACGTTTTCCACAAGTTTTCTTACTTACATTTCATTACTTAACTAAGTATAATTTAGAGATAGCATTCGAGGCCCAAATAATAACCACATTCAATTAATAAAATGTTTATGTGTTTTAACTTGGAAAATCATGTTCTTTCTTTGTACATAAAAGCTACAAATTATGTTTTGAAAAAAGAAAATTACATTGAAATGACAAAGGACAATTGGAGTTACTGCCCCTTTTCGGCTTACCTGTCTATACATAATTATAAGGTTTTTGCGTATTGGTACAGCTTTTGAACCAGATAAAACCGACTTTTTGTTCAGCATCTTACGATTCGTTAATGTCAACCTCCGGAAGATGTTGAAGCTCTTAGCCAATCAGAAGATTCGAGAACCAGACGAAAACTTTACCTGTAAATTGATTAAAACTTTCTTGCTGGCAGTCAATAATTGAAAAAACGTGATTAATCCAAACTAGTGCAGCTTTCGAACAGGACTGTTGTTTTGCTAACCCAAACCTTGTTTTCCGCCCGATTAAAAAGCTGAACCAGCATCCCGTCTCACACACATAAAAACGAGAAAAAAACAACAACTGTAAACATCGTTGCTTCATTGTTTATTTTACGTATAATCTTTTGTTTATTTATAGAAGAACATAATTTGTTACAATACCGTAGGGCCCCATTATGCAAGGCACAGTAGGTTAACTAGTATCAAATAGCTAATTTTGTTATTGAAAAATAGGTTTTGTTTCTGGACTCAGAAGTGAGTCAGAGAAGTGTTTGATCCAAGAATAGTCATAATAAATTTAGACACCTGACGTGACCTTTGAGTCAGAGATCAGAGTGAGTCATTTTTGTCCCCATATCGTGCGTGGGAATGATGATTACGTCACCACGGAAAACAAAAACTTAGCTTTTTAGAATCAGTCTGAGCTTAGAGGCGATACCGTTCAGACCGGGTGCGAGCATGTAGCCGGTAAACTGGTAAGGCCCCGTTCTGGGAGGGCAGAAGATATCCCAAAAGGAACCGGAAAATAGCCGGGGCATGAGAGAGTCGAAGCCGGAATCCCCCTGACAGCAAACGAACCAAAAAAATAAGAAGCTTGTGTGAGAATAAAGAAATTTGTGTGAAATATCCCTTAAAAAAATTCGTGTCTCGTGTATTCATTCTGTCTGAGACAGACCTCTTCCTTCGATCAAGACGACACAGCCAGCGAAGACTAGACGAATCACAGGCCAAAGAAGAGAACAGAAGATAAGGTAAACCTTGAGATTTATTTGAGAACTTTTTAGAGACTTTAAGATACGTATAAATGAACAGAGGCCGTAATTGAAAAAGGCTTGAGATGCCGTTTCCAATGTAAAGGTGTATCGTAACAAATTCATGAAAAAAATAAACTTTTAACTTTATCGTAAAAAAGAATTCCATTGATTTTTTTCGTCAAAAAATAAATTATCAAAAAAAATAAACATACGGTGAGTGTTTTTCTTTCATATTTTTTTTCATTTTGAAAAGCTGCTTTGTTTTGATTTTGACGCTGTTTCGCTTTTATTGGGTTTTTTTTTCAGGTTGTTTACGTATTTTTGCATCTGCAAAAGTCGGTTTCGTCTGGTTTAAAAGTCGTAATTGAACCGATTTTTAGTTTACGGTTATTTCTAATTTCAAATCGAATTCATCTTTCAAAACCTTAAATAGGTTATTTTGCCACCACCAAGTAATTTGCAGCATATTTGAAGGCCAAATTATATAACTAAAACAAATCGATAATGACCTGTGTTTCCCTGATTTTTGTTTTTTTACCAAACGCAAAGAAAACGCAAATTGTTTTGTAGAATCAAAAGTTTTTTTAAAATCCAGGTTCACTAACGCATTCTGCATTAAAAATTTATATTTCTATAAATACTGAAATTTTCATTTAAATATCGTAATATGGGTAAACATTGCCCCCTGGCTGTGCGCATGCGCCAACAAACGGAAGCGCTAATAGAATTCCTCATCGATGGGAATATATTTGCGAATATTTGCTTAGTTTTCTAAGCAAAATATGTTTTTACTGCATTAGTAAATAAAACCCACAATTTGTATCCAGTTTAAATTTAGGTGTTTGTTCTTTTTTTATTTTCATCGATAGACTTTTAACTTTTTTTGCTTCCGTTTGTTGGCGCATGCGCACAGCCAGGGGGTCAGTGTTATGCAGTTTTACCGTAATATGTTTATTTTTGTAATGTTTTAAGTAGAGAGGGGGTGTATTTTAACTGCATCACTCCCGTCTACAAATCGTTTTTTTGGGTGACGGAATTAATTACAAACCGGAAGTAATTTTATGTCGCTTAGGAATTAGAGATCTCGTAATTCATGATGATAAAATGAAATAAAACTTTTCTTTTTAATTTGTACAATATAATTTTGCAAATGAAAGAAATAAAATGAGATTTATTAGTTGAATAACAAATAAAATTGATAAATTAAGTCCAAGTTGTAATTAATTTCGAGTTGTAATTAATTCCGAGTTGTAATTAATTCCGAACCCCGTTTTTTTAATGTGTTTTGAGCCGTTAGAGTTAAGGTTAGGGAGGATACGTAATAACCAAACTACGTATTTACGGCGGGGTTCAATGTCAAAAGGGCAGTTGAAAACAGCAACAACAAAATATAAAAACAACACAGAAACAAAAGAACAGATTGGAAACGATTCTATCAAATTAGCCTTTCTTTGTTTACATGCAGACTTGGAACGTTGACTTATTTCTATATCAAAACCAAAGAGAATCGTAATGGTTCGGATGCGCCCCAGTCGTAAAAAAGACCCCAAAAGCAATTTAATTAAAATAATACTTACTTTTTGTTGAACGATCTGCTTTAAAGAAGAAACGATTATAATTAAAACGTGACGATTTTGACAAGTGGAGTCAACATTTAAGATGCTGACCGGAAAAGCAGGTTCGCAGAAATTAAGATTCGAGGTAATTTAAATTAACTATCCTTTGTCAATATTACGGGCAAAATGGTTAAATCAAAGATACTTATGTCTTTGTGACTTCCTGTTTAATCGTTCGCGTCATCTGACGTACGGATGAGCAGACATGACAAATAAAACCTTTTTGTTAGCATTTCTTTATGCGAATTTTATAATAGTTAAAAAAAAAAAATAATAATAATAAATTTGTTTAATAATTTTTTCTATAGTAATAAAGAAATAATATGTACATTGAAAAAACAACACATTTTTATTAATAATGTAAGTGTTTGAAATAAATAGAAACATATGCTATAATAAAACATTTTATTGAATTAAATTTTCACAAACAAATTATTAACCCAAAACCTATTTTTTTACATTGAAAAAAATTGAATTTTATTGAATTAATTTTAATAAACAAATTATCAACTGAAAGTTTGTTTTTTTACATTGAAAAAAATTTAATTTTATTGAATTATTTTTATTGAATTAATTGAGATTTAAAGACGGGGGATCAGTCTTGTTCGTCTTTTACCATAGTCCGTTTTTCACAACTTTGTAAGTCTTAAAATCACAATTTTTTGAAATTTCTTTCCAAAACCCCCGGAATTCTCCCGCCACATGATATGTAATTGTAAACAGAAGAATAATTTTAAAAATTTGAGATGGTCAAAAAGAGGGGGATCAGTCTACGTTGAATTAACATTGGAAACTGATTCCACCTCTTAAAATGTAAAATATTTAGAATTTTTTTCCAAAAAACCCAGAATTCTCTAGCAGCCTGATAGCTAAGTGTACACCGAAAAAAGAAAAAAAAATGGTCAATAAAAAGTTGTGAAAAACGGACTGTGGACAAAGACGAACATGTGCCAAATAGCCTCTTTCTTAATTTTAATGTTATCTTATGGGAAGATAATCAATAATTAGTAATCAGAAACGGAAACGGAAGTCGAAATTTAAAAAAAGTTTTATAAATGTGAAAGTTTCTGGTCATCCCTACGTCAGATGACGCGCATGATTAAACAGGAAGTCACACGAACATAAAAATCTTGGATTTAACCGCAAAATTATTATTAGTTTATTTATCGCAATATTTTGGTAATTCGTGACATTTAAATTTTTGTGTGGCTTTAGGGTTTCTTTGCGGTACAAGACGTTTCATCTCATATACGGATGACCAAAAATGATGAAAAATATTTTTTTAATGCATATTAATTTGAAACTTGTCTATCATCATATTCTATTTTACACTTGTTTGACATGCTTTACAGTCAATACGTTCATTATTATGCGCATTGTTTCTTTTTTCTTTCTTTTTTGTTGGAAAAAAGCGAAACTTGAATTTACTTTGTTTCTGGTAATTCCCTGAAGCCACTCAAAGGAAATGGTGTGTAGCTTCTCACAATTTCATACATTGAATTTCAGTCTCTCTCCAGAACTTATTGTTTCGATATTGTTGATTTACTTCTATCCCACCAAGGAAGATGTGGCACCCGGCTCGAAGATGGGGTGGATGGGGGGTCAGCGCTCATAAATTGTTACATTACGATGTATTTAAGAAGTCAAGAGAACACAAGTGTAGGAGAGAGATAAGACATACTGGCCGAAGCGAGGCTTTATTCCGAGAGAGGCCGGAAACGGATGCAGATGCATGCCGGGTGTAACAGGGAAAAATGGGGGTTATAGTCCAACGTATGTACGTTGGACTATACTATACTATTATGGGGAGCATAATGTAACATCCTTCCTTTTTATGGATGAGGAGTGTCCTTACTGTATGCAGTTACATAGTTTAGCCAGAACTGCTATCAGTTCGTGTAGTCTTTGAGGTATGCTGGCCTTCGTATTCCTCTGTCAATGCGTGTGTGGGTCCTGACAGGGGATTCGCCTTGGAAAGACTTCTTAGCGTCGGTTGGTTGGTGTGGTGAGCAAGTGTCTTGGGTTCTGTCAATGGGAGTAGAGGGGGAATGAATATTTGGTGTGTACTCCATCGCTGTCTGTGGTGTTCCAGCTGACGAGTGGGTGTGCGCCCTGTCATTTGTGGGTGCTCCGGGGATCTTCACATGTGAAGTCTGCGGCGTCGGTAGCTTCCGGTATATCATGCGGCATTAAGGTTTCTTTTGGTTGCTCTGTGCCGCACTTGCAGCAGGTTTCGCAAGTAAAGATGTATTCACGTATCTCCGATGACATTCCTGGCCAGAAAACACATTCTCTAGCGCGGCGTAGGCATCCATCTATGCCAATGTGTGAGGAGTGAATAGGTTTCATTCGTTTGTCCTATGAAGTGTTGGTCGAATTTGGCTATCACCGTATCGACGTCATTTTTGTCTTCGGTAGGGGCTAATTGAAACCCGTTGTGGATAGTAAGGGCGTCTGGTCCGACTGCGTGGTGAAACAACGCTGTTTGATACTGTTTATCCTGGTCTGCTAGTTTGGCGATAGTGCAGTAGTTCTTCCACATCTGTTTCCATGATTTCCACGCTTCCGCGGGGTTGGTCTTAGTATGCAAACTGCTTTTGGGGCATTATGTCTGCTCGAAAACTTTCCGCATTCTTTTTCGCACGAGGGACGTTGTTGATAGTTTGTAGTAGTAGTTGTAGCACTGTCCGTCGCTTGGGAAGGAGATAAAGCTTCACTGGTTGCTCGTTCTGACGATGACTTTGTGTTTCAGGCTTTGAGACGTGTTTTACACCGCGCCACCATGTTACATTACGATGTATTTAAGAAGTAAAGAGAACACAAGTGTAGGAGAGAGATAAGACATACTGGCCGAAGCCAGGCTTTACTCCAGGATAGGCCGGAAACGGATGCAGATGCATGCCGGGAGTAACAGGGAAAAGAGGGTTATAGTCCAACGTACATGGGTGGGGAGCATAATGTAACAAGTATAAAGATCCTCCATTTCTAAGCTTGTGGCAGATATGCGGATTTGCCAGTCGAAACATGATGCAGGCCCGAACGCTTTAGTATCACCACCTGTTTCGAAAATCTCGAAAGGTGACCTGCATCTCTGGCAAATTAGGTTATATGTCACTTAATTAGAGAAGGTGTTGGAGAATTAAAAAAAAAACTTAAATTGGAGAGAAAAAAACGCACCCAGGGGGGGGGCGAATACGAAAATAAAGCGGAGACCTAATGAAATCATTCATGCACTAGGTAAGTTATGAACTAAATGATGATCAAAACAGGTCTCCGGATCTAGCCTTAAACGGGACATGATCAACGTTCGTTGGAGTAACCCAAAATCATTTGCCTAAGGCACGCCCATATGACACTCAAGTCGTGCAATTGTCACCCGTCTTTCACCAAATTCAAATACGGTCGGGGGCAGCGAAGGTCTCACCTTTCATGCGTGTCTGCCATATCACACTTCTTAACAATGCTAGTAACGTTTTTGCCTATCATTTGTCGGAGCCCAATTGCTACATACATTAATAGGTTACAGTTCGAATGACGTTACATTCAATAGGCGGACTATGAGACCTGCAACTAACTTAATCAGTGGCACAACGATGCGGCAATAAACAAAGGCGTGGCTAACAGCCTTGTCTTCAACACCGCAACGAAGACAAATAGGCGAAGCCTTAATGCAAGCTTCATTAAGCATTTTGCTAGTCCAGAGAGAATTTCTAATAATCAACCAGGCCAGAAATGCCTCGTCATTATCGAGGCACTTAAGCACAGGCGCCCAAGGCAAGATTGAGCGTAGACCTCCCCTCGATAAACCGAGCCCCTTACTCTTCTCGAACAGATCACCTCACAATAACCCGATACAATGCCTTTCGAGACAACAGATAGATGCCAGAGAGGCTTCCTTTCACAAGCAAGAGGAACTTCAAAGCCCGTCGACATTCGCAGTAACAGGAGCACTCGTCTTGGGGCAACCTGTGTGCCTCCTTCTCATCCAAGTGCACACTTCTCAAAGCCGGAACGGCTTTCTTAGTATCTTCCTTCCAGAAGCCACCGTTTCCCTAAACTGGTGTACACATTCGATCCAGGTAGTATAGCCGAAGCGTATGTAGACGAATTTCAACACCTGGCATATCCAGACTGCCCTCAAAAGGATGAAGATCACAGAGCTCGCGAGGGGATCTACCAAGCCATAAAAACTTGAAAATAGCCACCTGCAATTCAAGCAGTGAATCCGACGGGAGTGAAAGCACTGATAGACGTTATAAGATGATCGGATGAAACACATACTTCCGATCTCCCTTTAATGAAAGATTTCTACGTATCCACATACCAGCTGCAGTCCGAATCGCTTTCAATACTTCCGACCGATTTTTCTCCAGCTGAAGATCAGGACCAAACCAAACGCCGAGTAGCTTGCAAGGCCCGCCAGTCCAGCTGAAGGGTCACTGTAAGGATACACCCTTCAAGGCACCGATGCGCAAGGCATAGTCTTGTCGCAGTTAATGTTGGCCCTGTTGCCGTTTCATACATTCTTATTTCTCTGTCGACGACAGTAATCTCGGCACTGCTTGTTACCAAGCACTGTTACGTCGTTAGCATAGTACTTCAATGTAGTGCAAGCACCCGGCTAAGTAGGATCGGGTTTACCCTAAGCCTGGGTTGCAATACAAACGGATAGAGCATCAGTGAAAGCGGACAACCCTGACGAAGTGATCTGGATAATCTGAAGGGCCTTTAACTCACACCATTCACTTCCACCAGCGCACCGGGGTTTGCAATGTTTTTGTTTAATCAAGAAATTTTGTTTCCCGGAGTAAGTCTATAATTCTTTGAAGGAAACAGGAAAGAACACGAGAAAAGCGATGTATGAGTATTGTTAATCGATTTATTCCTGGTGATTCAGAATCAATCAGTAATTCAGGCTAAGGTAAACGACGACAGTTTTATTTCCTAGTTTAGTCACCGAAATTATTATTAATTGTTTCCATTTCGCTATTATTGTCACCGAAATTTGTTGGTGATTTATGAAAAAGTAATTGATATTTGTGTATTCTGGAATACTTTTAAAGTAAGGCAAGTTAAAATAAACAACATTAACGAACAATTAAAGGCTAAAACTATTTTTTGCGTTTTGTTTTTTCATTTTATTTGTTTTTATTTTTATCTCCATCTGTTTTTAGACTTGATGGCAAAGGTTTCCCTGATTTACAAAAAAAGCCTTAGATTTAAACTAGCAAGACAAAGGTGAGGGGACGAATCGAACCAGACAGTCATAAATGGCAGGTGGGGTGACTTAAGAACCCCCCCCCCCCCACAAAACAGGGATTGGCGAACCAAGGAAAACTCAGGCTCACTTTTACTTTGCGAGAGATTTCTCCACATAAGTATGAAATGGCGCTAGATTCAACATTTCGGTTGAGCGGCAAAGTAATGCAGTATGGTCCGTTTTAGGCATATCGGCGATAGCCGACCGATAAAATTAAATTTCGGAGAAAATCCAACTTATTTATTAATTGTAAAATGCAAATTACCTTTTTCAATAAACCAGTTCTAACAACGCATTTCACTTTTCTTTCACCTAATAAATTTGCCCATGCTTTTCTTTTTCCATTTCAGAATGGGTTCGAGTTAAGTACTATTTTCTTCTCATTGCAATTCGACTAACATTTTCATATTGAAAATACAATGTTGTCTTTGCTATGTAAAAAACGGAAAAAGACTTTCGTTGTTTTCTACTTTCTGTTTCTACTTTTCTTTTCAATCATTTTCTCTTTCTACCTTTTCTTTCAGAATCTTCCTTATGGCTGACGTGTCATTTCACTTAGATTGTCAAATTACCGGTTAAATAAACTATAACAAATGACCCCACACTCTTCTCTACTCCGTGGGTATCGTTGGCCACTCACGCACAGGTGTTTGATATCCTGGTCGCGGTGCCAAGTATAACAGATACCCCACTCTGTTCCATGTCACGGAACCACTTATAACATGGTACTCCACTCGTGTCTCTGTCTCGCTGCTCACGCCTCTGGTTCACTAGACAGAGATCTTGCCAGACCGTGAACACTCTTCAGCCGATCGTTGTAGTAGCACAAAAAATATGTCGATCGAAATTCCTCCAGGCCGGGATGATGACGATGATAGTGATGGCTTCGTCGATCTGGTCTCTGTGAAGGAAAAGGTTATTCAAGCAGAACAAATCAACAATAGAATGATGCAATAACTTGGCGAGGTCTTTTTGTATGAAAGTAATTATTAACAAAGATAAAAGAATTGTTTTTACTTTGAAGTAATGTCTATCGTATTGTAAATGTCTTTGGCGCTAAGCTATTTCGTTGTCTCTCTGTGCGTGTGTAAATTCATTTGCGATTGCAAGTTGTTAATTAAGTCCCTAATCTATGCTAAGGAAAACGATGGGTTTTAATTTGCGACGCACGCCTTTTTAATCGGCATGTGCGGTCCAGACACGACTGGGCCGTTCTCTGTCCTGGTTCTAACTGACTAACTTTCTCTTACCGAGAATGTCCATCGCTACATTCTCTTCTTCTCTCGCCCCTTTCTCTGTGTCTTTCTTCCTCTCTCAGGGGTTGGGAGGGCGCGTTTGAACACATAGACTCTCATTGAAAATGTTCATTGCTACACCCTTTTCTTCTCTCTTTCCTTTTCTCTCCGGGTGGTCACCATCCATCTGCCTCAATTAATGGGGACAGGGTCAGATCATTATATTGCTCGCTCGCGATCTTTCAAGTGTCGACTTTTTATTAGTTTTTCTTTTGGTGATAAAAGATTTTGCCCTAACTTGGTACATCTGTTTTACGTCGACTTTGTGTGTGGTTACACAGAATTGACAGCCAACACAACTTTTCGTAGACATTTCGACGCCGGATACAACCTTGTTTGGATAACCATTTCGCATCCAATATGTATACTAGTCTTATATCTCCAATTCGTTTCTACAAGATGCATACTAGAGCGCCACTAGGGTACCCGATCCCCGTCGGCCACGACTGCTCTGTAACAAAACTAAGCAATTCCAACAATGCATTTCACTTTATTTTCACTCAATAAATCCCCTCCCCCTTTCACGCTTCTTCCTCTACATTTCAGAATGTAGTCGGGAAATTATTTTTTTGAAAACTATTTTACAGTTTCATTTTGTTTGTTTGACAAAAATATGGAATCGACTTATTTTTAATACAAATGTTTTACTTCAAATAATTTTGAAAATGAAAAAGCAGATTTATTTTCTTTTGTTTCTATATTTAACAATACTAACCTAATACAAAAAAGTCAACACGTAAAAAATGCTGTACTTTTTTAATAAATGTTTATTTCATCAGAAATGCCATGATGGAAAAATGTTTTGGACTATCACTGATGAAAAGTCATATTTCATCATCCAAGTAGGGACCAGTTGTAAATTTAGTATCCCAATTATAATCGGAGGGACGGGATAAACAGGGGAATCTTTCAAATAGATTTCGTATTTTTCAAAAATTAAAGACAATCAAAACACTATTTATTTTTTATACAGCTTAAATAAAAATGAATGAAAAATAATTGTGTTCCACCTAATATCAACAATATGCAAATTGGATTTACAACTAATTATTCACTTTTACAAGTATATTGTAGAAATAGTAAATTTTACTAAAAATATTGTTATATTTTGATAACAATAATATTATATTATGCATGAAAAGAAAATAATTAGACAAATTCATTACAAATACAAGAAGAAAAAATGGAAAAATATTTTCTATGCATTTTGGGTCAGATTATTTTATTTCTCTGGGAAAGTATTAAAAGAAAATTCAGAGATATGATCTAGAAGTAATGATTTTAGAAGTCATCTTTTCCTTACATTAAATAAAAAAATATTTTTGCTGTCCGAAAGGTCATACTCATATATTTTGAGATGTTAAATATTACTTTATTTTCATGTTAGTAAACAAAATACATCCTGAGACATTTCTTAACATTTTATTGAAAAATAGTTTTTTAAGTTTGCAATGAATATTGTCAAATCTACATGTGGTCTTGTACGTCAGCTCTGTTCAACAAAAAAAAGATCAAAATATTCAAAAGAATATAATTTTCCTCGCATGTATTTGCACGTGTATTAAAGTGGAAAAGAAGAGTCACATACGTAAGACAAATATTATTTCTCTTTTTTCAATTTTCTTTTCTCTTTGACATTACTTTAGGTAAGGCATGCTACCAGATGCCAGATATTAACCCACTATTACAGACACTGAAAATTCATTTTAGGATTCAAACAGTCCCGTTAAGTGCAATTGTGTGGACCCCCTTGAACTTGGTGCACCATGTATGTTACACTGTATTTAGTTAAAAAAAACGAGCTACATATGTCACAAAAAGTTTCTCAAATTTATTTACGTGTGATGTAACATACTTTTTTCTGGGTAAAAAAGCCACATTTCACAAGAATATAGTCCTGCTCTAGTATGTTTTGCTTCTATATAAAGAACCACACATGGCAAAATGATATAGTTTTACTAATTTATGCGTTCGTTTGTGTTGAAACATATGTTGTATCATTCTAAATAAACTAAATACTTTGAGAACATAGTTTCTCTTAAGCATAACCATATTGGATTTGTCGAAAAATTAAGTGCCTCTACTTCACAGGTGCTGTGTTGTATGTATTCGGATGTTCTTTATTATAGAATATCTGTGTAAATTGTAAGCGCGATATTCTTCACAAGAATATTGTTTTGTTTACAATGTGTTTGCATGTAACATATTGCATTTGTTTGAAAAAGACAACACAAATATTTAACAAGAATATGGTTTATCTCCAGTATGCGTTTTCATATGTCGCACCATATATTGTTTATTTATAAAGGAAACACCACATGTTTTACAAGAAAAGGGTTTCTCTCCAGTATGCAGTCGCATATGTTCCAACACATGTTGTTTTCTTGTAAAAGAAGAGCCACATACTTCACAAGAATATGGTTTC
This sequence comes from Sepiola atlantica, assembly GCA_963556195.1. Classification (NCBI taxonomy): domain Eukaryota; kingdom Metazoa; phylum Mollusca; class Cephalopoda; order Sepiida; family Sepiolidae; genus Sepiola; species Sepiola atlantica. Next base: position 225,543,109 of record OY744517.1, read on the forward strand.
TCCCCACTATGGATACGCATATGTCGCAACATACTTTGTTTCCTTGTAAAAGAAGAGCCACATACTTCACAAGAATATGGCTTCTCTCCAGTATGCGTTCGCATATGTTGCAACATACTTAGCTTTATTGCAAAAGAGGAAGAACATACTTCACAAGAATATGGTTTCTCTCCAGTATGCATTCGCATATGTCTCAGCACATTGCATTTCCTTGCAAAAGAAGAGCCACATACTTCACAAGAATATGGTTTTTCTCCAGTATGCGATTTCATGTGTTGCAACACATGTTGTTTCAATGTAAAAGAAGAGCCACATACTTCACAAGAATATGGTTTCTCTCCAGTATGTGTTCGGATGTGTTGCAACACGTGTGATCTACTTGTAAAAGAAGTACCACATACTTTACAAGAATATGGTTTCACACCAGTATGTGTTCGCATATGAATAACCATACTGTGTTTACATGTAAAAGAAGAACCACATATTTCACAAGAATATGGTTTCTCTCCAGTATGTGTCCGCCGATGATGCAACACATGCGTTTTCTGTGTAAAGGAAGAGCCACATATTTCACAAGAATATGGTTTCTCCCTAGTATGTGTTCGCATATGACGCAACATATGTGCTTTGTGTGTTAGAGAAAAGCCGCATATTTCACAAGTATATTGTTTCAATGCCGTATCAGATTTACAGTTCATTTTCAAGTGGAAAAAATGTGAGATTTGTTCAGTACAATTTTTTTCTCTGTATTTTCAATATTGCCTGTTTGTGCATGAAACATAATGAATCATGAAACATTCATATTTTTTTTTCATTTTTTTCTGGATTTTAAATTTACTAGATAGTTGAATGGAGTCTTGACTAGTAGATTTCTCAGGTTTCAATAAAAAGTTAATTATGATATGTATTAATGTGTTCCCCTCTTTGTAGCAGCTCATTATTAGATTTATGGATTTGAAATTGAGCAGTAATTTTCTTATATCTATGCAGATCGGTGTAAATGGAAGATAAATGATATATTCAGTGGATTCTCATACAGATGCTATTTAAACCCGACATTAGTAATATAATGTATAGAAATTCTCCAAATTAGGTCCAATATTCTATATATTTTAACAGATTAATCTAAAAACTGACCAGTTTCGCAACTGATAATTAAGGTTTTCACAATTTGCAGTATGTGTTTCTTTTCAAATATTTTGGATACCTGAAATATGGCTTTTGTTAAGGGACCCATGAGTGTATTAGACATGTGCATAATAATTCTGGCTTGTTTTCTATTTAATAAGACTATGAAAGGACGAAATATAAACCCACTTGACAAGAAAATGTTTTTTAAAAATATATTATCACAAGGAAAAAAATGGGTATAGTTCTCTCGTTTTATATCAAGAACTTCTAAAATATTTGTCAAAAAAATATTCTCATATTTTGAGTCACCATTCAAATCCAATAATACTTGTATTTCTCATGAATATTCTGCAAATATAAAAGAAATGAAAAAAATAAATAACATTTTAAAAGACACATTTCAAGAAAAGATATTAATTTTACTACATGTTCTTTGCAAACCAAACTATTTTTTTAAATGACCAAATAAAAGAAAGATTTAAGCATTGTAACAAAAAAAGTCAAGTTATTAAGAAGTCCCCGAAATAATTAATGAATTTAAAATATGAGTACATTTGTTAGAATACTCATCCATTAATGTTAGATAGTGGGAGGACACAGAGAGTAGGAAGACTCCCTGAAAAGGCACAGGAGTAGCAGCGGAAATCGGAAGTGACGTCACGTTCGGTAGAGGTTGTTTGACCTCTTTTTGTTCCTGACCAACAAGAAAGGTATGCGCGAAGCAGTTGTTCCTGCGAGCAGGAGGGGTTGCTGCTTGTCTAAAATAGCCTGACCAAAGCTATTACTGATTGACTCATTCTCTTTTTTCCTATGCAGTAGTTTCAATCTCTTTGTTTTACATCACTAAAACTTTAAAAAACGAAACCATGAGTCACTGTGTTGTCGATCATGGCCAAAGAACAGGCGCTAGCAGTGAGAAGAAATTCGAGTACCCACAGTGAAGGTAACCAGAATATAACATCTGCAATTTAGGCTGAGTAATTTGGCTTCCCCTAAGAGGGTATATGTGAACCGATATACCACAGACACGACATATGGTTCCAACAAGAAGAGACGAGGAAAGAAAGAAAAGAACAAAGAGAGGACAGGAAAAAAGGGAGACAGTCACACATGACACAAACTTAAGTAGCATTCCCAAGTTTTATAAATTGTTACCGGTTTAATGTAGAAAGACTATCGACGTATTGTTTAAAGGAAAAGTTTTTAAAAAAATTTGTTTAAAGTAAAAGTAAAAGAAAACAGGAATATAACATTTAACATACATTGTTGAACAAAGTATTTAGTTAATAGTAAAGGAAGAAATAGTTTAACATACATTGTTGTGCAAAGTATTTAGTTAATAGAAAAGAAAGAAATAGTTTAACATACATTGTTGCACAAAGTATTTAGTTAATAGAAAGGAAGAAATAGTTTAACATACATTGTTGCACAAAGTATTTAGTTAATAGAAAGGAAGAAATAGTTTAACATACATTGTTGAACAAAGTATTTAGTTAATAGAAAAGGAAGAAATAGTTTAACATACATTGTTGAACAAAGTATTTAGTTAATAGAAAAGGAAGAAATAGTTTAACATACATTGTTGAACAAAGTATTTAGTTAATAGAAAAGGAAGAAATAGTTAACATACATTGTTGAACAAAGTATTTAGTTAATAGTAAAGGAAGAAATAGTTTAACATACATTGTTGTGCAAAGTATTTAGTTAATAGAAAAGAAAGAAATAGTTTAACATACATTGTTGCACAAAGTATTTAGTTAATAGAAAGGAAGAAATAGTTTAACATACATTGTTGCACAAAGTATTTAGTTAATAGAAAGGAAGAAATAGTTTAACATACATTGTTGAACAAAGTATTTAGTTAATAGAAAAGGAAGAAATAGTTTAACATACATTGTTGAACAAAGTATTTAGTTAATAGAAAGGAAGAAATAGTTTAACATACATTGTTGAACAAAGTATTTAGTTAATAGAAAAGGAAGAAATAGTTTAACATACATTGTTGAACAAAGTATTTAGTTAATAGAAAAGGAAGAAATAGTTTAACATACATTGTTGAACAAAGTATTTAGTTAATAGAAAAGGAAGAAATAGTTAACATACATTGTTGAACAAAGTATTTAGTTAATAGAAAAGGAAGAAATAGTTTAACATACATTGTTGAACAAAGTATTTAGTTAATAGAAAAGGAAGAAATAGTTTAACATACATTGTTGAACAAAGTATCAATGAATTTAGTTAATAGAAAAGGAAGAAATATGTTGAGAACAGTTTGGATTTAAAAAAGACACAATAACGTAAATTAATTGTTAATTAACGATATTGTTACAAGAGACTTTTTTTTAGAATCTGAATTTAATCTTAGTTGTTCAAATGTACAGTTTAAAGAGAAAAGAAAAAAGAAACAAATAGAAAAAAGAAGGAAAAAATAAAAAAATAAACATTGTATTAATTATGAACGAAGTTTAGTAGAAGAGAAATAAAATGATAGAAAAATAAACGAATTTACTTTCAAAATAGGAAAACGAAGGAAAGAATTAAAAAGACAGCAAGAATGTAGAGAAATGAAGATAAAAGACAGAAAAAGGAACAATGGTCAACTTATTTAAAAATGAAAAAGAAATAAAATAGTCAAATAGAAAAGAAAAAACAATGAACAATTGTGAATTGTTTTGAAATAAAAAAGAGAATGGATTGAGATGTTGCATTTCTATAAATAAAGAATGCACTCACACACACCTGCAAACTTAAGGAAATTACATTTATGACCTGACATTGTGTTTTTCTGTTTTATTAATAGTCATTGTTATGTTATATGTGCTGGAAGGATGAAAGTCAAAGAGTGCAAGGGAAATGGAGAAAAAGAGAGAGAGAGAGAGGAGAACTGGAAAAATACTGACTTTGTTGAGAGCAAGAAAGATAGAGGTTGCTGAGAGTGCTGGAATGATGGAGTGAAAGGAAAAAAACAAAGAGAAAAAGAAAAATATTGACTGTGCAAATTATTTGTGTGTTTGCAGATTTGTTTAAAGTTTCTGTTTTGGAGGAAGAAAAAAAGGAATGTGAGTTTGCTTTAGGAATTGTTTTCTTTTCAATTGTGAAATTGTTGGTACAGTTGCCAAATGACATACAAGAAAATATCACTACTTACATAATCAATGACGAGTTTCACCGAACATTTCCGAGATTGGCAAACGTTAACAGACTGTGCTCAATGAACTGAATGCAACATTTCAAGTTGTTTTTTGTTTTGTTTTTCAAAAAGAAATTTAAGGAAAGAATTGTGTGCTTGACTTGTATGTATAATTGTTTTTGAGGAATTGTTTTTGTTTTGGTTTTCTTTTCCAGTTGTGAAACGTTAAATTATTTTGTTGCTAGTGAGCATTCAAGGAATATTGGGCTTCGTGTCCTTGTCGGCCTCCTATTGTGGAAAGTTTAAGAATGGACAATGAGCAAAGTAGAGAGGGATTTGGAAAAAGAAAAGGGACGATTGCCCTGTTTTTGGGGGGTCTGTTGCATATTTCTTTTCTTGGTTTTTGTGAACCTTCCTGCTTAAAAACTATTGTGTGAATTGGAAAGGTGATTTGAAAAGAAAAAAAAGAAGTTTTTGTTTTGTAAAACGTTGGAAACATTATAAATTTTTAACTTTTTTTTCGTCCATGGATTCGGAATGTGGTAAGAAAGGAGTTGTTTATTGTCTTGTTTTTTGTCATTTTCTTTGTTTACTGGTTTCGTCAAATTTTGGAAATATTACAATTTTGTAAAATCTTTGTTGTGAAGTTTTGAGATTGTCAAATATTGCATTGAATCTGTAATGTGTGGTATTTGTACAAGAGACAAACACAAACTTCATGAAGTTTTTTTGTTTTTTTTGGGGGGGGGGCTTAATCACAAAATTCTTTTTTGTCCTTGTAATGGAATAATGATTTTAAAAAAAGCATTAACTAAAGTTTAAAAAAATATCTAAGTTAGTGGTCGGACAAGTTGCTGTGTGACGGTCCTATATATGTTGGCTGGTAACTCAGAGGAGCTAATAAGATATTTCATGTCAAACCGGTATGAAGTCTGCAGATACCAATTTGAAGGAATCCATGGGGATTTCTTTCACATTTAAAGGTGGATCAGAGGAATGATGATAATTAGGTTGTGATATGGGTCTTACTTTTGGGTTTCGGATGTTGACAGGCCTGTGTGCTGATGGTTATTTCCCACCACCACAGCATAGATAGGTCATGGAAAAGAGTATGTTAAACAAGCAGGAGCACCACCGGCTCCGAGACTGCAGTTTTCACATCAACTTTGTTGGGAAGTAGATGAGTTGTACGTCAGGAAGCAAATTGATTTCTCAGATGGAGCAGAATAAAGGAAAGTACTGTACTAATGGAACGCTAAATAGTATGAGAGTAAGACATGGACCTGTCTTCATGATCTGATGCGTACCAGTGTACGTTCGAAGTAACCTTACACTTTTTTACAGCATAGTTAGAACTAAGGAGAAGGACAATTATGCAGAGTCCAGAGTTGGTGTTCGTTCCGATGAAAATGGTTGGCAGTTACAACAAGATGATGTTTTTCTGGAATTCGTGCCGTGGATGCTGACTTCTTCTGAACTTTGGGTCGAGATGTAGTAATTGTGGATAGAAGCGATAACTGAATTAAAACACGTGGACCAACCACTAAACAAAGAGACGGAAATTACTGCATATGTACGAAGGAGAGAGAATATGAAGGAATCAGAAAGAGCTTTCGTCAGGCCATTTCAGGCCACCACATCGGCCACTGCTGTTCGCTGGGACTACTGCTCCACACATACTTTTTATTGGTAGTCAGAAACAAAAGAGGTAAAACAACCTCTAACAGATGTCCCATTCCACAAAAACGTCACCTTAGAATTTTTGTTTTGTCCACCTTATATAGTTAGATTAATTTGTAATCAATTAATTATCGATGCAGTAGAGGATTGTGTGTGGGTGTGCGGTTAATGCCCTGGAGTTTAAATGGTTAGGTCATTAAATACTGGGTGGGTATGATGATGGGGGCAAAGGACGACTTGAAATTTGATTAATGGCATGGGGTGGCTATAAAGCCGACACTGGTCATAAAGAGAATTGTTACATCCCAGAAGAATGTAATGTGGGGCACGATGGCCAGATGGAAACTAATAGTTGGTGGAGGTAACACACCATTTTGTTCCTAGTGATGGCTGACCATAATGGACAGATAAGAATGTTCCTAGTTTTATTTAAGGTATGGAATGGGACATCCGTTAGAGGTTGTTTTACCTCTTTTGTTTCTGACTACCAATAAAAAGTATGTGTGGAGCAGTAGTCCCAGCGAACAGCAGTGGCCGATGCGGTGGCCTGAAATGGCCTGACGAAAGCTCTTTCTGATTCCTTCATATTCTCTCTCCTTCGTACATATGCAGTAATTTCCGTCTCTTTGTTTTACCTCAATGTTTAGAAACAAAACGCTTGAGTCCATGTGTTGTCAGTCATGGCAGATGGACAGGAGCCAGCAGAAAAAGCTCTAGACACACCAAACAAAATCCGGATAACCACGACAAAGGTAAGCAGAATACACCATTAATAACATAAACAAATTTCCGTTCTTTATCCAGAAAATATTGGACTAAAAATCAACAAAACCTTCATTAATCAGATCCAAAATATCATAATTTTGTTTTTCATAGTTTACATAATTTTTATAGTTTACAAATAAATGAAATTCTTTGGAATAATATTTAAGAAACATAAATTCTTTATCGATGACCTTCAAACAGTTATAATAAATCACAGTTTGTTTGCAAGTTTTGAAATACAGGTAATAAATCAGGTTAATGTTTCCATTGCTCTTTTATCATTTTAACTTATATTAATACATGTTATTTGCAAAATTATTTTTAAGATGTTGAGCAGATGTAGACAAGGGTATTTTTCAAATTACCAAATTAGAGGAAGGTGGGCTAAAAGGTAAAATTCATGCGATGTACAATTTTATGAAGAGCCTTTATTTATTATTAAAATATAATGCAGACATTTGTTGAAATACTTATCTATTAATAACATGAATGACTTTTTCTTTTTTTCACATAAATTTCGACTAAAAATCCACAAAATATTCATAAATGAGATCTTAAATGTAATTTTGTTCTTATTTACACAATTTTTATAGCTAAAAAAAGAAATGAATTATATCGAATAAAATTTAAGAAACACAAATACTTTATTGATGACCTTCAAAAATTTATAATAATCACAGTTCGGTTGCAAGTGTTTGTAATAAATCGGGCAATTTTTTTCCATTGCTCTTTCATTATTTTAACCCATTGGCTGAGCAAAAATATATGAATGGGAAAATTTGGCATAGCACCAGTATCTGACTAGTCATGAGCTGGACAAGCATATCTGACATGCAAGAATTCGTTCAGCACATAAATCTATAAATATTTTAAGTTACTAAGAAATTGGAAAATATATTTAAATCACCAAAACTACCCACGGTTGATATGTTGACATAACCAAAGGAAACCATTATTTTTTTTCCATGTCATAAAATATTTCTATTATTTCATATATTTAATAAAGTTATTTCTTTGAATAGTAATTTAATAAACCAAAATTATATAAAACGTTATTTCGAGAAACAATAAAGACATCCCAACTTTTAAAGTAGAAAAATGTAACTGTCATATCGTTCTTAAGTAAACAACATTCAGTGGAAAATTTAAAAATGTAATATCGAATATGGTCAGAGGAAAATTGAAATATCCAAGGAGTTAAAACATTGCTTCCACATCCGCAAAATAAAAAGAAACTATAACATAATCTTCAAAATATGATCAATGTCTTGGATGGAATTTCATTTAATTGTTCAAAATTCACCAGTCGTTGAGAAAAAGCATTTAAATAAAATTTCAAAAGAGATTTTTTGAAATGCACCGGCATTTATGATAAGACATACATCTTTTAATTACAGTGGTTTTAATAAAAAGTAAGAAAAAACATCAGTCGAAATATTTTTTATTTAAGTTGAGAAAATTATGCAATTTCTTTATGGAAATCAGTCGTAATTTTTTTTATTTAAGTTGAGAAAATTATTCAATTTCTTTATGAAAATCGGTTTTCGTGTGAATAAATAATTGAACTTAAATTGGATTTCCAATCAGATAAAATTATATTTCATGTGTATGAATGGTTTGGCATTTGGTAATTAAATGAATTTTTAAGGAAAAGTAGAACACTGGCTATACACGTATACAAAATGTTGATTGTTATTTGAAATTTTTAATGAAAACTTGAGCACTTTGGTTATACAAGGATACAAAATGTTGATTGCTATTTGAGAGGTTATTCCCAGGATTTTTAACGACACACACACAAAGCCCCTGCTAAAGCCAATTGTAATAGGCAAAAACTATCCCCCTTATGTCAACAACATAGTATCAACTGTGGCATGCATGACGGCTATGGTAACTGTAATAAAAACGGTCAGTTGATTGCACTGACTCACTTTGAATACGGCCTTGAAAGTAATAACTGTTTAAGCAATGACAGTTGAACGGGATTGAAAGCAATTGTGGTTGAAGGAATACATGAAGCAGCAAAAGTTGAAAGAGTTGTACTTGCGAACATTACAAGTTGTGGCATGATGACATACACCTTTGACTTAAAACTGGTACTATAGATTAGTAGTGCGGACTCCAGCCAATTCATTATTGAATAGATTGAGAAAGCTGTGCTTGATGAAGAGAGTGGAGTGTCTGATCTCTTAACAGATGATGTGTTCATTGTCTGTTAGCAGTTAAGTAAGGAAAACGTGAAAGGAAGACTTATTCAGAAGATTCGTACTGGAGTAATATGTGCCATTCGATGCTATCACAGAGGGAGGTCTTGCAGCCTCATTTTTCTCACAAGAGCAAGCATGTGGGAAAAGGTGAAACGGAACACGAGAATATGTTGAACTTAGCGAAAGCAAACTGTTCAGCTGATTACTCTTGGTGGTGGAATACAGACATAGAGTAGGGGAATGAAAGGGTTTTTTAAATTTAGGTCCCGATAATAGTGGAAGACCTGCTTGAGTTACAGCTTCTAATGAAAATAGATGCATAGTATATACCAATAATTCAGAAGAGGTCTCTAGAAGCGACTGAATAAGCTGTGCCACGTCTCTGACGGTGCGACAGATGAAGGTGACTGCCTTTCCACTGCTGTGTGTGAGATGATGAGAACAGGAGGGAGTGTAATAGACAGAGCCAATCCCCCGGCATAAACACAAAAAATAGCTTATACTGTGCATGAAAGCTTGGAAGAGAAATTTGCATAGCGTTGAGAATAAAATATAACTGTCAAGCGGCAGGTACAACAGTTTATTAGGAAGAAATTGTCCTGAATTTTTTTATTTTATTTGTTGCTTTCTTACAGTTATATCATTGAATAAACGCTGAAGATTTAAAGATTTTATATCATGAAACAAACGCTGATGATTGAATCTAATTGTTATGCTTTTCTTTTTTATAATTTCATTTTTCTATTTTAATTAAATTCTGGTCAACTATGGATTATTTTTATGTATTTTGTTCATCTAAACGAATAAATGAATAAAAATATTTTTAAAAAACATCATAGAATATATCATGTTAAATCTTATATGTTTGGTTACTAAAATATTCATTATATACGTAATTCTATATTTAGATGTAGAATAATTTATGAAGAATATGTACTATCGCAGTTTTAAAATTATAGATATGGTATTTGAGGTGTAACAAATATTTGATCATAATTGTTATATTATTTTAAAGAGAATGTTGCATAAAAATCTCAAAATAATTTATAGTCCACTTTTAATTTTCCAATTTTTGTTAATACAACGCAGCACTTTAAAACTATTTACATTTTTTTTATTTCATTCAAACTTTCAGATACTATTAATTTTAGAGCAAAAAATTCATAAATGTTGTAGTGTTTAAATTAATCTTAAAGAAATCTGCAATTCACAGAAATAAAACTCATGCAATTACAATAATCATTAAAGAAATAATAAACACCAAACATTTTTACAAATTCAGATAATTACCTGTTATTCAACAAATATTTGAACATTAAAGTTCTACGTTTCTTTAAAGGTCACGATGCTACAGTTGAGAGTTTGTTATGCAGATCAGATTTTCTGGAATACGTCTGTAAAAATAATAAATGAATTAATTTTGGTTTGACATAAGAAGAGGTGAGCCGTTTTAATTTCTCATTGTTAAACATGTATTTATGGAATTGTAATTCTTTGTATATATTTTTTAACGCAAAAAATCAAATCTCACATCTTTTTACTAGAATTTAAATATAAATCTGACGGTAAAATAATCTTATTAAAAACATAGCTGCAGTCAGGATCATTTAATCACTGCTAGGCAACCGGGAGTTTTTTTATTTAAATGAATAGAAAGAAGAGCCAGTGGAGATTTTAGAAAAACGTACTCCATCAAAGATCAGTCCTTGCACCTACCTTTTTGAACATGTATACCAAAGAGTAACCAAATTTGATGAAATCCGCAGATTAATCTATGCAGATAATCTTTGTCTTCTAGACGAAAATCGGCCCTATAAAACGATAGCTGTTCATCTGTAAGCAAACTAAATGGCTTGTTACAGATGTGTGCATCATTCTCACTTCTATCAATGCATCGAAACATTCAACGGTCACCCATTTGTCCTGCAACTCTTGCTTTATGATTCTGAAGGTCACCATAAATAAGGTTTACTTTGAATTCTGCCTTTTGTTGAGGTTTAAATGCCTTAAAACATAAATGATGCATCTAATTAGACGGTTTTATTTTTGCGAAAATTGAAAACAGAACAGAGAAAGTGTCAGGGTGGTTTCTGCTGGCACGAATAGCACAACTCCGAACTATATAATTATTAGTATTTATTAGCATTGAAATAAGGCACAAGGTTGGTTTTTAATGTGGGGAATATCTAGATAACCCCAAATTCACTCAGTTAAAAAGCATTTTTCCTTCTCTGACCGAGGAGAGAACAGATACTACACTTTGATCTTAGTCCGAATGCCTTAAATTATGACTTCAAACTGATCACAAACTATATTTTGAAAAATAAAATAGTTTTTAGAAGGTGGTTTCAATTTGCTATCAAAATTTAATGGAAACAGCACCCCATTACAAAGAGTTGAGGGAGAACAGGAACATGAAAAAAGCAGTAACTTTAACTATACCGACAATTGCTTCTTTTGGGTAAAATATTACATTTTCAGAAAAAAGTTTTCCTACTTTCATTTCATTACAAAGAAAGAATACTTACAGTAAAAATGGAGAATAAAAAGTTTAAAGGTGAAATTAAATGACTAAAACGCAAGAAAATAAATCAATATCAAGCTGTATTCCATATATCTTTTTTTTTAGCAAACGCAAACAAAAGAAAAAGTGAATTGTGTTGTAGAATAACAGTTAAAACAAAAATCAAGGTTTACTAATGAATCCTTTATAAAAAAATAAATATTTTAGGTGCAATAATAAATAATAATAACAACATACTGGTATTATGTATGTGACCTTGACGGAAGAAATACACCGTACACCAAAAATTACGTAAATTGAGCATCTAGTTTTTTTTTTTCATCACACAATCAAATTTTGTCATTTTGTCCATGCTCGCTTGTCACGTCGTCATCTTTGAAAAATAAGGGACGTAAGTCAGCCAAGCGTTACAAGTCCAGTTTGTCGTGACAAGCGAGCATGGAAAAAAAATGACAAAATTTGATTTTCTGTGATAAAAAAAAACTACTTAATCAATTTACGTAATTTTTGGTGTACGATATCTTTGTTCCGCCCCGGTCACATACATAATACAGGTATTATGTATTTATTTTTTGTTTATTATGTATTTATTATTTGTTTATTATGTATTTATTTTTTGTTTATTATGTATTTATTATTTGTTTATTATGTATTTATTATTTGTTTATTATGTATTTATTATTTGTTTATTATGTATTTATTATTTGTTTATTATGTATTTATTATTTGTTTATTATGTATTTATTATTTGTTTATTATGTATTTATTATTTGTTTATTATGTATTTATTATTTGTTTATTATGTATTTATTATTTGTTTTTTATGTATTTATTATTTGTTTTTTATGTATTTATTATTTGTTTTTTATGTATTTATTATTTTTTTTTTTTTTATTGAGGCTTTTCCGAAGTTGCACCTTATTTTGCAATAAATACTGAAAATTTACTTAAAATTCCGTAAAATGTTTATTCTTAGGACGTTTTAAGTATAATAGCTTGGAGGGAAGATTTTAACTGAATCACTGACGTCTCTGAACCATTTTTACTGTATTTTGGGCCTTATAGTTAAGCTTAGGGTTCGTAATAACCAAAATACGTATTTGCACCGGTTTTCAATGTCAATATCGTCAATAGGGCGCTCGAAAACAAAACAAAAAACGATAGAAAAAACTTTTAAAAAAACAACACCTGATCGGAGACGATTGTATGAAATTACTGTTCTTCGTTTGCATGCAAACTTCGAGCTTTGACTCATTTTTATGTCAAAACCAAACTGAATCATAATTGTTCAGACGAGAACCTGAAATAACAAAAACAACCCAAAAAGCCATTAAATTCAAGTAACACTTACTTTTTGTTTGACAAATTGCCTTCAAGAAAGACACGATTCTAAGATATGTTAAGTAAAACGAGACGTGTTTCACGGGTGGAAGTGGAAACGTAAATGGCGACCGGAAAAGCAGCTTCGCAGAAAATTAATGCGGGTCGGGGGTAATTTACATGAATTATTTCGAAACAGAGTCGATATATTTGGTTAACATTCCACGTAAAATTATCATTATTTGGGAGAAGGGAATTTTGGGGAGGACTTCTGGCTTCAGGTGAAAAAATCGTGTATGGATGCCTGAAAGTGATACAACCATTTTTTAAAAATTTATATTCAAATAATTAACATAATACAGACTATTTGAAAAATAATTTATTTGTTTGTTATTTGATTGTTTTCAAAACATTTTTAAAATTTACATTGATTTTTTTTATCCGTATTTGATTTAATGTCTAAAATGCATTGTTTTTACACCTCATAATAATTTCTTTTGTTATTAATTTGGCACTTCTTCAGTTTAGGTTTGAATCAGAACGTATTTGTTTTCGGTGCCACCGGAAGTAATATAGAAAAAAAAAGTTTTTATCCAAAAAATCAATAAAGCGAACAATAATAAAGCAACATGATTTCTGTAATTGGACATTGGCGAATGGGCATAACAGGGGTTTAAGCTGGCTTCCGGTGGAAAATGGTTGAAGAAAGTGTCTACGGATGCCTGAAAGTGATACAACAATTTTTTTTTTCATATTAATTTCAGACTTTTCTTTCATCATATTATAATAATTAACATAATACAGACTATTTGAAAAATAATTTATTTGATTGAAAATAAATAAAATAGAATAATCTTTTTTTTTGAGCAACGGAATGTGATTTTTTTTTCAATGTTGTTTTGGAAATATTTAGTGAAAATAATGTTTTTTGCCAAATACTTTATTAAACGTCATAATAATATCGTATCCAATACAGTATATTGCCGAAGAAATTTGTTTTCATTCGGCGGCGCCACAGAAATTCCTGTAGGTGACCATTGAAGTTTTCCGGGCTAGTCCTGCTCATCACTGGCGAGCCTATCATGCCCTAACTAATCATTTTGTGGTCAACCACACATACAACTTTGTGGACCCGGACGACCCTACAATCCACACAAACCGTGTGAAAGGAAGCTGGGCTCATTGCAAGTTAGAATTCAAAGTGATGAACGGGACTAGCCCGGAAAACTGTTCATAAATCGCAGGAAAATGTTTAGGCGGAAGTGCTATCCCGCATAAAAGTGAACTTGCTTAGCACCACATCAATCTCTCCGCGAGTGAGAACACGCAAGTGCAAAAATACTAAATATGTAACTGCTACAATGGCGGACCATATTTAAGGCCCATCCAGATCTTGTGCTGGTTGAGTTTCTTTAGATCAGCTCTTCATATGGTGTGGTTTCTCTTTTATTGTAGGAAACGGTAACCTGTTTACTGCCGTCATCTGTATTGGGTTGCTAATTATATTGTATCGTTCTTGTGTTGGTCAGGAACTGCAGTTTCTTCTTCGCTATTTGTTATGGCACAGCATTCATGTGAGTACGGTTACGGTGGAGTCTTGTACCATTTGGAGATTCTAAAATGTAGCTAATTCCGGACAATAGTTTCAGGGTGCGACGTGTTGTCAATATTATTTATTATAAACACTTGTTGGCCTGGATAGAGTGGCGGTAGATTTATCATGCACCTGCTGATATCGTGGTTTATTTTAATTTCTGACGATCGTTCCCCCCAGTCGATATCCGTTTGTGGTGTCGTTATCGGTGTTCTACTCGACCAGATAGTGTTGTTGTTATAACGCGTTTGAATAGTAGTTCAGCGTGCTGTGATGATGGGTTGTTTAACCTCTGATCTGCAGCAATGCTATCTGGATAAAACTTTTATATATGAGGTATTTTTTTTATTGTAGACGTAATTTTGTTGACCTGTGCCCCGATGAAACATTGCATCTAGCATAGTAGGGTGAGCTAGTGATAATTCACCAGTATATGCTAAATCATTAGAAAACTTGTCCTGCGTATTGTGGGGCGTTGTCTGTCAGTATCTTATCGTTTCGCCTGAATAGCTCTTTATTTTATCCGCTATCCATCCTTGCTGGTTACTGGGGTAGGTATTTCGTCAACAACTGGGTATTTTAGGGGGTATTGCTGTCCATAGATCTCAAATAATTCCGATGCGATGTTTTGTTGTTCCTGGCAGAGTAGGCACATCTTCTCTTTATTGATATTTTGCAAATATACTCTTCTCTAGCAAGACGGCGAGTTTTCTAAAGATCTTAATGCGCTTGATGGAACTGCTGCTGAATGTAATTGCCGTAAAGCTCTTGGACCCAGTGGCCAGCCGGTTTTTCATGTTTATAGAATGGCAACTGATTATCTCGAGAAATCTTTCTAGTGTGATCCTGGGGCATACACACACACACATATACTTTCTACTCCAAATCACCGAAGTCATTAACCAAGCCTACCACCACTGCTTCCACCCCGAAACAAACAGACTTAAACTGAAATTTACATGGCTTTATCAGACTAACTGACAGTTACATACTAATGATTACACTGTACACAGCCATATGCTTAATAAACCGTTCCAAACCCAATCACTCATCACCGACCTGGCTCTCTCTCCACACCGAGACAGACCTCGTCAGCCTCAACCCTAAATTCATCACTACAAAACACTTCAATGACCACACTCGCCTCAAAACGAAACGCAGTTTTGCAAAACTGCATATCAGTTGAAATGGTTATCAGTCTTTGAACTACTTACCCAAGACCGTCACAATGATACCAATTTTTTCCAACAATTCCTTTCCTGTTTACCAACTAGACTACCTTTACACCCGCAACCCAACAACCACACACTTAACAAAAAACCTCTAAGACTCAAACAGAAGATTTTCTCCATTCTCCAACGCATCACTCTGAAAGGTCTTCAGGAAAAAAAGCCTAGTCTACCTACTCTCTGACAGACAAAGAGTTATGCATTATCTCCCAAGAATCTTACAACACTCTCGCCTTTGAACACCTCATCAATGTCACCCTATACACACCCGCCAAGAATATCTCAGCTACCCAAATACAGACCACTATCAATAACGCTTGTTCTCAAATTTGTGTTAGACGGAATCTCACCCCAAAATACAGAAACAACTTCACCTCATCAAAACATACAAAACTAGCAACCAAACGCAGATAAGGCCCATCGTCTCCAGTACTGAACGACCTCTTTACAAGATCGCCTGGCTTCTATCACAGTTACTCAAACCCCTACTCCCCACCTTTCCTGCACATGTCAGCAGCTCTGACAAAGTGTTGAATAGATTGAACTCACTTCAACCCGACAGATGTACATCAACTCCTACATATCATGGCCGACAGCACCTATTTCAATTTCCAACAAACCACATACAAAAAAGTCTCTGGCTTACCCTCCTCGCTATCTCCTACATGGACTGACTTTAGCAACAAGCTCTAAACACCTGCCACTCCTACATATTCTTCACGAGATACATTGATGATATTATTATCCTCACATAATCTGGTTAGTAAGACACCCCTATTTTCAACACATTCAATAATACAGACCCTACCTACTGTTCACTATCGAACACCCCAACACACAACCTTTGACAAAAAACCTGGCTGCAGAGAACTCTTCATCCACTTCAAATCCGCCGCACCCCTTAAGCAAAACTAGGTTATGCAAACACACGGATCACCCGTATACAAAGTAAGTACTCCTCTACTGGTAAAACATCACACACTAAAGCCTTCCACCAGTCCCTCTTAACTAACGGCTTACCCCAGCCTCAGTAACACCAAAAGACACAGCCATCACACACTTAACAACATCTGCTTCCTCAAACTCCATTTGTTTAGTGATAGCATTACATCCGCGATCTGCAAAGAAATACGTAGCGAGAATCCTGACAGTCAACTCACCCACACAGGTACTACCCTCCGACAACACTTAGCTGAAAAACACAGTAATCACACCTCTGAATCCTGCTCCGTAGCCAATTCCCCCATTCCCAACTCTGGGTTCTTCCTTCGCACTCATAGAGTTTACAGACTGCAATGTGTTAAGTTCCAGAATTTTTACATCGGTAGCACTGGTAGGCCTCTGCACAACGCATCAAGGAACACTTGAACACCCGCATTTCGTCTGTCTGTAAACACATCTTATCATGTCGCAACACACAACACATTATCAATGTCCGTATTCTTGCCTCATTTATAAATATATGTAACCTAATGATATCGGAGGCCATTCTTATCTCTAAACAGAGACACTCCTTAAATAACAGAGCCGAGCTTTGTTCCCTTTCATTCTTAAACTCAACTCCTTCTCCTACATCATCCCGACTCCACTCACCTTGGACCATGCTTTATACTCCTAGTTCCTTTGTCTCCGCCCAACCATCTATCCGCTTAACCCCACTTGATCTCGCCTCTCCACGCTCTCACTTTCCTTGTTATCCTTTCATTCAGACACCCTTTCTCTCTGTCTCTTCCCCTTAACCAATGTCCATCTTCCCCTACGTATATTTCCTTATGCACCTTTCTTGTCGATACACTTCCCCCAACTTCTACAACTTTTTATTCACAGACTAAGCCATCCACACTTAGAACATTTAGACATAGTTCCCATATACACTTCATTAGTTTCGTCCACTATGCAATAATATATTAAATAACCTTGCAATTAGATTTTCTTTTCAATTATATATAAATCTTTTCCCTTTCATTCCCTTTTAACAACCTCTTGTCCCCCCTCTAGGTCCTTAGTGAAATGGAATAAGAAGAAGGTATAAGATAGACTAATTCTATCTGACCATGCATTAATTAACTTATTTAATCATCCCCCTCTGACCATTACTAACTCCACCCATCATAGAGCTGATCTTTTAACTACCCAAATTATTCCCCCTTAATCGTTATTTGACTTCGCTTCCCCTTCTCATCATCTTTTTATCCGAACAATAGAAACACTTAAACCTAAATATAAAATCCAAATAATTAAAAAAAAATAATCTAAACATTAATATTTTAAGATTAACTAAATTAATTCATCTTGACAATTTATAACATAACTTAACGATTGCATTTTATTTTCCTTCATATCCTCTGTCTTTATATTAAAACTTATTGAAATATAAATGAATTGATCCGAGATTTACCGTCCCTTGTCATTTATTTTTGTTCATCCCATATTTCACCTCTCAGTTCTCAACATTGCATCGCTCCTGCATCGGAATTCTCACCTTCATACGTATATATATATATATATATATATATATATATATATATATATATATATATATATATATATATATATCCATCAGAGAGGTAGAGGAACCAGTTTGTTTTCTGAGCGTCTAAGAGTCAGTTAATGTTTATGTGCCTCACAGACAGAGAGAAGGATTTTGTTCGATCTGATTTGTGTTTTCATTCGGTCGGCCAAATAGTTTTTGTTTGCAAGCTTATTGTTCAGTAGAACACGAATATCATTGCGCACATTAGCTGTTTTATTTCGAGGTGCTAAACATTTTCGTAAGGGGTCAATAAATAGCTCTGCCTACTATTTTAGTAATGCAACCATACACGAAACGGCACGTGTAATGGGATGCATAGTTGAAATGCATGCGAATAACAGACTTTCCGAGAAACGAACCAAGAAATGGGAAATATTTTGGCTTGTGTTAGACCACCGAGAATTTAGTTTTGTTCACTTGAAAAAATAATGTTTCTAACGATATGAGTTACCGTGCTGTGGTTATGAACCACTTAAGTTTTTTTTCCGAAAACAATGACCGGTTAGATACGAGATAACCTAGTAGTATTTTTTATTTTCACAGGTTGGCAGCTGATTATCTCACGGGGGTCATCTCTGGTGTGGTCCCAGAATATCTCTCTATATATACATTCCAAAAGATATACAGTGAGATAGGTCAGTTGGTCATGTGGACGTCTGATGGTTGGTTCGTGTTCTAAGCGTCTCACCGTTTGTAGACGTTTCGGCTCAAAGTTAAGAAATTGTCTGGATTTGCAAGTCTGTTGTTCAGTAGGAGAACACAAGTATTACTGGAATCTCCCAAGACATAAAGGTTTGTTACTTGTTTTATAACGAAATTGTACTTTTATTTTGAGGGATGCAGCACTGCCTCAGATCGGAATTGAGCTACAACGTCGAAACAGCAGTACGAGCGGATAATCACGACCTGTACAGTGAACGCACATAGATCATGTTTACAGTCAGAGTTTTGCTGTTCCGTTTAATGTCAAACTGTTCTGGGTATTTTCCCCTCATTTGTTCTACGTTAGTGATGTGTCGATGTGGTTGTTGCTGCAGTTTAGTATTCTTAATAGCGTCGATATTTATATAGAATAGAAGAGGTAGCAAATATCAAAAATATAGAATAGAAGAGGTAGCAAATATAAAAAATATAGAATAGAAGAGGTAGCAAATATAAAAAATATAGACTAGAAGAGGTAGCAAATATCAAAAAGATAGAATAGAAGAGGTAACAAATATCAAAGTAGAAAAAACAAAAACATCCCAAAATGGTTTACAATGTCATAATCATGCAAAAAAGATCTACAACATTAAATGTTTCATCCATCCATTTCGACGCTATATACTGGCATAAGATATTGATCGTTCCCCTGAACGCAATTATGTCGATACTGTACGAGGTAAGCTGAATGTGTTCAGCTGGTCGTAAGATGTGGATGGCGATTTCATCCGTTTTATACATTTGTCAGTATGATTTTAGTGGTAGTGTGTCTGGTGAATTGTTAATATGAGGTGGTTTAATACTTAGCGTTGTACATGTTTTATCTCTAATAATTTAATGATGCTCTCCATGCATTTGAAGCTTGTTGTGATTGAGTAATAATGTTTGTAGCAATTTTTATTTTCACTTCCAGCTTTAATGTAGTCAATGTATTTTTCTTTTTCTTTAGTTCCACCTTTTGAATATGATGCGCAATGTACCGTGACTTGCTTCTGTGACCGCTGCCTTGTGTCCTATGCCCTTGTTTCTGTTTTATTCTGCACCATCAAAATCAGAGACCCTTGTTATCCCATGAAAAGCATTTCTCATGATGAGCTTGACATTGTCGCGACTTGCACAGTCTTTGAATTTTCTGTCTCCGTTTATGTTGTAGATTTGATTGTATTAGAGCACATCAAGTAATTGTAGTTGGTCGTTTTCTAACTAATGTTGTGAGCTTTGTGTTTGCTGTATAGCTCGTTTCGGAATATATCATATGGTGTTGAGGCGATTATGAATTCAATAACTCGTTCGTTCGATTCTTCTTCCGATATTTCGCACTTCACGGCTAGTGTTCCGGCTCTCGTCAAAACATCGTCTGAGTTTTCACCTTTTCTAGCTGTATTGCATTAGATGCAACCTGTGTATTATTAATTGCAAGTTTGCGTTTAATTGTGTCTCCTAGAAATTCCCAAAGGCCTTGTGGTGACTTTTCTGTTCATAAGTCAGACGACTGGTGTTCAGACGTTTTAGTCCTTCATCACCTATGCCATGGCATATTTTTCTGGCTTGTTTGTTTTGGTCAAATATCTCTTCATCTTTTAGATATAGTGCTATTTTTGTATTAATAATGACAATGCTTCGAAAAAGTTTCACAGAATTGGCAAATGTCTCATGAAAGAGCGATTTCATGATCATTCACGCAGTATCCACCAAAAAGACAAACTGAAACAAGAGATAAAAAAGCTGATAAAAGAAGCCCTGCTATAAAATGTACTCAAGCTTGGCCGTCAGTACGAGAAACGATGGATCCCTTAAGATATGCATCTGCCCACAAAAACTTAACGCCAGCTTAGAAAGTGGCACCTATAAAATAAAAACAGTAAAAGAGCTGAATCTGAAATTTCAGAAGGCAAATGCATTCAGCAAATTCGATGCCAAACAAGGATATTGGTCAGTCGATTTGGATGAAAAATCCCGTTGCTGACAACGTGAAGGTAAACTTTCGGGCGAGTTTTATGAAAACGTTACCATTTGGCCTTAGCATCTCGCAGAATATTTTCCAGGCAAGCATTGAGCAACTACTTTAAGCTTTAGATAGTTTCGCTTGCATCATCGACGATGTAGCAGACGGGGAAAATGATGCAGAACACGACAATAATCGGCACAACCTAATGATTCGAGCAGTCGAAACCGGTCTGATATTAAGCACTGGATCGTGTGTCGTCAAACAACCCACTATAACGTCTGTCAGCAACATATTCACATCTACTGGCATCAAGCACGACACATTAAAATATGCGACATATAAATGATGTCAAATCCAGCGTTACTACACATACTTGTATGTAAACCATTTGGCACTATTTGTGGCAAAAAAGTGCATTCTGCCGTACTTCGTCTATTATTGCAGAAATGTTAGAAATACAATTATATAACTTCAGAGGGATCTACCGTTATTGCGAAGACATGCTTCTTGCAGACACAAAAAGCCGATTACATATAAGCTCATTATTCAATAAGCCGATTACATATAAGCCGATTATATATAAACCGATTACATATAAGCCGATTATATATAAACCGATTACATATAAGCCGATTATATATAAACCGATTACATATAAGCTGGTTACATAACCAAAAAACTACAACGTAGTTTAATTAGACGAACGAATCGAATGAATAGACACGGAAGCTGATGACGAGCATAAATGAATATCAAATACATTTATAAACTTGTGAATAGTTATAAAACTTGTGAACAGTGACACAGTGAAAAAACAAGGAAAACATAAATGAATAACAAATGAATGCCAGATAAAAGAATATTAAAAAACACAATATATACAAAATACAATACATTAATTGTTCATGTTAAATGTTCAGTTTAAAAAGTAATAACATGTTTATGCTTGTAGTTTATGAGTGCGTATGTGAGTGTGTAGTTGTACGAATGTGTGTGTGTGTGTTTAAGTGGATACAATATTAATTGAATAGTGGGAGCGTCTCACAAGCTCGAGAAAGCAATAGAGTGATAACGTTGTCCTCTTGCTGACCATGTCCTGATTCTTTCCAGTTGCCTTTCTTTCTCGACGAAAACCTCAGCGTAAATTACATTTCAACGGCTCCAATTTTTTTAACAAAAATCTGATTTCGTTTGGCGAAAACACAGAAGCCACGCCCTAAAAGTTTCATCTAAATTTTTAGGGCGTGGCTTCTGTGTTTTCGCCCACACCATCGGTCAGTCACCATTGGATGAATGGGATGCATGTGGATTCCATAAACTTATTGAAATATCCTTAATGAAATAACTCGAAACACTTTGCTTCAATTACATTGTTTAACATTTTTTACGGTCATTTTGTTAACGAGCGACAATAATCAGACTTGCTAAAAAGATGAATAGCTCTATTATGATCAGGAGAGGATTGTAATGGTTTTCCCAGATCAAAGCTTGATTATCAATGCTTTTAAAAAGATGGGTGGTCTCAGCAATGACAAAAAGTCAAAGTTCGGTTACACAGAAGTAGACAGTATGAGATATTACATCGATGTGTAAGCTTGTGATTGGGAACGGCTACTATACAATGCGACACATTGGAGTGTGGAAATATATCTACTGGACCATCTGTAAAAAACGAATATCTAATGTGGCAGCAAATAATGCAAACATATACAAGAAAGAATTGTTGGAAATAAGTTATACACCATACACTATGATTATGCAAGTACGGAAAGGCAAAGCGACTCTTCAACAAAATTGACGTCGTTTTCACCTCCGTCTTTAGCTCCTTCATCCTCTAGGGCTTTCTCTTACTCTCCGCGTCCCTCCTAGGGCATCTCCTTCCAACACCCTCCAGCTATCCAACATAAGAAGTAGCCGCATAAAAAGTTGTAGAATGTAGATGGCTGCTCATTGGTAATCCGTGAGGAACTATGAAAAAAGACATAGCTCATAGTGTTTAGCACAGAAATGTGAAGCTGATCTTTTTTTGCAAGAAGCTACTAATGAAAAGAGGGCAAAAGAATGCAATCATTGATTGAATTTTCAGTAATTCTGGTAGAGAAACTGTGGTTGGTGAGTTAAAGGCATGAGAAATATTTATTGATTGAAAAAGCGTTATTGGACCATGTTGCTGTATGCATTTTTTTTTCATTATGTATTTCATCATGGATACTAAAGATCCTGAGAAGTATTTCCCAAGATAAATATATAATTGGACTATTTGTTGCGATTTAAATTCGATGTGCACCATGATAGCGACGTCTACAAGATACCCAGTGCTTTGTATTGTTTCCTACCATCTTTCTTTCTCTCCATCTGAGCAACTAAAATATACTTACTTGTCACTTAGTACTACACGAATATTCTGAGCCGCTCTTGTCTGACAGATTGAGGGTACAGTTTTGAGAGCATGTGTTGATGGGAACTTTCCGTCATTTACCTTGCGTTTGCCAGTTTGGTACGGTTGGAAAGCAGCCCGCTTTTAAATATTTGCCCCTTTATCGGCTCCCTCATTCACGGTACGTTTGCAAGTTTGGTAGAACGGCAGAGCAGTCCGCTTTTCCATGCTTTTCGATGTTTGTTCCTTTATCGCACCTGTAATTCACAGCTATTTGTAAGGAGTCACTAAAGTCGACAACATAGATACTGATGAGGACACTGCAGAGCAGCGCTTTCGACCACCCACGGAACGACGTCATGCTTTTGGGTCGGGTCCTGTGTGTAAAACAGAAATGAAAATGGAAAATACGCATAAGTAAATGTAAAAATAAAATTACAATCATATTATTTAAAGTTTAGGATTTCGAATTTCTCATTCAGACATAATCTACACGGGTCATCTAAATGTCTACATGTCCTGGTCTATCGTAGTATTTTCAATTCAATTATTGGTGAGCGTCAATTTTGTTTGTGTTCCCAATAATGGTTTGCTAGTGCTGTTTTAATTCGGCGTTCTTTGTTTTTAAATGTGCTGCTGTGGTCGTAATATCTGGTATTCAAATCTAAGGAGGTCATACCTAGGTAGTACTTCTTGTTATTGGGTTTTAACTTAGCAAATATTGTGGCTTGGTAAACAATACTTTTTGTAAGGCATTTATTTTTTAGTGGACAAAATGTACGATTTATGCAGTTGCATCTTTTCTCTTCATTACTAACATTTTTTAAATTTCGATTTGGGTTTTGGTTATAACTATTTGTAGTGCTTACATTCTTGTTCTTAGTGCTGTTTCCGCCATATTAGTCACTTCTTTTATGCAATTTGTTATTTTTTCTCTCTGATCTTCTCTTTTAATATTTTGTTATTGTGTGCCTTAATTATCATTTCTTAATTATCATTTACTATTTAGCTCTACTTACGTATCGAGCACTGTTGAAGTAAATACTGATAATTGATACATAAAAAATTATGCATCTTATAATATTGTATGTGGATATATGAAATAATAATGATAATATATATATATATATATATATATATATATATATATATATATATATATATATATAATAATGGTAATAATCCAGGTAAAAAAAATCCACAGGGTGGTAATCCAGAGAATTTTAACCGGGTTTATAAAAAGTGCTCAATATCAAAATAGAGCTTTATATATGATCATTTTATTTACACAGACATGTACAAAATCTGCGACACTGGCATGTCGATGTTATCGATCAACAGTTACTATAAACTGAGATCTCATCAGGCAGAGTTAGAATCCGATCTTAACCTCAGATCATATTTGGAGAGAGCCCCTCTCTCTCTCTCTCTCTCTCTCTCTCTCTCTCTATATATATATATATATATATATATATATATATATACATATATATAAAGCCTTTCCACGTTTTCATTGAACTGAACACACTGCATTTGATTCAGAAACCTTTGAAGCTGAGGATTTCATTTTTGTCGATATTTACATCTGTAAAAGTCCTGTAACGTGTGGAAAAGTGTTATGTGGTGAATTTCAGATGTGTTCTAAAAAGCGGAATTCAATATAAAAAAACTGCAAGAAAATCAACGAAGCAAAGCATATTTTTTATCAAAAATATCTAATCTAGAAACTTATGAGACGTATAAGTTTGATCAAGTGTAAAACCTTAAGTGAGAGAAGTTTAACATCCATCCTTAAAAAAGGTTATTTTAAAAAGATTTTCAAGTGGTCTTAAATTATTGATCAGGAGTGTAAATTTATATATATATATATATATATATATATATATATATATATATATATATATATATATATATATAAACAATTATATATATACATATAAACAATTATATATATATATATATATATATATATATGTTACATTGTGAGGGAGACGTATTTTGAATTGTAGATAGGTGCACTAGTGTTAATTCTGACACTTGAGGGTCGGTGCAGGTTACCATGACCCCCTGTAGGCGAAGTTAACAACTTTCCCAAGTTGCCATCAGCATATATGACCCATGAGGTCACATATGACGACGTTGATAAAAATGTCAGTCTCAAAGCGATATCAGCTGATCTGTAGACATGACGTCACGGGAAGCTGAAAAAGCAGAGAAAACATTGATTTTTCATTCTTGGAACTTTGTGGCGACTAGTCTATAAAAATGTTCTAAAAGAAACATCTTTTAAACTCGTCTCAGTCGAAGAGATGGAGCCGATATGTCTGTTTGCCTGTTTATCTATCTATCTATCTATCTATCTATCTATCTATCTATCTATTTACATATCAATCCATCATCTATCTATCTATCTATCTATCTATCTATCTATTTACATATCAATCCATCATCATCTATCTATCTATCTATCTATCTATCTATCTATCTATCTATCTATCTATCTATCCATCCATCCATCCATCCATCCATCCATCTATCTATCTATCTATCTATCTATTTACATATCAATCCATCATCTATCTATCTATCTATCTATCTATCTATCTATCTATCTATCTATCTATCTATCTATCTATCTATCTATCTATCTATCTATTTACATATCAATCTATCTATCTATCTATCTATCTATCTATCTATCTATCTATCTATCTATCCATCTATCTATCTATCTATCTATCTATTTACATATCAATCCATCATCTATCTTCTATCTATCTATCTATCTATCTATTTACATATCAATCCATCATCTATCTATTTATCTATCTATCTATCTATCTATCTATCTATCTATCTATCTACATATCAATCCATCATCTATCTATCTATCTATCTATCTATCTATCTATCTATCTATCTATCTATCTATCTATCTCTCTCTCTCTCTCTCTCTCTCTCTCTCTCTCTCTATATATATATATATATATATATATATATATATATATATATCTACCTACCAATCTACCAATCTATCTACTTATCTATCTATCTAAATAATCAATGAAATATAGAATTTCAGTCGTTGTACTTTATTATCTAAGTGCCATTATAATTGTAAAACACAACTATCTTAAATTAATCTGCCAACTCTGAAATAAGTCTTGTCATTTTTGTAATTATTCTTTCTTATGTCAGAAGACGTTATTTACACAGAGATGAACGCGGCCATCAATAATAAAAAAATGGGTTTAAAAATAGAAAACTTTTAAACCCATTTATATTTTTGTTTTTCTCCTAACCTTTAACTTGTCTTTCCTTTTTATCTTCTTTTTTCACACATTTTTCCCACCTCAGCTTTCCATTTTCATGAATTGCTCTTTAAAAACGTATTGTTGATAAATTAGCTTGACCCATCCCTGTTTATTTCTTATTAATCTTTAGGTGCTAACTTTCCAATGTGTCAATTTCATCCCCACCCTTTCTGTTCACCGTAGCTAGGTTCTCTGCCGCCTTCCTCCCCCCACCGCCTTTGAAGAATGTATCACCTACTTATCATGTCCCAACATCACTTAATGTGTCCTCACATGATCCAAGCAGATCATTTTTCTCCCCCATCCCATGTGTGTGCCTTCAATATAAAATAAAATTATTTTCTGTATTCTTCATTTTCTGAAGACGTTCCCCACGAACGAAACCGATCAAAAAATCTCTTGTTTTTGTTTTACTCCTGCATTTTGACTTGTTTTCCGTCTGTGATCATTTCACACATTTTGTCCATCACGACACTTCATTTTCCATGAACTATTCCATATATATATATATATATATATATATATATATATATATATATATATATATATATATATATATATATTAATAATTGAGATAATGTATCTGTCTTTCTCTGTCTCTCTGAAGCCGAAACTATATTATTAGTTTTGATCGCTCTCGTTTTATACCTACTTATCAGCTCCTATATATACCCATTCCAAAACTTCTCCAAACATTAGGCTTCTTTTAAATTTACATAATTAATTTGTTTTAACGCTTCTAATAAATTAATATTTGCAAATATACACTCATGATTGTTTTTTCTCAGATTTCCAGATGTATTCAAAATATTTTCCTCGATAATAATAATCTAAATAAAAATTATGAATAGAATTAATTAAAGACATTGTTTTTTTTTAAATTTAAATAATTGAGTAATGCAATTAGTTTAGATGGTAATGGAATATTATGTAACAGCCGGCGTTCACTCCAACATTTGGTTATCCGCCCTCTGATTATTAAGTATAACGTTCTATTTAGAGCGCCCATACAGTTCTATTTCAAGAAAGAGACAGAGAAAGAAAGAGAAAAAGAAAGAGAGAGAGAAAAAAGAGTGAGAGAGAAAAATAGAGAAAGAGAGAGAGAGGAGAGAGAAAAGAGTGAGAGAGACATAAAATGGAGAAAAGGGGGAAAAAGAAAGATAAAGAGATAGACATAAGATAAGGCGCGATATTTTATTAATAACATGTAAACAACACATTCTCTGAGATTTATCGTACGAGTCGCTCAAAAATGATATATTTATTTGATTTCTCATTGAAATATTTTGGGTTTGTTTGTTTTTTAATCTTATTAGAAATAATGTTTTAAAGCACAAATTTATTGAATCAAATTGTGTAATTTAAAAAATAATTGATTTAAAAATTCCTTTTTTTGTAAAATAATCAAACACACAAATAATTAAATAACTGAATTTAGAATCGTGTTCACTGTATTTTATTTTTTTAATTGTGGATTTTATTTTAAGTACACTTTTTCAAATATTATCTTTTTACGAGCCTAAGTGATTTAAATAAAAATTGTTTTACATTTTACGCCATAAAGGGTAAATTTTGTTTAAAAACTATGTTGTTATTATTCCGTGATTTATTTTTAAAAAATAAAGGATGAGGTGATTTTTTTGTAAAACTAAAAATAAACATTTTACTGAGCAATAAAATGAAACAACTAGCAAAAATATGCGAATGGAATAAGTATATATTTGCTAGTATATATCATAGAGAAACCTCCAAACACAGCTATTTGCATGCCTAATTTTCATAACTGTTTTTAAACAGGTTACAATAAATTAATGTTTGGTGTTATTCATTGTTAACTTTATTTTCCTATTTCCATATATATATATATATATATATATATATATATATATATATATATATATATATATGTAAAGGAGTAAGGCTACCAACATTTGTAGAATTCATTTGGATTTTCATATCTGATGAAAGCAGACCCACCGCTTGAAACGCGTTATATAAAATTATCAAATGGTAAAACAACAAAATAATAAATAAATGTTGAAAAAAACATTCTACAAATGTTGGTAGCCTTACTCCTTTACATATATACTTTTCTCTCGTTGGAACTGCACTAATACTGCACTACCCTCTTTTCGATATATATATATATATATATATATATATATATATAATCTGTGAAGTGTTTCAATCTTGAAGGCTATAAAGCAAATTTTTAGTCCCACGTCCTTCTTTGAAAAATGTGCTTGCTTTGTAAGGCAACCAATCTCTTGTAATCACTGTATTAGTTTGCTCAGAACAATTTACTCTAGTCTCCCAGATTATTACATTGCTGTGCTTCTTTTACAAGTACTTCAACTGGTGCCTCTTCGACAATAAGAAACATCCGACCAACCCTTCACTGTTGAGGTCTGCAGATTCAGGAAGACTTTTAACCTTAATAGTTTCTTTCCTCAAAATGCAACCTTTGGAATTCCCTCCCCCTGTTTCTATGACTGTATCAACATGCAGAAATTTAAATGTACTGTAAACAAACATCTTGCTGTACAACTTCTCACTTAAGATGCCCCTATAAATATGTCTCCTAAATCATAGTAGCCCCTTAGGTCTCAGTGGCAATGTGCCTTGTTTGGAGTTAATATGAATAAATTAAAAATACGTCAACATTTATCATTTTCGTTTAATAATTATTTTAATTTTGAAGTTTAAAGCGTTAAACGTATTAACATACTTACAGTGTTGTGTATGTTGGTGTTTTGTTGTTTGTCTTTAAACATAGCGCAAATCGCGTTCGTTTATAATGAAAAGTGTAGGCCTCGAAATGGACTACGTGTGTTTGGGTGTGGCATGGTAAAAGATAAATTAATAAATAAAGTAAGAAAGCGGGGTTAGGGTTAGGGTTAGGTAGGCAATAAGAAGAAAACGAAGAAGAAAAAAAGAATCGATGGACAAAATATGTTGCACATCACGAAAACCTTGCGTGTTGATGTTTGCGTCTTTGAACGATTTACACGGCGTTTAACTGCAGTTGTGCACTCATCCGATTCTACGCCGGTGTGAAGAGGTGCACCACTATTTCACCTATTGTCACACATTGATGACAACATTCATTTCTGCCGCTGCGAAAGCTGAAAAGTTACGTCCATGCATCTCTATAAGCAGCTCTGTCCGTTCGTTGGTCTGCCAATCACGTTATTTAATGCTAGAAATGACTATTCTTTTAAGGTAATCAATTAAGAAATCTTTAGAATTTTATAGTTGAAAAATGTGATTATTATCTTTGCAGTTGCCATTTTGCGATCTTTTGATAAGTTGTCACTCACATCTAATATTATTTTACAATTTTGTGAAAACCCTGATAACTACTTAGCTTGAGACTAATAGACGTTTTAATAAAGTCGACGGCCATCTTGGATACTCTGAATCGTGGACGCATTGTTGTTCATGTTTTTTTTAGATAGAGTGGGGTGATCAATGTGGGTACTTGTTTGGTGTCAATAAGTCGTGACTTGGCCAATAAAGGTTGTTGCCTTGGGAAAGCCTACCCTGGCTAACTTTCCATGCGCGACATGGCACGTACATTTACCCATGATATTATGCAACGGTTGATGGAGCAGCCGTTCTTAGCGCTACTGTACCGACAGTCGGACAAGCTGTCTAACCTGTACTTTCAACATGTCGGAACAAGATCAACCCAGACTAGTCATGTAGGACTTGGTGATGAAAAATCTTTCCAAAAGTTGCCCAGATAGAGAGAAAGAGAGACAACGTTCATTGTCCTAGTCATAAAACAAGGCCAGGCACTGGGTGTCTTTAGAGGCGTCCCAGCGCTGGTACCTCTGCGCCTTACTAATAAACAGAGTAGAAGGTCGAATGCCAGGCGATAGGCAGCGCCCATCTCCTCCTTAAGCAACTATAGGTTTGTTCCAGCTCTAGGAAAATTGACGATCAGGACTAAGAAGCCGCCTTTTTTAATGGTGTGCTGCCAAGACGTACGTGGTTAGCAACGAATTTTATTATCAGAAGCATCCTTCTCTTAAATAAACAACCTGACAAGGTCTACGGCTCCAACACACCGGGAGGATGTAGCCTGCGCCCGTGTACTAGTAGGGTATTTCTGAACCCATTCAGATAAAAATGTTTTATATATATATATATATTAATAGAGAGAGAGAGAAAGAAAGAGAGAATAAGTCTAGACGCCGCTTTCCAGAGATAGTATGGGACCGAAAATGGCTTTCCCTCTCGCTCTCTAATAAACAAAATTGTTAGGGCATTCCAACGGGTCGGTAGGCTATTCTTTTTAATTTTATTTATCATTATTATATTATGGGGATATTTCAACAACTATTACGGTGAGTGAGCTATTCGTTTAAATTTTCCTTATCATTTAACCGCAAGAACATCGAAAAAGGCAATGGAAATTATTGTTTATTTATAAATAAAAGGCACACGGAATAAAACAAAATATAAAATACAAATACAGAAAATAAATACAATTGAATTAGATAACAAGTTTAAATTAATAAAAAAATACCAGTCATATTTAAAGCATACAAAGAAAAGAAAAACTTAGTTGAACTTTTGTTAATGAATTCGATTCATGTGTTGGCAGCATTATTTGAAGGCCGGCCAATTTGGAAATGAGCCGGTCAAGACGAAGATACCATTTATATAAGAATAATATGAAGGGTGAGGGATATCCTTCTATGGGTGGTCAGACATGGGTGGTCGTATTTTAAGCTACCTATTTGTAACGTTTTTTTTATAATTCAACCAGATAAACATCGAAACAGGAATTTCGCAGGTCGTTAGGGGTTATAGTTAGGGTTTGTGACCGTCTGACAGAAAGCAAACAAAAAAAGTAAAGAAAGAATAAACTAAACATGTTTGTTTTTTGCTGTTTTAAAAACAAATCGTATTTGTTTCACTTTTGTCTTTCAGTGATTTACCAATTAAGTTCGTCCTGATGTCTATTTATTACATTTTTGTAAATATTGCTGTGAAATAAAATCTTGTCAAAACACATTAATGTCTCGACGTTTTGGAAAAAGGGTCTACTTCTCGTTTAATTTTTGTTTCTTTATACAAAATGTAAAGTTGTGTTCATTGTTATTCGTTATTTATTTGTAAAATATAAAACTATGAATAAATAAAGTTCTTCAATATTATGTATTTACCGTGCAGAAAGCCACAAGTGTTAAAGTAAAACAAACACGAAAGAAAGAATAAATTAAACTATAAACATGTTTGTATTTTATTAAGTTTTTTTCCCCAATAAAATCATCTTTGCATTTACGTAGATTGTTTGGTGCCAAAAACTAAACAAAAACATTAACTTAATCTCGATGTCTCGCCTCAAATAGTAATTTCACCTTTCTCAAATAATATTGATTTAAAAAGAATCTTACAAGAAAAGATACGTTTCACAAGAAATTTGAATCCAAAACTCAATAATTAAGTTTATAACATGATGATTAGATTAGCTTTATGCTTTGACGTTGTCTTTTGAACTACTTTTTGTTTAGTTTTATTTTCTTTGAATGTTATTTATAGTTTTGTTGTAAAATTGACACCAATGACTGAATAAAGTTCTCCAAGAAAAATTCCAAACAAATGAGACTTGATTTTGCTTTTTTAAAAAGAAAACTAAAACTTTACTACTTTTTTATTAAAATAATAAATTAAAAAGAAGATAAAATATCTTAACTTCAATAAATCGATGTTATTTGCTTGTAAACAATAGCGTATAAATGCTTATTTAAAAAATATTTATTTCCAAATATTGAAAGGGGGCTTAGCCCACTAAGTTGGGTTTTATCTGGACACTATCATTTTTAGTTATTTAAACATATCGGAGTGAGAAGGCTTAGCTACTTAGTGTCCAAAGTTTAATAATCAAAAATGTTATTAGTAACTTTTTATGAAACACATTTTCAATTTCCATAAGATAGAGTTAACAAAAATAAAATATATGCACTTACATTTATGTTGGCCAACATTTCTTCTAGTCTTTCTAAAAAAATGAAAATGGTACTAAACTGTTTCAATAACTAAGAATCTTTCGTATTATCATCATGTTATTCAATCTCCCGAACAACTCATTATTTGTTTTGACATTTCTTTTCACTAACAGTTAACACAGACATCAAAAATTAAAATCAAAGAAAGAACTGACACTAAAGCCTTGAACTTTCTCTTCTACATATGTGAGACATGAAAACGTCTCACATATGTGTGAACAAACATTATATTCACTAATGTCTAAACGTCTCACATAATTCACTTAAACCAACCCCACATCACAAGCCTTTCCAAATGTTCAAAAGTTTCTTTCTTTGCTCACCTCTTGTAAGTAAGGTTTATGCCTTACACATTTTTTTTTTCAACTTTATTTCGGGTGAAATCTAGGATTTTATTCTATGGCCTTATAAGTGTTTATTACAGAATTGTGAATGTAACATTAACAATTTTTGAAATTAACAAAAAGAAAAACGTGTTTGAAGTTCGTGATAAAATACAAAACTATTTTTATTTAAACTAATTCCCAGTTTCATTTGAAAGAAATTTAACTTGCATCATTTGGATTATAATTATTAAATAGATAATTTATAAAATCAAATAGTGTGAATTAACAATTTAAAAAAATATATATTTGGTAAGTTGGCAAAAAAAGAAAGATACACCGACAATCTCTTTCATCAAACAGGAAACAGATGAAAAGCATC
This sequence comes from Sepiola atlantica, assembly GCA_963556195.1. Taxonomy (NCBI): domain Eukaryota; kingdom Metazoa; phylum Mollusca; class Cephalopoda; order Sepiida; family Sepiolidae; genus Sepiola; species Sepiola atlantica. The sequence goes on from OY744517.1 coordinate 225,576,288, forward strand.
GAGGCTTTTTTTCCCTCACCACTTGACTTGACACTAGCGAATTTATGTTTGAGTTTGAGAACGCGTACATTTAATTTTCTTTCTTTTTGCAACGTAACTTAAACTTAAATAATATGTAGATGTTATTATGATATCTATATTTATTTTAACTAATAGTTAAAAATCCGTAAATATTTATCATGGTATGAGAAATTGGAAATTATTTTTTTAACAAAATAAAATCCAAAAAAGCGTTTTTTTTTAATTTCATAAAATATTGGTGGAATGCCTCCTCTTGGTGGGAGGCACAGGGCCCTTTTGCCCCTGTCCTTACCCCCCCCCCCGCCTGTATTACATATTCTCACAGGCGATCAAAACAACACGTCAACGGTTTAGAGCGTTGTTTCCAGCTGTTTCAGCGGTAGAAATTAATGTATGCATGACCATGTGACAATAGATGAAATGTGGATGCACATCTTCGCGTCGGATACAAATCAGCTGAGTGCACAACTGCAGTTGAAAGCCGTGTGAATCGTTCAAAGACGCAAACATCAACACGCAACGTTTTCGTGATGTGCAACACATTTTGTCCATCGATTCTTCTGTTCTTCTTCGTTTCCTTATTTTTTTTTCTTGCTTTCCTTCTGTCTTTATTGATTAATTTCTCTTCTACTGCAACCCCCCAACGCACACTTGCATCGTCGATTTCTAGGCGGGGGCGGATATTATCTGCTCGTCTTTGATAAAAGCGGGCTTCTGCCGATTGGAACACAGTAAATGGCTACACTTTTCGTTATAAACGAACGCGACTTGCACTATTTTTAAAGACACACAACAAAACACCAACAGACACTAAAACCGTAAGTATTAACGAATGTCCTCTCATACTTTTAACACTTTAAACTTCAAAATTTAAATAATTATTTAACAGAAAATTATTAATTTTATAGTTTTTTAATTTACTTATATTCACTCTAAACAAGGTACATTTCCACTGATACCTAATGGGCTACTATGATATAAAGGACACATTTATAGGCACATCTTGAGCGAGATGTTTGCTTGCATTACATTCAACGCACTTCAAAATTAAGTATTATCATACTTCAAAAGTAATACTTTTTGTTAAATAATGATTTAAATTTTGAGGGTTAAAGCGTTAAAACACTTTAAACTTCGCAATTTACACGATATTTCGTTATTTAACGAATATTAAAAATGTTGAAGTTTTTTAATTTACTCATATTCACTCCAAACAAGGCACTGGGACCTAAGGAGCTACTATAGTTTAGGGGACATATGTATAAGGGCATCTTCAGTGGGAAGTTGTACAGCAAGATATTTGTTTACATAACATTTAAATTTCTGCATTTTTGTGCATTCGGGGAAACAGAGGACAGGGAGGGAATTCCAAACGCTTACATTTCGAGGAAATAAGCTATTAGAGTATTAAGATTTCTGGCATCTGCATACCTCTGCAGTGAATGGTTGGCATTTTGCTTATTGTGCGGTATTTACGTCGAGGGGAGCACGAGTGAAGCAAGTTCATCGGAGCACATTCCGTTAAAGTATTTTTTCAAACAAGCACAATAATTGTACAGAGGCGGCGCTAGAGCTCGATATGTAAAGTGGGACCTATCAGATGAGAGGTACATTTTCGAATCCTATCTAAGAGGGGGATACTAATGGTTGATGTACCAGCCCAGATGTGACAACAATACAACATGCATGGGCGAATGGTGACTTTGTAGAACTATAGGATACTGACAAGTGTGGGAAGTTTTCTTGTACGATAGACGAAGCTCATTTTCCTTGGCAGTGTCTTTAATGTATTTGTTCTAATTCGTGTTACACGTGAATGTTAGGCCGACGAGTTTGAAGTATGGACTCAGTTAAGGTGCTTTTCGCCATGACAATTGGTGGTTGAAAAGTTTCTCGTAATTATTAAAGTAAAAGAGCGTTGACTTAATAGCATTAAATTTTACCATCCATTTATGTCTATATTCCACTACAGACTTGAGGTCATTTTCTAAGGATTCAGCCATTGTCTTAGATATGTGTGCGTTTGTTTTGCCGACATATTGAGAATAGAGCGTAGTGTTATCTGCAAATGTAACATTTCGGATACAATTCTATCAGAGATGTAGTTTTTGAGAATTAGCAATAACAAAGGTCTAACAATCGACCCCTGGGGCACACTCGCGTTTATCGTGTTATTTAGATGTAATTCCATCGAAAACAACCGGGATCTTTCTTTATTTAAGATTATATTAAATATTTTAAAGCAATACCGTACGGATTAATGTTCACGGGAAAAGCTTCATACCAGACCTTGTCAAATGCTTTGTATATAGCAGCGCTACCGCCATGGCTTCAGCTGTCTTTTCCAGTATATAGTATAGTGTTAATAGATGACCGTTAGGATGTCCGCACTAGAACCGGCAGGCCTTAATCCATACTTGTAACTAGAAATAAGCTAAGTCTTGACGAAGTGATGGACATTGCTAGATTGATTAATGATTCCGGAAGAGCACTGATGGGATCTTGCGAGTCAGTTCGTTCACCAGAGTTCTTGAACACTGTTACCACAGTAGACATTTTCCAGCTATCAGGGAGGCAAGATTCGGCAAAGCATTTGTTGTAAAGTTTGAACAAAACAGGACCCAGCTTAGCAGGCTATTTCATTCTTACTATAGCAGGGATAAGATCCGACACGAATTCTATGAAGTGTCAATTTCTTATAATATCCCGGACCTGGAAACTGGTGATGGTCAGCTCAGCGGGAAATTTGGGAGGAAGTAATTGGTGGAGTATTAGGTAGAGTTTAATGCGAACCGCTGGGCATGCAGTTTAGCCTTATCCGTTGTCGTGCGTGCGTGCGAATCCATGGTGGTTGGATAGGGGAACTGTTTTATTGGTCATTAGTCACCAAAGTATTATAAATTTTTTCAGAAATCGCGAATTCCTAATTTCTGCGACTGCATTCTTTTTTCTGGTCACTACGATATACCTACTCTTAGTCACGGCTATTACACTCTTACAGTTTGTTCCTAATACCATAAACTGTCGTATATTTGTATGTGACTTATGGCGGTTTAATCGTTGATACTTGCTTCCTATTCTGAAAAGCAGCTGCACAAATTAACGTGACACATAGTGGGGCTTGCTATAGAATGTTCACGATAACATGTGCTTCATTTCCTGGTTTTAGCCGTTCAGTTATCTCATTTGTGCACTGTTCAGCAGGGAGAGAAGAAGGCGTCTCTTATGTGATTTCTGATTGATTTCCAATCAGCCCGTTTGTTGTGTCTTGTTATTTTTAGTAATGATTTTACAGCTTAGGATCGATAGTTTAGGGTGATACTAAAATTTATCCTATGGTTATGATCGTTCCCGAGTGGACTTTCGTCACACATGCCTCAGACAGTCAAACATAGTATAGGTTTAGAAGTGAGGCTGTTGATCCCCATAAATTAAGAGACAGGGAATGTGACAACCAAGTCAATTTCTGTGGTGCATGTAGATTTGATTTTTATCCTTTTTCTTAATAATAATGATCCTCTTACACACGGGCCAAAAGCCATTCGAGGATAAGGGTTAGTGATATTTTCGGTTGGTACTATTAGCTTGTAAGGAATGTGATTAATTCACATAAGAACATTCTCTTGATAAAATGGGTTACAAATGGTTATTGGGAAGAAACTCTGCTCATGATTGTAAGTAAACAAAAGAAAATAGAGTTATTTGAAGTGTTGGAAGCAAACCAAGTTTTTGCAGAGAAGGTCGTACAGGTCAGTGCTTGACTGTCAGTCGAGTACCTACCGATAGAGTACGGAACGACGAGCAACGTTTCTTCTGTCAGAAAGGAGTTACAGAGAAAAGAAATGATTACTTCTTACTAGATAGCGAAGTTGATTGTTGTAAAACTTCTGACAAAAACAAGTTTCTGAATTAATTGGAACCGTGTTTCATGATAAATGTTTAAGAAGACACTATCCTTGTAATTTTAGCTAAAATTTCCTTTTAGTGGAATTTGGTTTTATAATTGCCTTTTCTGTCATCGGTCCTAATATAATGTGCCCGTTTTTGGCAGCTGAATTTTCACCACATTAAAAGCCGACATTGTGTCTCACACTGTTGTTGTAAGGTTGAAAGTTAACAGAGGCATTCTCCTTGACATTTTAGATAGGAGCACAGTGTAGTATCTGTACTGATACTACACTATACCTTTTCTGTCCTCGTTTAGTGAATAGAGAAATCTTTTTAAACCGAGGATTAAAAAAAATATTTTTATTCAGAGTCTCCATTTTTGTGAGATGGATTTTTCTCCACATTAAAAACTGACCCTGTGTCGAACTCTGCTTTCGTGCAGAGACAATTGAGTGCATACAACATAAAATCGATTTATTAATTGTTTTTACTTTCCGAGTTTTTTAGATGCGGATCGATAAGTTGTATTAGTTGGATTATTCGGAATACTTCCCTCGGTCTTTCCATCCTCCTTGACCCTTCATGACTATTTTGTGTTGTATCAGGGAAAGTGTTATGGAATTTCCTGCATTTTCTGTTTCTTTGGTTTCATGTGGTGGTGTTCTTTTTGTATTTTAGTTTTCTTCCTACTGCAACTTACAGGTGACTGTTGGTTTCCGCATTCAAGGATCTTTCATCATTGCCGACCGTTGTATGTCTTCGTCTTCCATTTTATTCCAATTTCTCGCAGTCTTTTCCCCAGTTTTAATGAACTGTTTCTAGTGCTCCTCCGATTATTGACATTATATTGACTGTCTTCATACTCCAAATCCCTTTCTATTCTCTGGCGAGTTCCGTATATTTGCTTAGTCTTTTTGTCTCCTTGATCTCCGATTGTATGAGTTTATCTGTTTGCACCTCCATATCCCGAAATGTTGTGATTTTTCCGTTTCTAGTACAGTCTTTGGTTTATTTTTCTACCATTTGTCCGCGTGTTCGAAATGCAATCATTTGCATAGTTCCTAGTATACTGCTTTCTCCACACAGTCATGTCTGTTCTGTTATTTTCTTTGCTCCATTCACTTATTATGTAATTTACTATTCCGTCTCTTTATCGACACAGTTTGCATTTACTGTTTTATTTGGCTTTATTTAGTTTAGCTTTACTGTAGTGTGTCTTAATCGCCTTTGTATGTGCAGCCGTCTGTAAAGATTCCGTTTATCTGGTAAAGTGTATTTTCTTAGCCATGCTCAGCTATTTTCGTGGGTGTCTTGTCAGTCTTACGAAACGTCCATGCAGTTTCTATTTCCAACTTTTGTATTTTTGGGTCTGATTTTGGTGGTTTCCAAGTCATTCATTGGGACAGTGTCTCTTGTTGCGGTGATTAGCTTGAGTGTGTTTTTGGTTATGTATTGCGCCATCTTATCTTTGTCTTCCACACAGTTTTGAATAGTTACCAGTCGTCTTCCGCCTTCGTTTCTTTTAACGTAGAGTCTGTCTGTATCGTGTTTTGAATTTAGTACGTTGGCCATGACCATTAGTTTTCTAGTCTTCTGGTTAATGCGCCTGAGTTCCTCGTTAATCCATCTTATTAATTGTCGAGAGTGATCCTGGACACGTGTTTATTCCTTTTACAAGATTTCTAATATATAATTTCGTTCATAAGAGTTTTCTTGTTCATCGTAAAAATATTTTCCAATCCTTTCTTTCATTTCTGTAGTCTTTATGGTGCCTGCTTTCAAAACTTCCCAATATTTATAGCTATCCTGTTTCCTAGGACCCCTATCCCTTCTTGGTTGGATAATTCTATGCCCTCTGTAGTCTCCACTTCTCCCCTTTTCATCTTCAGCAGTCAACACTTCTCAATTCATAATTCCATTTGAATGTCCTTGCTGAAGGTTCTGGTCGTATTTATCAGATGTTCTCGTTTCTTTTTTACTTTTTGAAAATAGCTTCAGTTCGTCCATGTACATGAGGTTGTTTATGTTTTTCGGTGTCTGTAAACTTGTATCCGGCATCACGTTTCCTGAGTATGTAGTTGAGTTGCATCATGGATATGAAAAATATTAGTGGTGATTGGGCGTCTCCTTTGAAAATGCCTCAATGTATTTTTATCTCAGTCAAGTGCGGTCCTCCATCTAATTGTTCCCATTGCTTTCTTAATGAGATTAATATTCCTGTGCATTACTTAGCATTCAATTATCCATACTTGAAAGATTCTGTCGCATGTTTTCTTGTAGTCAATCCATGCCATGGATATGTTCTTCTTTAAGCTTTTTACCTTCTTAAGAATCTTTTGATCTGTGTATAAGAGATCATGCGTCTATTTGTCTCCTTTTCGCTATTCTTTTGGTTCCTCGGTGAGCAATTTACGATTGTTCAGGTAGTAGTAGATTTGTTTTCTCTGTTGTGCCGTTAGTATTTTCTGTATTGTTGGTAAACGGGTTATTGGTCTGTAGTTGCCTGGGATCGTTACTTTGTTGGCGTCTTTTTATATTAGCGTTGTCATTCCTTTTGTCATATACTCTGGTACGTATATTTTGTGGATACATCATCTCAGTTTCTGCGCTAGCCTTTCATGTAGGGTCATGAATATGTTAGACCAGTATTCATGTATTCCATCGTAGCCTGATGTATTCCAGTTTGCCATTTTCCTTAGAGTAATCTTTATTGTTTCTTCATTAATTTGTGTTACTGTTCCTTCGTTAATTTTCTGTAGTTCATATTTTATGTTGTTCAACCATTTGTCATTTGAGCTGTGTTATTTAGGTACTTTCCATATCTTGCTGCATAAGTGTTTTTTTTCTGTCAAGTTTGGTTGTTCTGTTGTTTTTGTTTCTCCGTTTATGTTTTTGTAAAACTTGTTTTCATTATTTTCAAAGTTCATGTGCTGTTTGTGCTGTTCAGAGTTGTATCTATATCTTCCTGGTTTTACTTCTTATGCTGCTATATTTAGTTTTAGTTCTTCATGTTTCTTATTTAGTCTTTCCTTGCTTGTCAGATAGATGCTCTTCCATCGTTTCTTGTTCCCTTTCATCCTGTTTACGGTTTTAGCTTCTTTTCGAGGTTTGGTGATCTGGGTTTCCAGTCTGATTTCCTATTCAGGCTTTGTCGGTTCATTTTTTTTGCCAGTCTTTTTTTTTCTCTTTTTAGTTTCATACTTGTTCATTCTGCTTCAAATATATCAAGTTACTTAGGTCTGTGATAATATCTGTTGAGATTTACGCGAATAGTTTGGTTACTTTCTCTGTTTCTAATTTTAATTTCTTTCAATATTCGTTCCTCCTTGATGGGACTTTTGTTTCCTTCCCGTTTGAGGTTTTGAACTTTTCTAGTTTCTTCCCCGGTGAGTTCTTTGATTTCGTAGACTTCGACCTCCTCAATTTCAGTCTGTATGTTTTACTAGTCTTCTACCTGTGGATTTTCGCCAAGTAGTGTTTCTTAATCTGTTACGTTATTTATTTTTCTGTTTTATTTCCATTAATTCTAACTCCGAGAAAAGGGATCTGTCTTACTAGATCTGCTATCTTTTGTTTCGTTGTAGGGTGGTCAGTAAAAGTGTCCCCTCGATTTTTCATTCGTTTCCAATAGCCTCTTTCTGGCGGATGGCGGCTTCTGTAGTAGCATTTCATTCCTGACTTCTTGTGTTTTGTCGTATTATTATTATTATTATTATTATTATTATTATTATTATTATTATTATTATTATTATTATTATTATTATGGTAATCTACCTTTTTTATTAAATAACTTTCATCAATTAATTTTAATGTCAAACAAATTATTTCATATATATGAATATATCTTTATATATATCTTTATATATGTGTTACGTTATGAGGGGCCCTGTATTCTGAAAACGTGTAAAGTTTGCTAGTATGGATTATGAACTGGGTGAAAGAAATAGGATGAAGTGCAAAGTAGGTGCATATATAGTTTGGGACAAACAAAAATGTTCCCACGGTGATTCATTCTGAGCATCATAAAACACTAGATGTGAGTTGGCCGAGATGAAACACTCGGATAAAAAAGGTTAGACACAAAGGCGATATTGAGTTCTGTTATGACATTGGTTGAAGGGTCAAAGAGCTCTGACGTCACAGATCCGTGGTGAGAAATTAGCTTTCTAGATAGTTCACCATGGAGGCGCGAGATGGACAGACGTCCATTAACTGAGCTCTGCATAGAGTCCGGGTGACATCGCCAGATATGGGCTAAGACACAGAGCAAGATCTCAAGGACGGGACAAGAATATAGCCGATTGCATCCGTCACATTCCAAAAACCGTATAAAAGTAAAAAAGAGTGTAAATGAAGGAACCGACGAGTGGAAATCTCTCCGATTGAAGTGTGAAATAAAAGGATAGAACTTACTTCAAAAGTCTTGCCTCCGAGCGTTTTTTTCTCCCGTGCATGAGGACTGAGTTTGCCCACAAGACAGGTATACGCCACCACGATCACGAGCCAGCAACGGAGATGAGTGTGCAAGCAAACCCACGACCAACAGCGAGGCAGAAATCTGTAAGGTAACTTTTAATATTGATTTAAAACGTAAGAACGATTTGAAACATGTTAAGGACATTATAAGGTTAAAGGCAGTTTAAAGGCTTAAGAACTATTGTTAAAATGTGGAGATAAAACTCTGTTAATAATTCTGCATTTAAATGAACGCTAAATTTACAAAGAGGCCCGGTCGACGTTTCTAAGTTTCGCAGTGAGTTTCGTGTTGTTTCGATTTTTGGTGGTGTCTTGAGAAACGCTGACCCCGGGCCTGCGCAATTACTTGATAACTATATATAGAATAAGATGTGTAAAGTATCGTTAAAATGAGATAGAAAACAAAATACTATAATGTCACATATGCATATATATATATATATATATATATATATATATATATATATATATATATATATATACATATTTATATATATATATATGAAATTCACAATGAAATATACAGCGTATGTAAATAGTACATATAGTGTAACATATAAAAAATATAAAAATACGTATATATATATATATATATATATATATATATATATATAATACTTTTAATAATAAGATATGTTTAAATGAATCTAACACGAGTCATTGACAATAAGAAGGGGTATTCCCTAGACTCTGAGTAACAACAAGTCTCATCAGATTCCCAGCACTGTCCACTTCTTTCGATAACCGTTGCAAATCATTTTATGTCATTGCAACAGCAGATTACTATTGATTTCGTGCCGGCAACGACCGTTGGTCCTCTATTGAATTTGAGCGGCATAACCATCCTCAAAGTTGCATTACTCGCTGCCCCCTTTTACTGGATGTCTGGGTGGTACCCTCTACACACTCTTTGAATTCTTCTTCACCATTCACGACCATTTCTGAGGTATCAACAAAAGCTGGTACCACCACTTGCGTGTGTGTATGTGTTGTTATTTTAAGGGTAGAGGTCGGTTTATAAGAGGTTTGGCAGTTTCATTTCCCTTGGTTTCATATCATGTTCTTTCTATATTCTATACTATTTCTATTCCAACTCACCTGTGGCTAGTTAGCCTTTGTGTTTATTTGGGTTGTTTTCCGCATTCGAGCATTTTCCTGGAGATTTCGGCTGTTTTAATCATTGTCGTATGTCAATGATCTCGATCCTTGCTTTTACTCAATTTCTCGAAGCCTGTTTCCAGTGTGGTATCAGACGAGGCTGGTGCCATCACTTTTTTGGGGGGTTGCAGTTTATAAAATTTCTTTCAGTCCCTGTTCTTTGGTTATTGCGGTGGTGTTCTACCTGTGGTTTAGCTTTCCTACTATAGTGACTGGTTACCTTTCGCAACTTATGCGAGTTGGTTACCGCATTCGAGGAATTTTTAGGATTGCAGCTGTTTTGATCATTACCTTTCTTTGTATAGTTTAATGATCTCTTTGATTCCAATTTCTCCCAGTGTTTTCTCCAAGTTGTTTGAGTGTCGCACAGTGGTCGGGTTTTTATATTTGAAAGGAGGCACACCAAAGGAGACTTTTGATGAAATGAAAAAAACTCATGGTGATGATGCCCCATTATATGACCTTGTAAAACGCTGGCATTGTGAATTCAAACATGGCCGAAAGTCTGTGGAAACAGCTCCCAGACCTGGTCGTCCCTCTTCTCCCATTGATGAGGCATCTGTTCGTCAAGTTGAGGCTGCCATTTTGGAAGATCAACGTATTACTATTCGCCAAATAGCCCACGAGGTCAAGATTAGTACAAGGTCTGTGCAAACTATCATTCATGACCATTTGCATATGCATAAGGTGTCTGCCAGAATGATTCCCAGGTTGCTCACACCTTTCCAGAAGCAAGAATGCGTCAAGTGCTCGAGGATATATCTGGAGATGTTCCAAGAAGATGAGTCAAAGTTTTTCAAAAGACTGATGACACAGGATGAAACTCGGGTCCATCACTATGATCCAGAGACCAAAGCACAGTCAATGCAGTGGAAGCACTTGGACTCAGTACCTCCATAGAAGGCAAGTGTGCAGTACTCCGCTGACAAGGTGATGATCACAGTCTTCTGCGACCAGGACGGAGTAGTGATGACAGATCATCTGATAAAGGGTACCACAATTACAGGAGACTGTTACGCTTCACTTTTGATGAAATTAAGAGAAGCTATCAAAATCAAGAGGCGGGGCAAGATTGGGAAAGGTATCCTCCTCCTGCATGACAACGCTCCGGCCCGCAACTAGCATGTCGCCAGATTAGAAGTACGGGCGTGTGGCTATGAAATCCTCCCCCATCCCCTTACTCTCCTGACCTTGCACCCTCTGACTTTCATTACTTCCCAGCTATGAAGTTGTATTTGAAAGGAAAGCCTTGATTTCTGAAGTTACGACGTGGTTGGAGGACCAACCTGGGTTGTTTTACAAAAACGGTGTCCACAGCTGCATCAAACGATGGGAGAAATGCATAACTCTGGGTGGTTTCTATGTAGAGAAAGACTAATAACTGTGCCAAGCTTCATTAATCTACTGCTATGGGAAATGGGGCAGGGGCATTACTTATTGAACGCCCCCCGTAGATACGTAATTATATTTCAATTTTTAACAAACACTATTTTATTGTAGGATTTGTTTCTTAAAAAAATATAGACCTCATTAAACCTCCAACTAACCCTAGGTCCAGGTGTAAACACATTAATATTTGCAGAAAAATCCGCAAAAGTCAGCCAACAAATTAATATTTGCAAAATATTTTTTTTTTAGTAATAGGCAAAAACAGACAAATTAATATTTGTGAAAAAAAATGCATATTTATTTGTAGAATAATCCGCAAAAGTTAGACAACAAATTAATATATGCAAAATATTTTTTTTTTAGTAATAGGCAAAAACAGACAAATTAATATTTGTGGGAAAAAAAGGTATATTTATTTGCAGAAAAAATCCGCAAAAGTCAGACAACAAATTAATATTTGCAAAATAATATATATTTTTAGTAGAAGGCAAAAACAGACAAATTAATATTTGCACAATGGATACATTTTCGCTGCCATAGGTATGAACAACAGACAAAAGTATTCGATAAAATTTGGCAGTGATTTTGGGAGCTAACCGTTTCAATATGCCACAAGATTAGTTCCCCCCCCCCCCCATAAAATGCCCCCCTCCGAGTTAGCAGTCTGGCTACGTGCCTGACGCAAATACTGGTGTCCCTGAATATTAGTTGTAAAACTTATTTCTGGAATTTCACCGGTTTATCCTATTTACTTCTAACTGACTTCACATGCAGGTTCTCGGCTATGTTTTAAAATGCCTGTATATATATATATATATATATATGTATATATATATATATATATATATATATATGATAAAATGCTTGCCATTTGGAAGTTACGACGTTAGTTCACGTCAATTCTTTTTTAGAGGGAGGTTCAGATCATGGGATTTCTGGTAGTTTCAGTTCCATTGTATTTGTGTAATCTTCATTCTATATATTTATTATATTCTGTTTTAAACTTGCCTGTGGTTCGTCGACAACGTTATCTCGGTATAGTCACTGGTTTCCGCACTTGAAGAATTTCCTTAGTATTTCAAGTCATTATCAGTGATTGCTGAATGACAGTAACCAGTGCTATTCTCATGAGTCTATATAAGAAAAGTCTCCCTAGATGTACAACACTCAAAAACTGTTGCAAATCATCATCACAGCAAAAGCCGTTTACCAATACGGTCTCGCTAATAAAAATCGTTGGTCACTCTGTAATTAGTGTGCGATCAAGTTCCACTAAGGCTCCAGTATTCTCTGCCACTTTTCCAGTAGAGGTCTGGTTGGTGCTCTACCACTTTGGTCTTTCTATCCTCTTTGACCGTTCTCAATTATGTTGTGTTGTTTTAGCCGACTGGTACTACCACGTGCGTGTGCGTCTGTTTTTATTCAGGTAGATGTTGAGTTTATGGGGTTCTAGTTCCATTGAAATCGATGATATTCTTTCTATATGTTGTGTTCTATTTGTATTTCGGCTTACTAGTCGCTGGTTAGTGTTTTCTTGGTAATGTAGGTTAGTTTCCGACTTCGATGTTTTTCGGGATTGAACGAGGAAGACTACTATGTACTTGACCACTATTTTCATGAAACCATATTACGTTTTTCTTTAATTGCTCCACCCCGTGTCTCTCCTCCTCTGCCGAAAAAAAAACTTAAGTGAATGACAACGCTCCACAGATTTCTAGCATTTTTCACCTCTTTCGATAACACATCATTTTGCGTTATAAAAAAGTATAAAATATTTATTTTTCTTAATATCATGTATAAATGTATTTTTCTTTAAATTTTAGGATTGTAATGTTTTTTTTTTACATTTCCTAATGCGTGTTTAGCATTTTCATTTTTGTTTTATACACAGGACCCGACCCAGAAGAATGACGTCGTTCGGTGTGTGGTCGAAAGCGCTGCTATGTAGTGTCCTCATCAGTATACATGTTGTCGACTTTAGTGACTCCTTACTAATAGCCGTGAACGAAAAGTCCGATAAAGGAGAAAACATTGAAAAGCGAACTGCTGACCTGCCGCACCAACCTGTCGAACGCACCGTAAATGACGGGGCAAAAATAAAAAAGCAAAACACCAACCCGATTTTCCTGGGCAAACGCACTGTGAATGATAGGGCCGAAAAATGGACGAACATCGAAAAGCGAGCTGCTTTCCCTCCATACCAAACTGACAAACGCGTAGTATCAATTGGTCGCAGATGCATAGCAAGAGATTCACATCAGAAATGTCTTGCTCAAAATTATTCTCATTGTGGACCAATTCCATCGTGTAAAGATAATAAACGGTGGAACCGGGAGGGCAGGAGGGCTCAACCCCCCAAACCTTTTTACTTGGTCCCCCCATTTTACCGTTATCAATAATGAAGTTATATATGCATGTGTTTAACCGGCCCTCCACACTTTTTAGGTGAGCCTCCCCAATTTTATAAGTGTCTCGCCGGTCCTGTGGGGTAAGCATTGTTCGCATATTCAACGACCAGTAATAAAATGTGCTGTCGAAGTAAATCATTTTAATAAAAGTTTTGAAATATGTGTTCACAATATTATTTGTTGATGTTATTTTATGGATATTCGTTACATAATAATGAGTATTTTATTAAATTTGTATTATTCGATATATATATATATATATAATATATGTATATTATATATATTATATATATATATATATATATATATATAATATATGTATATTATATATATTATATATATATATATATATGTGCATATATATAAACATATATACATATACATACATATATACATATGTATATATATGCATGTTTATGTTATTAATGCATATATATCCATGTATAAGTACACACACACACACACACATATATATATATATATATATATATATATATGTATTATTTCATGTATCCACATCAAATGTTATAAGGAGATATATCATTTTATGTTATAAGGAGATATATCATTTTATGTTATAAGGAGATATATCATTTTATGTTATAAGGAGATATATCATTTTATGTTTTAATGTTTAGTATTCACTTCAACGGTGCTATGTGAGTAGAGCACCGTAGTATGTTATGAAAATATATTTATTACCATAAATGTATTTACTGACCAAACAGGAGTTCTATGCACTGTTAAAAGCTTTCTCCTTATCTACAAAAGGAAAATATGTTATTCGTATCTGGCATTCTCATGGGATAAATATAGCATCAGTAGTACTTCACCCAGGCATAACACCAAACTGAATTTCATCTATGCTCATCTGTCTTTTAACTTGCTGCTCAAATCCTTTCTAAATCACTGTCAGGACCTGACCCATTAATGTTAAGCTTCTGTATTTACCTGTATTAAGAGCTTTATTTTTACTATGTTGAGACATAGGCCGCAACATATTGGCGAGAAACCATAGTATGGTGAAAGATGTGGCTCTACTTTTTCGGGTGAATCCAATATGCTGAAGCGTATGTGAAGACATACTTGCGAGAAACAATTTTCAGTTCATGTATGTCTTTTTACTCATAAACCATTTTTTGTCATCACATGCGAACAAATAGTCGAAAGAAACAACAAAGGACAACAAGGACAGGGCAAATAAGAATGCAAGAGCGTTCTACCGAAATTCAATGAGAGAGTAAATCACGGTGGAAAAGCCACCGGAAAAGTAACAGCTAGAAGACAACTAATAACATCTGTTTGAGACTGAGAGACCATTCAATGAAGAGGCAAAGAGGATCTTAGATATAGCTCGAAGTAATAGAAGCTAGCCAGAAATGCCAGAGCCAGAGATAATGTCTGGAATTATACAACAAAATTGGGATCAATTTGAGAATTACAAAAAACTGGCATAGACAACATACCCAATTTCTGTATGAAGAAACTAACAACACTCCAATGTAGTAATTGCTTCACCCAAAAGATAGCTAATAAAAAGTGATTAAAACTTTAGTAAATACAGACCGATCTGCTCTCTCACTATAACCTATAAACTCTTCACTGGCCTTGTGGCAGACACTATCTACGAACACCTCTAGTCTGGAGCGTAGCTGAAAAAAGAACAAGCAGGGTGCAGGAGGAAATGTTTAGGCACAAATGATCATTTGTTGATCAATAAGTTCATCCGGGAAGGTTGTAGCAAGTGGCAGAGAAACCTAAGCATGGCTTGGATCGATTACCAAAAGGAATATATTAGTGTGCCCACCGCATTGCTTCGGCAGTTTCTTGAGTTATATAAGATCCATCGAGTTATCAAGAAAACGATGGCTGTACATATAAATATGTGATAACAACCATAGCATTAAGCCACACGAATGAATCAATGACAATCCCTTACGGCAAGATCCGAAAAGGAATCTTCTAACTAGATAACATATATCCTTTATTCTTTTGCCTAACGATAGATCTTCTGAGTAAATTATTGAACAAAAGCCGGAGTGCCTACAACCTGAGACAGGATCGCCAACAAGAGCCTAACACAAGAGTCAACGATGTGCTTTTCATGAATGACGTCAAGCTGTATGTCAGTTCAGACGCTGACAAGCCGACTTTTGCAGGTTGTCCATACCTTCCCTAAAGATATTGGAAAATATGCAAAGTGATTCTGCAGAGCTGGTTACAAAATCTAAACAGAAAACATACAGCTTGATGAAGTTACTTACATCAAAGACCGTGCAGAAACGAAAACGATTTAATTCAACATTCCAAGATGAAAGGAGAAATGACAGAGAATATGTACGCCGTGTTAGGAAAAATTGCAAAACATAGATCACAAACAAAATTTTAAAAAAAGAAATAACTGCCATTAACCAATTAGCTATGCAAGTGATTACATTCAGCGTTGATTTTATTGATTGGCCAAAAATGACATTAATAGACTTGACACCAACACGAGGAGAATGCTGACACTGTACAGAGTATTTTGCACCCAAATCTCATAAATTAATTGTCTTTGATTGGTTAAGCAAAATTCTCTTGTCCAATCGACTTAATATATTTGGGAAATCAAGTGAGCTAATTAATCATTATAATGAAAGGGAAGATAATTAGATCGTAAAAGACGAGAAGCTAACCTTTGTCATTCGTTTGATATTCGTAAACCCCAATCAAACTGCATCAACTTTCGAACGACACATCTGCATTTAGAAAGTGAGTTTTTATATTAATACCTGCATAACATTTATCACAATGAACAATAGGAGATAATTATATAGGAAAAGGTATGAAGGTAACGTTTGTTATAATGGACAAATAGTGATAATTATATAGGAAAAGGTGTGAAGGTAACGTTTGTTATAATGGACAAATAGTCATAATTATATAGGAAAAGGTGAGAAGGTAACGTTTGTTATAATAAACAAATAGTGATAATTATATAGGAAAAGGTGTGAAGGTAACGTTTGTTATAATGGACAAATAGTGATAATTATATAGGAAAAGGTGAGAAGGTAACGTTTGTTATAATGGACAAATAGTGATAATTATATAGGAAAAGGTGTGAAGGTAACCATTGTTATAATGGACAAATAGTGATAATTATATAGGAAAAGGTGTGAAGGTAACCATTGTTATAATGAACAAATAGTGATAATTATATAGGAAAAGGTGTGAAGGTAACATTGGTTATAATGAACAAAGAAAGATAATTATATAGGAAAAAGTGTGAAGGTAACGTTTGTTATAATGGACAAATAGTGATAATTATATAGGAAAAGGTGAGAAGGTAACGTTTGTTATAATGGACAAATAGTGATAATTATATAGGAAAAGGTGTGAAGGTAACGTTTGTTATAATGAACAAAGAAAGATAATTATATAGGAAAAGGTGTGAAGGTAACGTTTGTTATAATGGACAACTAGTGATAATTATATAGGAAAAGGTGAGAAGGTAACGTTTGTTATAATGGACAAATAGTGATAATTATATACGAAAAAGGTGTGAAGGTAACGTTTGTTATAATGGACAAATAGTGATAATTATATAGGAAAAGGTGTGAAGGTAACCATTGTTATAATGGACAAATAGTGATAATTATATAGGAAAAGGTGTGAAGGTAACCATTGTTATAATGAACAAATAGTGATAATTATATAGGAAAAGGTGTGAAGGTAACATTGGTTATAATGAACAAAGAAAGATAATTATATAGGAAAAAGTGTGAAGGTAACGTTTGTTATAATGGACAAATAGTGATAATTATATAGGAAAAGGTGAGAAGGTAACGTTTGTTATAATGGACAAATAGTGATAATTATATAGGAAAAGGTGTGAAGGTAACGTTTGTTATAATGAACAAAGAAAGATAATTATATAGGAAAAGGTGTGAAGGTAACGTTTGTTATAATGGACAAATAGTGATAATTATATAGGAAAAGGTGAGAAGGTAACGTTTGTTATAATGGACAAATAGTGATAATTATATACGAAAAAGGTGTGAAGGTAACGTTTGTTATAATGGACAAATAGTGATAATTATATAGGAAAAGGTGTGAAGGTAACGTTTGTTATAATGAACAAAGAAAGATAATTATATAGGAAAAGGTGTGAAGGTAACGTTTGTTATAATGGACAAATAGCATCAATATTTATTAGAATACGTTTGAGCTTTTCACTTTTGGACAGTCTTACAATGGCCTAGACAGGAAAATCTACAACATAAAATGTTGCATCCATCCATTCCAACGATAAAACGTAAAGGAAAAGGTTTCTTACCATCACTTTCTGAGCCTTAGGATTGAGGACAAGAACTTCAAGTTGTCCTTGCCCAGCGCTAAAGGTCTCTACGGTGAACGATGTCTTGGCCCCCTTGGTGTTACCTATTGGCTCAATACCAGGACCGTAGGCACGCACTCTATTGCGGTTAAGACGAGGTCGAAATGGAGCCGAAGGGTTCAGCTTAATGTTGGGGAACTGAGAAAGATACGTCATCATACTCATCTCGTCCACTTTAGGGTTGACCATCTCAGATGGTTTAATCAGCTACAAATACAAATTTTAAACATTTAGAATAGAATAGATAGAAAATATCAAAGTAGAACAAACAAAACATCCCAAAATGGTTTGCAATGTTATGGTGATGCAAAAAAAATCTACAACATAAAATGTTTCATCCATCCATTTCGACGCTATATACTGGCATAAGATATTGATCGTTCCCTTGAACGCAATTATTTCGATACTGTACGACGTAAGCTGAATGTGTTCAGCTGGTCGTAAGATGTGGATGGCGATTTCATCCGTTTTATACATTTGTCGGTATGATCTTAGTGGTAGTGTGTCTGGTGAATTGTTAATATGAGGTGGTTTAATACTTAGCGTTGTACATGTTTTATCCCTAATAATTTAATGATGCTCTCCATGCATTTGAAGCTTATTGTGATTGAGTAATAATGTTTGTAGCAATTTTTATTTTCACTTCCAGCTTTAATGTAGTCAATGTATTTTTCTTTTTCTTTAGTTCCAACTTTTGATGCGCGATGTTTCGTGACTTGCTTCTGTGACCTATGCTCTTGTTTCTGTTTTATTCTGCACCATCAAAATCAGAGACCCTTGTCATCCCATGAAGAGCATTTCTCATGATAAGCTTGACATTGTCGCGACTTGCACAGTCTTTGAATTTTCTGTCTCCGTTTATGTTGTAGATTTGATTGTATTAGAGCACATCAAGTAATTGTAGTTGGTCGTTTCCTAACTAATTTTGTGAGCTTTGTGTTTGCTGTATAGCTCGTTTCGAAATATATCATATGGTGTTGAGGCGATTATGAATTCAATAACTCGTTCGTGCGATTCTTCTTCCGATATTTCGCACTTCACGGCTAGTGTTTCGGCTCTGCTCAAAACATCGTCTGAGTTTTCACCCTTTTCTGGCTGTATTGCATTAGATGCAACCTGTGTATTATTAATTGCAAGTTTGCGTTTAATTGTGTCTCCTAGAAATTCCCAGAGGCCTTGTGGTGACTTTTCTGTTCATAAGTCAGACGACTGGTGTTCAGACGTTTTAGTCCTTCATCACCTATGCCACGGCATATTTTTCTGGCTTGTTTGTTTTGGTCAAATATCTCTTCATCTTTTAGATATAGTGCCATTTTTGTATTAATAATGACAATGCTTCGAAAAAGTTTCACAGAATTGGCAAAACTCTCATGAAAGAGCCATTTCATGATCATTCACGTAACTGCAATATCCACCAAAAAGACAAACTGAAACAAGAGATAAAAAAGCTGATAAGAGAAGCTCTGCTATAAAAGGTACTCAAGCTTGGCCGTCAGTACGAAAAACGATGGATCGCTTAAGATATGCATCTGCCCACAAAAACTTAACGCCAGCTTAGAAAGTGGCACCTATAAAATAAAAACAGTAAAAGAGCTGACTCTGAAATTTGAGAAGGCAAATGCATTCAGCAAATTCGATGCCAAACAAGGATATTGGTCAGTCCATTTGGATGGAAAATCCCGTTGCTGACAACGTGAAGGTAAACTTTCGGGCGGGTTTTATGAAAACGTTACCATTTGGCCTTAGCATCTCGCAGAATATTTTCCAGGCAAGCATTGAGCAACTACTTTAAGCTTTAGATAGTTTCGCTTGCATCACCGACGATGTAGCATACGGGGAAAATGATGCAGAACACGACAATAATCGGCACAACCTAATGATTCGAGCAGCCGAAACCGGTCTGATATTAAACACTGAATCGTGTGTCGTCAAAAAACCCACTATAACGTCTGACAGCAACATATTCACATCTACTGGCATCAAGCAAGGCACATTAAAATATGTGACATATAAATGATGTCAAATACAGCGTTACTACACATACTTGTATGTAAACCATTTGGCACTACTTGTGGCAAAAAAGTGCATTCTGCCGTACCTCGTCTATTATTGCAGAAATGTTAGAAATGCAATTATATAACTTCAGAGTGATCTACCGTTATTGCGAAGACATGCTTCTTGCAGACACACCAAGCCGATTACATAAAAGCCGATTACATATAAGCTCATTATTCAATAAGCCGATTACATATAAGCCGATTATATATAAACCGATTACATATAAGCTCATTATTCAATAAGCCGATTACATATAAGCCGATTATATATAAACCGATTACATATAAGCTCATTATTCAATAAGCCGATTTCATATAAGCCGATTATATATACACCGATTCCATATAAGCCGATTATATATAAACCGATTACATATAAGCCGATTATATATAAACCGATTACATATAAGCCGATTATATATAAACCGATTACATATAAGCTGGTTACATAACCAAAAAACTACAACGTAGTTTAATTAGACGAATGAATCGAATGAATAGACACAGAAGCTGATGACGAGCATAAATGAATATCAAATACATTTATAAACTTGTGAATAGTTATAAAACTTGTGAACAGTGACACAGTGAAAAAACAAAAGAAAACATAAATGAATAACAAATGAATGCCAGATAAAAGAATATTAAAAAACACAATATATACAAAATACAATACATTAATTGTTCATTTTAAATGTTCAGTTTAAGAAGTAATAACATGTTTATGCTTGTAGTTTATGAGTGCGTATGTGAGTGTGTGGTTGTACGAATGTTTGTGTGTGTGTGTGTAAGTGGATAACATATTAATTGAATAGTGGGAGCGTCTCACAAGCTCGAGAAAGCAATGGAGTGATAACGTTGTCCTCTTGCTGACCATGTCCTGATTCTTTCCAGTTGCCTTTCTTTCTCGACGAAAACCTCAGCTTAAATTACATTTCAACGGCTCCAATTTTTTAAACCAAAAATCTGATTTCGTTTGGCGAAAACACGGAAGCCACGCCCTAAAAGTTCCATCTAAATTTTTAGGGCGTGGCTTCTGTGTTTTCGCCCACACCATCGGTCAGTCACCATTGGATGAATGGGATGCATGTGGATTCCATAAACTTATTGAAATATCCTTAATGAAATAACTCGAAACACTTTGCTTCAATTACATTGTTTAACATTTTTTACGGTCATTTTGTTAACGAGCGAAAATAATCAGACTTGCTCAAAAGATGAATAGCTCTATTATGATCAGGAGAGTATTGTAATGGTTGTCCAAGATCAAAGCTTGATTATCAATGCTTTTAAAAAGATGGGTTGTCTCAGCAATGACAACAAGTCAAAGTTCGGTTACACAGAAGTAGACAGTATGAGACATTACATCGATGTGTAAGCTTGTGCTTGGGAACGGCTACTATACAATGCGACACAATGGAGTGTGGAAATATATCTACTGGACCATCTGTAAAAAACGAATATCTAATGTGGCAGCAAATAATGCAAACATATACAAGAAAGAACTGTTAGAAATAAGTTATACACCATACACTATGATTATGCAAGTACGGAAAGGCAAAACGACTCTTCAACAAAATTGACGTCGTTTTCACCTCCGTCCTCAGCTCCCTCATCCTCTAGGGCTTTCTCCTACTCTCCGCGTCCCTCCTAGGGCCTCTCCTTCCAACACTCTCCAGCTATCCAACATAAGAAGTAGCCGCATAAAAAGTTGTAGAATGTAGATGGCTGCTCATTGGTAATCCGTGAAGAACTATGAAAAAAGACATAGCTCATAGTGTTTAGCACAGAAATGTGAGGCTGATCTTTTTTTGCAAGAAGCTACTAATGAAAAGAGGGCAAAATAATGCAATCATTGATTAAATTTCCACTAATTCTGGTAGAGAAACTGTGGTTGGTGAGTTAAAGGCATGATAAATATTTATTGATTGAAAAAGCGTTATTGGACCATGAATGTTGCTCTATGTATTTTTTTTCATTATGTATTTCATCATGTATACTAAAAATCCTGAGAAGTATTTCCCAAGATAAATATATAATTGGACTATTTGTTGCGATTTAAATTCGATGTGCACCATGATAGCGACGTCTACAAGATACCCAGTGCTTTGTCTTGTTTCCTACCATCTCTCTTTCTCTCCATCTGAGCAACTAACATATACTTACTTGTCACTTAGTACTACACGAATATTCTGAGCCGCTCTTGTCTGACAGATTGAGGATACAGTTTTGAGAGCATGTGTTGATGGGAACCTTCCGTCATTTACCCTGCGTTTGCCAGTTTTGTACGGTTGGAAAGCAGTCCGCTTTTAAATATTTGCCCCTTTATCGGCTCCCTCATTCACGGTACGTTTGCAAGTTTGGTAGAACGGAAGAGCAGTCTGCTTTTCCATGCTTTTCGATGTTTGTTCCTTTATCGCACCTGTAATTCACGGCTATTTGTAAGGAGTCACTAAAGTCGACAACATAGATACTGATGAGTACACTGCAGAGCAGCACTATCGACCACATACGGAACAACGTCATGCTTTTGGGTCGGGTCCTGTGTGTAAAACAGAAATGAAAATGGAAAATACGCATAAGTAAATGTAAAAAAAAAAATTACAATCATATTATTTAAAGTTTAGGATTTCGAATTTCTCATTCAGACATAATCTACACGGGTCATCTAAATGTCTACATGTCCTGGTCTATCGTAGTATTTTCAATTCAATTATTGGTGAGCGTCAATTTTGTTTGTGTTCCCAATAATGGTTTGCTAGTGCTGTTTTAATTCGGCGTTATTTGTTTTTAAATGTGCTGCTGTGGTCGTAATATCTAGTATTAAAATCTAAGGAGGTCATACCCAGGTAGTACTTCTTGTTATTGGGTTTTAACTTAGCAAATATTGTGGCTTTATAAACAATACATTTTGTAAGGCATTTATTTTTTAGTGGACAAAATGTACGATTTATGCAGTTACATCTTTTCTCTTCATTACTAACTTTTTAAAAATTTCGATTTGGGTGATTAATATTAGGGTTTTGGTGATAACTATTTGTAGTGCTTACATTCTTGATCTTAGTGCTGTTTTTGCCATATTGGTCACTTCTTTTATGCAATTTGTTATTTTTTCTCTCTGATCTTCTCTTTTAATATTTTGTTATTGTGTACCTTAATTATCATTTCTTAATTATCATTTACTATTTAGCTCTACTTACGTATCGAGCACTGTTGAAGTAAATACTGAAAATTGATACAAAAGAACGTATGCATCTTATAACATTGTATGTGGATATATGAAATAATAATGATAATATATATATATATATAATAATGGTAATAATCCAGGTAAAAAATATCCACAGGGTGGTAATCCAGAGAATTTTAACCGGGTTTATAAAAAGTGCTCAATATCAAAATAGAGCTTTATATATGATAATCTTATTTACAAAGACATGTACAAAATCTGCGACACTGGCATGTCGATGTTATCGATCAACAGTTACTATAAACTGAGATCTCATCAGGCAGAGTTAGAATCCGATCTTAACCTCAGATCATATTTGGAGAGAGCCCCTCTCTCTCTCTCTCTCTTACTCTCTCTCTCTCTCTCTCTCTCTTACTCTCTCTCTCTCTCTCTCTCTCTATATATATATATATATATATATATACAAAAAACCTTTCCACGTTTTCATTGAACTGAACACACTGCATTTGATTCATAAACCTTTGAAGCTGAGGATTTTATATTTGTCGATATTTACATCTGTAAAAATCCTGTAACGTGTGGAAAAGTGTTATGTGGTGAATTTCAGATGTGGTCTAAAAAGCGGAATTCAATATAAAAAAAAAACTGCAAGAAAATCAACGAAGCAAAGCATATTATTTATCAAAAATATCTAATCACGAAACTTATGAGACGTATAAGTTTGATCAAGTGTAAAACCTTAAGTGAGAGAAGTTTAACATCCATCCTTAAAAAAGGTTATTTTAAAAAGATTTTCAAGTGGTCTTAAATTATTGATCAGGAGTGTACATGTTTATAAATATATATATAAACAATTATATATATATATATATATATATATATATATATATATATATATATATATATATATATGTTTATATATATATATATATATATATATATATATATGTTACATTGTGAAGGAGACGTATTTTGAATTGTAGAAAGGTGCACTAGTGTTAATTCTGATACTTGAGGGTCGGTGCAGATTACCATGACCCCCTGTAGGCGAAGTTAACAACTTTCCCAAGTTGCCATCAGCATAAATGACCCATGAGGTCATATATGACGACGTTGATAAAAATGTCAGTCTCAAAGCGATATCAGCTGATCTGTAGACATGACGTCACAGAACCTGAACAAGAAGAGAAAACATTGAGTTTCATTCAAACTGTCTTGGAACTTTGTGGTGACTAGTCTATAAAAATGTTCTAAAAGAAAAATCTTTTAAACACGAAGAGATGGGGCCGATATGTCTGTTTGTCTGTTTATCTATCTATCTATCTATCTATCTATCTATCTATCTATCTATCTATCTATCTATCTATCTATCTATCTATCTATTTACATATCAATCCATCATCTATCAATCTATCTATCTACCAATCTATCTATTTATCTATCTATCTAAATAACCAATTAAATATAGAATTTCAGTCGTTGTACTTTATTATCTAAGTGTCAATGTAAATTATAATTGTAAAACACAAATATCTTAAATAAATCTGCCAACTCTGAAATAAGTCTTGTAATTTTTGTAATTATTCTTTCTTATGTCAGAAAACGTTATTTACACAGAGATGAACGCGGCCATTAATCAAAAAATAATAACAATATTAATAATAATTATAATAAAAAATAATGATAATAATAATAATATTAATAATAAAAATTATAATAAAAAAAAATAATAATAACAACAATAATAATATTAATAAAAATAATACAAATAATGATAATAATCACAATAATAATAATAAAAATAATAATATTCATGATAATAATAATAAAATTAAAAATAAAAATAATAATAATATTAATAGTAACATAAAGAATAATGATAATAATAATAAAATAATAATAATAATATTAGTATTATTATCATTAATAATAATAATAATAATAATGGCATTAATAATAATAATGATAATAATATTAATAATAATAATAATACAAAAAATATTAATGATGATAAAATAATAATAATAACTATGATAAAATAATAATAATAATGATGATTATATTTATAATAAGAAGAATAAAATAATAATAATAATAATATAAATAATAATTATGATAATAAAATAAAAATCATAATGATAATAATAATATTAATAATAATAATAATAATAATAATAATATCAATAATAACAAAATAATAATATTAATAATGATGATAATAATAATAATAATAATAATAATAATAATAATAATAATAATAATAATAATAATAATAATAATAATAATAATAATAATAATAATAATCATAATAATAATCATATTGATGGTTGTTTTGGTTGTTTTGTTTTACGGAATATCAACCCTTTTCAGGTTATTTAATGCCGAATGCAGTCATTTTGGTGAAAGTTTTTATGCTTCAAGTTGTTTATATCTTCAAATATTTATTCATGGTGCCTAGTTTGGTTGTCCCGCTTTACGGCACATCAACCCCTTTCAGGCCACTCAATGCCGAATGCAGTCATCCTGGTGAAAGTTTTTATGCTTCAAGTTCCTCACACGTTCAAATATATATTGATGGTGTTTGGTTTGGTTGTTAAAGTATATTTGTTTTCTTCTCTTTTTTGTTTCTTTCCCCTTTTAATATCTGTTTCTATTTAACCCATAGTTGGGACCCTAACAGATACTACCACTCCGGGTCAGGGTGGACCTGGGAGCAATGGTAATTAAGAGGAGGCTCCACATTCCCCAAAGTCCGTAAGCCGGATCTCACCATCGGATGTAGTTTAAGGTCATATCCAGGACCGGGAGTAGGGTAGGAACAATAAAATAAAAAAGGGGAGGGAGAAAGGGAGAAGGGCTGTGGTTTTTGTTTTTGGTTTTGTAGAACATAATTAAGTTTTACAAAGAAAAAAAAACAAAAAAAAACGTCAATGTAGGTGAATTTCGTCTCAGGGAGCTACAGGGCAGCCTGATCTGGTATCACCAGAACTATATTGATAATAATATGAATAATAATAATCATAATTAAATAACGATCATAATAATAAAAATAAAATAATAATAATAATGAGTATATTAATAATAATAATAATAATAATAATAATAATAATAATAATAATGATATTAATAATAATGATATTAATAATAATGATAATAATATCAATAATAATATTAATAATAATAATCATAATAATAATAATAATAATAATAAAAAATAATAATATTGATAATAATAACACTAATAATAATAATAAAATAATTATAATAATAATAATATTAATAATAATAATAACAATAATAATATTAATAATAATAAATATGATTATATTATTAATAAAAAAATAATGATATCAATAATAATCATCAGAAAGAAATAAGAATATTAATAATAATAATAATAATAATAATAATAATGATAAAATTATAATGATAATAATACTATTAATAATAATAATTAAACAAATAATATCAATAATACTAAGAATAAAATAATAATAATAATAACAATAATAATAATACTATTAATAATAATATCAATAATAATAATAATAATAATAATAAAATAATAATAATAATAACAAAAATAATAATATTAATAATGATAATAATAAATATAATGATAATAATAATAAAAATAATAATAATAATAAAATAATTATAATAATAGTAATACGATTAATAATAATAATAATAATAATAATAATTATAATAATCATAATAATATTAATATTAATTATAATGATAATAAAAATAATATTAATAATGATATGAATATTAATATTAATAATAATAATACAAATAAGAATATTCATAATAATAATGATGATAAAATAATAATAATAAAATAATAACATAAATAATAACATTATTATATTAATAATAATAATAAAATTAATAATAATAATATTAATAATAATAATAATAATATTAATAATAATACTAATGATGATAATAATAATAATAAAATAATAATATTAATAAAGATAATAATACTAATAATAAAATAACTATAGTGATAATTATAATATCAATAATAATAAGTATAATAATATTAATAATAAAAAAATAATAATATTAATTCTAATAATAATAAAAAAATAAGAACATTAATAATAATAATAATAATAATACAAATAATATCAATAATAATAAATAATAATAATATTAATAATAATGATAATAACAAGGATATAAATAATACTATTAATAATAATAATAATATTAATAATATTAATAAAAATAAAATAATAATAATAATGAGTATATTAATAATTATAATAATAGTAATAATAATGATATTAATAATAATGATATTAATAATAATGATAATAATATCAATAATAATATTAATAATAATAATCATAATAATAATAATAATAATAATGAAAATAATAATATTGATAATAATAACACTAATAATAATAATAAAATAATTATAATAATAATAATGATAATAATAATAATAACAATAATAATATTAATAATAATAATTATGATTATATTATTAATAAAAAAATAATGATATCAATAATAATCATCAGAAAGAAATAAGAATATTAATATTAATAATAATAATAATAATAATGATAAAACTATAATGATAATAATACTATTAATAATAATAATTAAACAAATAATATCAATAATACTACTAATAAAATAATAATAATAATAATACTATTAATAATAATATCAATTATAATAATAATAATAAAATAATAATAATAATAACAGAAATAATAATATTAATAATGATAATAATAAATATAATGATAATAATAATAAAAATAATAATAATAATAAAATAATTATAATAATAGTAATACGATTAATAATAATAATAATAATAATAATAATAATAATTATAATAAGCATAATAATATTAATATTAATTATAATGATAATAAAAATAATATTAATAATGATATTAATATTAATATTAATAATAATAATACAAATAAGAATATTCATAATAATAATGATGATAAAATAATAATAATAAAATAATAACATAAATAATAATATTATTATATTAATAATAATAATAATAATAAAATTAATAATAATATTAATAATAATAATAATATTAATAATAATACTAATGATGATAATAATAATAATAAAATAATAATATTAATAAAGATAATAATACTAATAATAAAATAACTACAGTGATAATTATAATATTAATAATAATAAGTATAATAATATTAATAATAAAAAAAAAAAAATATTAATTCAAATAATAATAAAAAAATAAGAACATTATTAATAATAATAATACAAATAATATCAATAATAATAAATAATAATAATATTAATAATAATGATAATAATAAGGATATAAATAATAATATTAATAATAATAATAATATTAATAATATTAATAATAATAATAATAATAATAATAATAATAATAATAAAAATAATAATATTAATACTACTACTACTAATAATAAATAATAATAATAAAAATAATAATAATACTCATAATATTGATAATAATAATACAATAATAATAATAATAATAGTAATAATAATAATAATATTGATGATAATAATAATAATCATGATGATAATAATAAAAATATAATTATATTAATAATAATAATAATAATTATAATAGTAATAATAATAATACTTTACCTGATTAAATACGAAATTTTGTTCATTGATCACACCTATATCACCATCAAAACGGCTCACTTTTATTAAAGTCAATTGGAAAACATTAACTTTTTAACTACTGTATATATATATATATAGGTTAGGAGAAAAACAAAAATCTAAATGGGTTTAAAAATAGAAAACTTTTAAACCCATTTAGATTTTTGTTTTTCTCCTAACCTTTAACTTGTCTTTCCTTTTTATCTTCTTTCTTCACATATTTTTCCCACCTCAGCTTTTCATTTCCATGAATTGCTCTTTAAAAACCTATTGTTGACAAATTAGCTTGACCCATCCCTGTTTATTTCTTATTAATCTTTAGGTGCTAACTGTCCAATGTGTCAATTTCATCCCCACCCTTTCTGTTCACCGTAGCTAGGTTCTCTGCCGCCTTCCACCGAGTTTTAAGAATGTATCACCTACTTATCATGTCCCAACATCACTTAATGTATCCTCACATGATCCAAGCAGATCATTTTCCGCCCAATCCCATGTGTGTGCCTTCAATATAAAACAACATTATTTTCTGTATTCTTCATTTTCTGAAGACGTTCCCCACAAACGAAACCGGTCATAAAAATCTCTTATTTTTGTTTTTATCTCTTGTATTTTGACTTGTTGTCCGTCTGTCATCTTTTCACACATTTTGTCCATCACGACACTTCATTTTTCATGAACTATCGTGTACCTTACCCCATATATATATATATATATATATATATATATATATATATATATATATATATATATATATATTAATAATTGAGATAATGTATGTCTTTCTCTGTCTCTTTGAAGCCGAAACTATATTATTAGTTTTGATCGCTCTCTTTTTATACCTAGTAATCAGCTCCTATATATACCGATTCCAAAACTTCTCCAAACATCAGGCGTCTTTCAAATTCATATAATTAATTGGTTTTAGCGCTTTTAATAAATTAATATTCGCAAATATACACTCATGATTGTTTTTTCTCAGATTTCCAGATGTATTTTAAATATTTACCTCGATAATAATAATCTTAATAAAAATTATGAATAGAATAAATTAAAGACATTGTTTTTTTTAATTTAAATAATTGAGTAATGCAATTAGTTTAGATGGTAATGAAACATTATGTAACAGCCGGCGTTCACGCAAACATTTGGTTATTCGCCCTCTGATTAGTAAGTATAACGTTCTATTTAGAGCGCACATACAGTTCTATTTCAAGAAAGAGACAGAGAAAGAAAGAAAAAAAGAAAGAGAGAGAGAAAAAAGAGTGAGAGAGAAAAATAGAGAAAGAGAGAGAGAGGAGAGAGAAAAGAGTGAGAGAGACATAAAATGGAGAAAGAGAGAAAAAAGAAAGATAAAGGGATAGACATAAGACAAGGCGCGATATTTTATTAATAACATGTAAACAACACGTTCTCTGAGATTTATCGTACGTGTCGCTCAAAAATGATATATTTATTTGATTTTTCATTGAAATATTTTGGGTTTGTTTGTTTTTTAATCTTATTAGAAATTATGTTTTAAAGCACAAATTTATTGAATCAAATTGTGTAATTTAAAAAATAATTGATTTAAAAATTCTGTTTTTTGTAAAATAATCAAACACACAAATAATTAAATAACTGAATTTAGAATCGGGTTCACTGTATTTTATTTTTTTAATTGTTGATTTTATTTTAAGTACACTTTTAAAAATATTATTAACTTTTTACGAGCCTAAGTGATTTAAAAAAAATTGTTTTACATTTAACGCCATTAAGGGTAAATTTTGTTTAAAAACTATGTTGTTATCATTCCGTGTTTTATTTTAAAAAATAAAGGATGAGGTGATGTTTTTGTAAAACTAAAAATAAACATTTTACTGAAACAACTAGCAAAAATATGCGAATGGAATAAGTATATATTTGTTAGCATATATCATAAAGAAACCTCCATATACAGCTATTTGCATGCCTAATATTCATAACTGTTTTTAAACAGGTTACAATAAATTAATGTTTGGTGTTATTCATTGTTAACTTTATTTTCCTATTTCCATATATATATATATATATATATATATATTTATATATATATATATATATATATATATATATATATATATATATATAATCTTTGAAGTCTTTCAATCCTGAAGGCTATAAAGCAAATTTTTAGTCCCACGTCCTTCTTTGGAAAATGTGCTTGCTTTGTAAGGCAACCGATCTCTTGTAATCACTGTATTAGTTTGCTCAGAAAAATTTACTCTAGTCCCACAGATTGTTACATTGCTGTGCTTCTTTTACAAGTACTTCAACTGGTGCCTCTTCGACAATAAGAAACATCCGACCAACCCTTCACTGTTGAGGTCTGCAGATTCAGGAATTATTTATACCTTAATAGTTTCTTTCCTCATAATGCAACCTTTGGAATTCCCTCCCCCTGTTTCTATGACTGTACCAACATGCAGAAATTTAAATGTACTGTAAACAAACATCTTGCTGTACAACTTCTCACTTTAGATGCCCCTATAAATATGTCTCCTAAATCATAGTAGCCCCTTAGGTCTCAGTGGCAATGTGCCTTGTTTGGAGTTAATATGAGTACATTAAAAAAACTTCAACATTTATCATTTTCGTTTAATAATTATTTTAATTTTGAAGTTTAAAGCGTTAAACGTATTAACATACTTACAGTGTTGTGTATGTTGGTGTTTTGTTGTTTGTCTTTAAACATAGCGTAAATCGCGTTCGTTTATAATGAAAAGTGTAGGCCTCGAAATGGACTACGTGTGTTTGGGTGTGGCATGGTAAGAGATAAATTAATAAATAAAGTAAGAAGGTTGGGTTAGGGTTAGGGTTAGAGTTAGGTAGGCAATAAGAAGAAAACGAAGAAGAAAAAAAGAATCGATAGTCAAAATGTGTTGCACATCACGAAAACCTTGCGTGTTGATGTTTGCGTCTTTGAACGATGTACACGGCGTTTACCTGCAGTTGTGCACTCATCTGATTCTACCCCGGTGTGAAGAGGTGCACCACTATTTAATCTGTTGTCACACATTGATGACAACATTCATTTCTGCCGCTGCGAAAGCTTAAAAGATGCGTCCATGCATCTCTATAAGCAGCTCTGTCCGTTCGTTGGTCGGCCAATCACGTTATTTAATACTACAAATGACTATTCTTTTCAGGTGATCAATTAAGAAATCTTAAGATTTCATAGATGAAAAATGTGATCATTATCTTTGCAGTTGCCATTTTGCGATCTTTTGATAAGTTGTCACTCACATCTAATATTATTTTACAATGTTGTGAAATCCCTGATAACCACTTAGCTTGAGACTAATAGACGTTTTAATTAAGTCGACGGACATCTTGGACACTCTGAATCGTGGACGCATTGTTGTTCATGTTTTTTTTAGATAGAGTGGGGTGATCAATGTAGGTACTTGTTTGGTGTCAATAAGCTAACACAATCAGTCGTGACTTGGTCCATTGCGGTTGTTGCCTTGGGAAAGCCTACCGTGGCTAACTGTAGCGTCCCTTTCCATGCGCGACATGGCACGTACATTTACCCACGATATTATGCAACGGTTGATGCAGCAGCCGTTCTTAGCGCTACTTAAGAGTTTGATCTCCTGTACCGACAGTCGGACACAGCAGCCAGACAACCTGTACTTTCAACAAGTCGGAACAATATCAACCCAGCCTAGTACTTGGTGACGAAAAATCTTTCCCGAAGTTGCCCAGATAGAGAAAAAGAGAGACGACGTTCATTGCCCTACTCATAAAACAAGGCCAGACACTGGGTGTCTTTAGAGGCGTCCCAGCGCTGGTAACTCTGCGTCTAAAAAAGATATGTTTCACAAGACATTTGAATCCGAAACTCAATAATTAAGTTTATAATCAATAACTAAGATTAGATTAGCTTTATTGTTTGACGTTGTCTTTTGAACTAATTTTGAACATTTTTTTTGTAAAAATGGGCTACTTTTTTTTTTTTTCTTTTCTTTAAATGTTATTTATTGTTTTGTTGTAAAATTGACACCAATGACTGAATAAAGTTCTCCAAGAAAAATTCCAAACAAATGAGACTTGATTTTGCTTTTTTAAAAAGAAAACTAAAACTTTACTACTTTTTTATTAAAATAATAATTGAAAAGAAGATAACATATCTTAACTTCAATAAATCGATGTTATTTGCTTGAAAACAATAGCGTGTTAATAAATGCTTATTTTAAAAATATTTATTTCCAAATATTGAAAGGAGGATAAGGCTCCTAAATTGGGTTTTATCTCGACATCGCGATCTTTAGTTATTTAAACATATTGGAGTGAGGGGACTTAGCCACTTAGTGGCTAAAGTTTAATAATAAAAAAATGCTATCAGTATTTTTTATTAAAACACTTTAAATTTCTTTAAAATACAGGGTGTTTCAAAAGTCTTGGGAACATTACAAATGCGTATATCTCATGAACTATTCCAGGTAGAAAAATTAAACTGGTGCCATTTTAAAGCTTGCTTAATCAAGTTTTTGGTCATACTAATGATTTTCGTGTTATCTTTCCAGGTGCAGTAATGGCGTTCTCTAAACAAGACAAGACATTTTGCGTCCTCCAATTTGAAAAGACTGAATCGTGGACATGTGTTCAGCGTGCATTTCGCAGGAAATTTAAAAAAGAAGCCCCTGAAAGGAAATCCATTGTCAGATGGCATGCTAAATTTGTGAAAGATGGGTGTTTGTGCCCAAGTAAGCGAACAGGTCGCCCTTCAACTTCAGAAGATGCAGTTGAGCAAGTTCGGACAGCCTTTCAGCGGAGCCCCCGTAAATCAGTGAGAAGAGCCAGCAGGGAACTTCAGCTTGCTCCAGCAACTGTCTGGCGTGTCTTAAGGAAACGACTGCAAATGGTACCTTACAAGCTCAAGTTGGTCCAAAAGTTGAAGGACACTGATAAGCCACTTCGCCGTGACTTTTGCATTGCAATGCAAGAGAAGTTAGGAGGTAACGGCTTTGATAACCGGCTATTTTTTAGCGATGAGGCGACCTTCCATCTGAATGGCAAAGTTAACAAGCATAACACTCGCATATGGGGTACTGAGAATCCTCATGAACTTCTTGAGCACGAGCGAGATTCACCAAAAGTGAACGTGTTTTGTGCAATTTCCAAGAAAGGTGTCTATGGACCGTTCTTCTTTGAAGAGGCAACTATCACTGGTGAATCCTATCTCAACATGCTGGAAGACTGGTTAATGGCTCAGTTGGAACAAGCCAGATCTGATGACTTCATTTTTCAACAAGATGGTGCACCACCACACTGGAGTCTTAGAGTAAGGCAGTTTCTTAACACAAGGCTGCCTGGTAGATGGATTGGGAGATCTGGGCGAGGTGATGACGTTCTCATGCCCTGGCCTCCTAGGTCTCCAGATCTTACCCCGTGTGACTTTTTCCTTTGGGGCTTTGTCAAGCAACAAGTCTATGTGCCGCCCCTTCCAAGAGATATTGACGAACTAAAGGCTCGAGTAACGGCAGTTGTGGGAACCATTGACGTCAAGATGCTGGAACGCGTTTGGCAGGAAATGGACTATCGACTAGATGTCTGCCGTGTGACGAATGGTGCTCATATTGAGCAACTTTGAAGATTCCCCACAAAACTTGAAACTTTAACCTTTCCAACGGTACCAATTTCATTTTTCAACTCCTAATAGTTTTTGAGTTATTAAAAATCGTTATGTTCCCAAGACTAAGAGTTTTTGCGACGTGGGAGTTTTTACTGTGTAAACAGACTCATCACTCGACGTAGAAAATGATTCAATATCATTTCGATATGAGTAGGAAATTTGTCTTACCGGTTTTGAATTGCACACTTTTGCAAAGTGGTTCTTTTTCCGGCAGTTCCTACATTCTTGTCCCTTAGCAGGGCACGTCACATGTGTTGCTGAGTATCCACAGTAGTGGCAGACATGCCCGGCGTCTTTGCCACGTGGCTGGGTCCTCGGAGTAAACTGGCGATTACTGCCTTGTGTGTGTCCATAGTTGCGTTTTTCGTCGGTATTTCCTTTTTCCTTTTTCTCTGCGTGTGTATTTCCTGCGGTCTCGTTTATTATTATGGGACGACAGGGCACGAACCACCTCTTCTCGCTTGATGTATGCGGCTCGTGTGCGAGCTAATTCAATTGCTCTGGTCTCGTCTGACACTTGTTTGAGTGTGGAGTTGTCTCGTAGTGCCCTTCGTCTGACCTTAGAGGATGAACAGCCTTGGACGATCTGTGCGAGTATCTCCCGATCAATCTCACATGAAATGAGTCTAGACTTTCGTCAACATTCTACGATGCGCGTCGAAATTTGAAGATCTCATAAGACATATTTCTTTGCGGTGTGAATTAGTCTTATTATTATCATTTTATTCAATCTCCCGAACAACTCAACTGTGGCCATGAGATGCGACTTCTACCATCAGTAATCAAAACTGATGGCATTAATTGGCGTTGCACATGTGGCTACTTTGCAAGGAGAACGTCGATTAGACATAAAAGGGTTAGGGTTTAGAGTTTAGGGTTAGGTTTAGGGTTAGAAAAATATTGTTCGAAAGCTAGAGCTTTTGTGAAGAGTTACCGGCCCCTTATTTACCCCTCCAACACTAAAAGACAAGAACAACTTTTTTTCGGCTTTTTATTATAGAAGCACCTAAAATAATAAATTGAAAAGAAGATACAATATCTTAACTCCAATAAATCGATGTTATTTGCTTGAAAACAATAGCGTATTAATAAATGCTTATTTAAAAAATATTTATTTTAAAATATTGAAAGGGGGCTTAGCCCCCTAAGTGGGGTGTTATCTGGACACCACGATTTCTAGTCATTTAAACATATCGGAGAGAGAAGGCTTAGCTACTTAGTGTCCACAGTTTAATAATCTAAAATGTTATTAGTAACTTTTTATGAAACACATTTTCAATTTCTATAAGATAGAGTTAACAAAAATAAAATATATGCACTTACATTTATGTTGGCCAACATTTCTTCTAGTCTTTCTAAAAAAATGAAAATGTTACTAAACTGTTTCAATAACAAAGAATCTTTCTTATTATCATCATGTTATTCAATTTCCGGAACACCTCATTATTTGTTTTGACATTTCTTTTCACTAACAGTTCAAAGAGACATGAAAAATTAAAATCAAAGAAAGAACTGACACCAAAGCCTTGGACTTTCTCTTCTCACATATGTGAGACATGAAAACGTCTCACATATGTGTGAAAAAACATTGGATTTACTAATTCACTTAAGCCAACCCCACATCACAAGCCTTTCAAAATGTTCAAAAGTTTATTTCTTTGCTCACCTCTTGTACGTAAGGTTTATGCCTTACAAATGCTTTTTTTTTTCAACTTCATCTCGGGTGAAATCTATGATTTTGTTCTATGGCCTTATAAGTGTGTATTTCCAAAATTGTAAATGTAACATTAAAATTTTTTAAAGATAACACTTGCAACTGAAAACAAAAAAAGAAAAACGTGTTTGAAGTTCGTGATAAAATACAAAACTATTTTTATTTAAACTAATTCCCAGTTTCATTTGAAAGTAATTTAGCTTGCATCATTTGGATTATAATTATTAAATATATGATTTATAATATTATTTAACAATTAATTAACAATTTAAAAAAAATATATTTGGTAAGTTGACAAAAAAGAAAGATACACCGGTAATCTCTTTCACCAAGCAGGAAACAGGTGAAAAGCATCGAGGCTTTGTTTCCCTCATCACTTGACCTGACACTAGCGAATTTATGTTTAAGTTTGAAACGCGTACATTTCATTTTTATTTCTGTTTGCAAAGTAACTTAAACTTCAATAACATTTATATGTTATTATGATATATAGATTTATTTGAACTAATAGTTAAAAATCCGTAAATATTTATCATGGTATGAGGAATGGGAAATTATTTTTTAACAGAATAAAATCCAAAGAAGCGTTTTTTGGAATTTTATAAAATATTGGCGGGATGCCTCCTCTTGGGGGGATGCCCCCTTTTAGTGGGAGGCCCAGGGCCCCATTTGCTCCTGCCCTTAACCCACCCCGCCTGTATCACATATTCTGACAATCGATCAAAAACAACACGTCGACGGTTTAGAGCGTTGTTTCCAGCTGTTTCAGCGGTAGAACTGAATGTATGCATGACCATGTGACAATAGATGAAATGTGGATGCACCTCTTCGCGCCGGATACGAATCAGCTGAGTACACAACTGCAGTTGAAAGCCATGTGAATCGTTCAAAGACGCAAACATCAACACGCAACGTTTTCGTGATGTGCAACACATTTTGTCCATCGATTCTTCTGTTCTTCTTCGTTTCCTTATTTTTTTTCTTGCTTTCCTTCTGTCTTTATTGATTAATTTCTCTCCTACTGCCACACCTCAACGCACACTTGCATCGTCGATTTCTAGGCGGGGGCGGATATTATCTGCTCGTCTTTGATAAAAGCGGGCTTCTGTTGATTGGAACACAGTAAATGGCTACACTTTTCGTTATAAACGAACGCGACTTGCACTATTTTTAAAGACACACAACAAAACACCAACAGACACCAAAACCGTAAGTATTAACGAATGTCCTCTCATACTTTTAACACTTTAAACTTCAAAATTTAAATAATTATTTAACAGAAAATTATTAATTTTGAAGTTTTTTAATTTACTTATATTCACTCTAAACAAGGCACCTTTCCACTGAGACCTAAGGGGCTACTATGATATAAAGGACACATTTATAGGCACATCTTGAGCGAGATGTTTGTTTGCATTACATTAAACGCACTTCAAAATTAAATATTATCATATTTCAAAAGTAATAATTTTTGTGAAATAATGATTTACATTTTGAGGTTTAAAGCGTTAAAACACTTTAAACTTCGAAATTTACACGATATTTCGTTATTTAACGAATATTAAAAATGTTGAAGTTTTTTAATTTACTGATATTCACTCCAAACCAGGCACTGGGACCTAAGGAGCTACTATAGTTTAGAGGACATATGTATTATGGCATCTTCAGTGGGAAGTTGTACAGCAAGATGTTTGTTAACATAACATTTAAATTTCTGCATTTTTGTACAGTCGGGGAAACAGAGGGCAGGGAGGGAATTCCAAACGCTTACATTTCGAGGGAATAAGCTATTAGAGTATTGCAGTGAATGGTTGGCATTTTGCTTATTGTGCGGTATTTATGTCGAGGGGAGCATGGGTGCAGCAAGTTCATCGGAGCACATTCCGTTAAAGTATTTTTTTAAACAAGCACAAGAATTGTACAGAGGCGGCGCTGGAGCTCGATATGTAAAGTGGGACCCATCAGATGAGAGGTACATTTTTTAATCCTATCTAAGAGGGGGATACTAATGGTTGATGTACCAGCCCAGATGTGACAACAATACAACATGCATGGGCGAATGGTGACTTTGTAGAACTATAGGATACTGACAAGTGTGGGAAGTTTTCTTGTACGATAGACGAAGCTCATTTTCCTTGGCAGTGTCTTTAATGTATTTGTTCTAATTCGTGTTACATGTGAATGTTAGGCCGACGAGTTTGAAGTATGGACTCAGTTAAGGTGCTATTCGCCATGACAATTCGTCGTTGAAAAGTTTCTCGTAATTATTAAAGGAAAAAAGCTTTGACTTTATAGCATTAAATATTGTCATCCATTTATGTCCATATTCCACTACAGATTTGAGGTCATTTTCTAAGGATTCAGCCATTGTCTTCGATATGTGTCTGTTTGTTTCGCCTACATATTGAAAATAGAGCGTAATGTCATCTGCAAATGTAACATTTCAGATACAATTCTATAAGGGAGGTAGTTTTTGAGAATTAGCAATAACAAAGGTCTAACAATCGACCCCTGGGGCACACTCGCGTTTATCGTGTTATTTAGATGTAAGTCCATCGAAAACAACCGGGATCTTTCTTTTGTTAAGATTATATTAAATATTTTTTTCGTAAATTGTACGGATTAATGTTCACGAGAAAAGCCTCATACCAGACCTTGTCAAATGCTTTGGATATAGCAGCGCTACCGCCATGGCTTCACCTGTCTTGTCCAGTATATGGAATAGGTGTTAATAGATAACCGTTAGGATGTCCGCACTAGTTCCGGCATGCCTTAATCCATACTTGTAACTAGAAATAAACTAAGTCTTGACGAAGTGATGGACATTGCTAGATTGATTAATGATACCGGGAGAGCGCTGATGGGATATTGCG
This sequence comes from Sepiola atlantica, assembly GCA_963556195.1. Lineage (NCBI taxonomy): Eukaryota > Metazoa > Mollusca > Cephalopoda > Sepiida > Sepiolidae > Sepiola > Sepiola atlantica. The sequence continues at coordinate 225,615,157 of OY744517.1, forward strand.
AGTCAGTCTGTTCACCAGAGTTCTTGAACACTGTTACCACAGTAGACATTTTCCAGCTATCAGGGAGGCAGAATTCGGCAAATCATTTGTTGTAGAGTTTGAACAAAACAGGACCCAGCTTAGCAGGCTATTTCATTCTTACTATAGCAGGTATAAGATCCGACACGAATGCTATTGAAGTGTCAATTTCTCATAATATCCCGGATCTGGAAATGGGTGATGATCAGCCCAATGAGAAATTTGGGAGGAGGTAGTTGGTGGAGTATTAGATAGAGTTCAATGCAATTCGCTGGGCATGCAGTTTAGCGTTATCCGTTGTCGTGTGTGCTAATCCATGGTGGTTGGATAGGGGAACTTTTTGATTACAGCAAAGCATTCTAGATTTTTTACAGAAATCGCGAATCCCTAATTTCTGCGGCTGGGTTCTTTTTCTGGTCACTACTATATTCCTACTCTTAGTCACGGCTATTACACTCTTACAGTTGGTTCTTGATACCATAAACTGTCGTATATTTGTATGTGACTTATGGCGGTTTAATCGTTGAATGCTTGCTTCCTATTCGCAAAAGTAGCTGCACAAATTAACGTGACACATTGGGATATAATTTTCACGATAACATGTGCTTCGTTTCCTGGTTTCAGCCGTTCAGTTATCTCATTTGTGCACTGTTCAGCAGGGAGAGAAAAGGGCGTCTCTTCTGTGATCTCTGATTAATTTCTAATCAGCCCGTTTGTTGTGTCTTGTTATTTTTAGTAATTGTTTTACAGCTTAAAATCGATAGCTTAGGGTGATACCAACATCTATCCTATGGTTATGATCGTTCCCGAGTGGGTTTCCGTCACACACGCCTCGGACAGTCAAACCCAGTATAGGTTAAGAAGTGAGGCTTGCTGATCCTCATAAACTAAGAGAAAGGGAATGTGCAATGGAGAAAACTGCAAATGTATAGCTCGAGAAACCAAGTCAATTTCTGTGGTGCATGTAGATTTGATTTTGATCGTTTTTTAAATAATAATGATCCTCTTACACACGGACCAAAAACCATTCGAGGATAAGGGTTAGTGATATTTGCGGTTGGTACTATTAGAATGTTAGGAATATGATTAATTCACATAAGAACATTCTCGTGATAAAATGGCTTACAAATGGTTATTGGGAAGAAACTTTGCTCATGATTTTAAGTAAACAAAAGAAAGTAGAGTTATTTGAAGTGTTGGAAGCAAAACAAGTTTTTGCAGAGAAGGTCGTACGGGGGCAGGTCAGTGCTTGAATGTCAGTCGAGCACCTACCATGGATATACCGATGGAGTACGGAACGACGAGCAACGTTTCTTCTGTCAGAAAGGGGTTACAGAGAAGAGAAACGATTACTTCTTACTAGATAGCGAAGTTGATTGTTGTAAAACTACTGACAAAAGCAAGTTTCTGAATTAATTGGAACCGTGTTTAATTATAAATGTTTAATAAGACACTATACTTGGCATTCTAGCTGAAACGAACGCGTGGTATCTGATTTTACAATTGACCTTTCTGTCATCGGTCCCAATATAGTGTGCCCCTTAATTTTCACCACATTAAAAGCCGACATTGTGTCTCCCACTGTTGTTATAAGGTTGAAAGTTAACAGAGACACTCTCCTTGGCATTTTAGATTGGACAAAAGTGTAGTATATCTACTGATACTACACTACACGTTTTCTGTCCTCGTTTAGTGAATAGAGAAATCTTTTTAAACCGAGGATTTTAAAAAATATTCAGAGTCACCATTTTTGTGATCTGGATTTTTCTTCACATTGAAAACTGACCTTGTGTCGAACTCTGCTTTCGTGCAGAGACAAGTAAGTGCATACAACATAAAATCGATTTATCAATTGTTTTTGCTTTCCGAGTTTTTTAGATGCGATCGATAAGTTGTATTAGTTGGATTATTCGGAGTACTTCCCTCATTTTGAATGTTATTCTCAAAAAGTTTCAGACGATGTAACCACGGATCTTCCTGTGGTGCATCTTGTCAAACTCGGGGATCTCCGTCCTCGGTCTTTTCATTCTCCTTGATCCTTCATGACTATTTTGTGTTGTATCAGGGAAAGTGGTATGGAATTTCCTGCATTTTCTGTTTCTTTGGTTTCATGTGGTGGTGTTCTTTTTGTATTTTAGTTTTCTTCCTACTGCAATTTACATGTGACTGGTAGCATTCGTATCTTATGTGAGTTGGTTTCCGCGTTCAAGGATCTTCCTTAAGATTTTAGCTGTTTTCATCATTGCCGACCGTTGTATGTCTTAGTCTTCCATTTTATTCCAATTTCTCACAGTCTTTTCCCCAGTTTTTATTAACTGTTCCTTGTCCTCCGATTATTGACATTATATTGACTGTCTTCATACTCCAAATCCCTTTCTATTCTCTGGCGAATTCCGTATATTTGCTTAGTCTTTTTGTCTCTTTGATCTCAACTCTGTTGGTACAGCAAAATCGACGATTAAGCAGTGTTTTCCTTTCTGTCGATTATAACGGCATCCACTCGCCCCGATTGTATGAGTTTATCTGTTTGCACCTCCATATCCCGAAAAATGTTGTGATTTTTCCTTTTCCAGTATTTCTGTCTCTGGTTTATTTTTCTACCATTTGTCCGATTGTTTGAAATGCAATCGTTTGCATAGTTCCTAGTATACTGCTTTCAACACACAGTCATGTCTGTTCTGGTATTCTCTTTGCTGCATTTACTTATTATTTAATTTATTACTTCGTCTCCTTATCCACACAGTTTGCATTTACTGTTTTATTTGGCTTTATCTAGTTTAGCTTTACTGTAGTGTGTCTTAATCGCATTTGTATGTGCAGCCGTCTGTAAAGATTCCGTTTATCTGGTAAAGTGTATTTTCTTAGCCATGCTCAGCTATTTTCGTGGGTGTCTTGTCAGTCTTACGAAACGTCCATGCAGTTTCTATTTCCAACTTTTGTATTTTTGGGTCTGATTTTGGTGGTTTCCAAGTCATTCATTGGGACAGTGTCTCTTGTTGCGGTGATTAGCTTGAGTGTGTTTTTGGTTATGTATTGCGCCATCTTATCTTTGTCTTCCACACAGTTTTGAATAGTTACCAGTCGTCTTCCGCCTTCGTTTCTTTTAACGTAGAGTCTGTCTGTATCGTGTTTTGAATTTAGTACGTTGGCCATGACCATTAGTTTTCTAGTCTTCTGGTTAATGCGCCTGAGTTCCTCGTTAATCCATCTTATTAATTGTCGAGAGTGATCCTGGACACGTGTTTATTCCTTTTACAAGATTTCTAATATATAATTTCGTTCATAAGAGTTTTCTTGTTCATCGTAAAAATATTTTCCAATCCTTTCTTTCATTTCTGTAGTCTTTATGGTGCCTGCTTTCAAAACTTCCCAATATTTATAGCTATCCTGTTTCCTAGGACCCCTATCCCTTCTTGGTTGGATAATTCTATGCCCTCTGTAGTCTCCACTTCTCCCCTTTTCATCTTCAGCAGTCAACACTTCTCAATTCATAATTCCATTTGAATGTCCTTGCTGAAGGTTCTGGTCGTATTTATCAGATGTTCTCGTTTCTTTTTTACTTTTTGAAAATAGCTTCAGTTCGTCCATGTACATGAGGTTGTTTATGTTTTTCGGTGTCTGTAAACTTGTATCCGGCATCACGTTTCCTGAGTATGTAGTTGAGTTGCATCATGGATATGAAAAATATTGTTGGTGATTGGGCGTCTCCTTTAAAAATACCTCAATGTATTTTTATCTCAGTCAAGTGCGGTCCTCCAGCTAATTGTTCCCATTGCTTTCTTAATGAGATTAATAATCCTGTGCATTACTTAGCATTCAATTATCTATACTTGAAAGATTCTGTCGCATGTTTTCTTGTAGTCAATCCATGCCATGGATATGTTCTTCTTTAAGCTTTTTACCTTCTTAAGAATCTTTTGATCTGTGTATAAGAGATCATGCGTCTATTTGTCTCGTTTTCGCTATTCTTTTGGTTCCTCGGTGAGCAATTTACGATTGTTCAGGTAGTAGTAGATTTTTTTTCTCTGTTGTGCCGTTAGTATTTTCTGTATTGTTGGTAAACGGGTTATTGGTCTGTAGTTACCTGGGATCGTTACCTTGTTGGCGTCTTTTTATATTAGCGTTGTCATTCCTTTTGTCATATACTCTGGTACGTATATTTTGTGGATACATCATCTCAGTTTCTGCGCTAGCCTTTCATGTAGGGTCATGAATATGTTAGACCAGTATTCATGTATTCCATCGTAGCCTGATGTATTCCAGTTTGCCATTTTCCTTAGAGTAATCTTTATTGTTTCTTCATTAATTTGTGTTACTGTTCCTTCGTTAATTTTCTGTAGTTCATATTTTATGTTCAACCATTTGTCATTTGAGCTGTGTTATTTAGGTTCTTTCCATATGTTGCTGCATAAGTGTTTTTTTTCTGTCAAGTTTGGTTGTTCTGTTGTTTTTGTTTCTCCGTTTATGTTTTTGTAAAACTTGTTTTCATTATTTTCAAAGTTCATGTGCTGTTTGTGTTGTTCAGAGTTGTATCTATATCTTCCTGGTTTTACTTCTTATGCTGCTATATTTAGTTTTAGTTCTTCATGTTTCTTATTTAGTCTTTCCTTGCTAGTCAGATAGATGCTCTTCCATCGTTTCTTGTTCCCTTTCATCCTGTTTACGGTTTTAGCTTCTTTTCGAGGTTTGGTGATCTGGGTTTCCAGTCTGATTTCCTATTCAGGCTTTGTCGGTTCATTCTTTTTGCCAGTCTTTTTTTTTCTCTTTTTAGTTTCATACTTGTTGATTCTGCTTCAAATATATCAAGTTACTTAGATCTGTGATAATATCTGTTGAGATTTACGCGAATAGTTTGATTACTTTCTCTGTTTCTAATTTTAATTGCTTTCAATATTCGTTCCTCCTTGATGGGACTTTTGTTTCCTTCCCCTTTGAGGTTTTGAACTTTTCTTGTTTCTTCCCCGGTGAGTTCTTTGATTTCGTAGACTTCGACCTCCTCAATTTCAGTCTGTATGTTTTACTAGTCTTCTACCTGTGGATTTTCGCCAAGTAATCTGTTACGTTATTTATCTTTTTGTTTTATTTCCATTAATTCCAACTCCGAGAAAAGGGATCTGTCTTACTAGATCTGCCATCTTTTGTTTCGTTGTAGGGTGGTCAGTAAAAGTGTCCCCTCGATTTTTTATTCGTTTCCAATAGCCTCTTTCTGGCGGGTGGCGGCTTCTGTAGTAGCATTTCATTCCTGACTTCTTCTATTTTGTCGTCGTATTATTATTATTATTATTATTATTATTGTTATTGTTATTGTTATTGTTATTATTATTATTATTATTATTATTATTATTATTATTATTATTATTATTATTATTCTTATTATTATTATTATTATTATTATTTTTTTTTGTTGTTGCTAATCTACCTTTTTTATTAAATAACTTTCATCAATTAATTTTAATGTCAAACAAATTATTGCACATATATGAATATATCTTTATATATATCTTTATATATGTGTTACGTTATGAGGGGCCCTGTATTCTAAAAACGTGTAAAGTTTGCTAGTATGGATTATGAACTGGGTGAAAGAAATAGGATGAAGTGCAAAGTAGGTGCATATATAGTTTGGGACAAACAAAAATGTTCCCACGGTGATTCATTCTGAGCATCATAAAACACTAGATGTGAGTTGGCCGAGATGAAACACTCGGATAAAAAAGGTTAGACACAAAGGCGATATTGAGTTCTGTTATGACATTGGTTGAAGGGTCAAAGAGCTCTGACGTCACAGATCCGTGGTGAGAAATTAGCTTTCTAGACAGTTCACCATGGAGGCGCGAGATGGACAGACGTCCATTAACTGAACTCTGCATAGAGTCCGGGTGACATCGCCAGATATGCGCTAAGACACAGAGCAAGATCTCAAGGACGGGACAAGAATATAGCCGAGTGCATCCGTCACTTTCCACAAACAGTATAAAAGTAAAAAAGAGTGTGAATGAAGGAACCGACGAGTAGAAATCTCTCCGATTGAAGTGTGAAATAAAAGGATAGAACTTACTTCAAAAGTCTTGCCTCCGAGCGTTTTTGTCTCCCGTGCATGAGGACAGAGTTTGCTTACAAGACAGATACTCCACCACGATCACGAGCCAGCAACGGAGATGGGTGTGCAAGCAAACCCACGACCAACAGCGAGGCAGAAATCTGTAAGGTAACTTTTAATATTGATTTAAAACGTAAGAACGATTTGAAACATGTTAACGACATTATAAGTTTAAAGCCAGTTTAAAGGCTTAAGAACTATTGTTAAAATGTGGAGATAAAACTCTGTTAATTATTCTGCATTTAAATGAACGCTTAATTTACTAAGAGGCCCGGCCGACGTTTCTAAGTTTCGCAGTGAGTTTCGTGTTGTTTCGATTTTTGGTGGTGTCTTGAGAAACGCTGACCCCGGGCCTGCGCAATTACTTGATAAACATATATAGAATAAGATGTGTAAAGCAGGCACGTAGCCAGACGTCTAACTTAGGGGGGGGGGCAAGACATTGTTAGGGGGGGGGGGCAAAGCATTTTTAGGGGGGGCAAGGCATTTTTAGGGAGGGGCAAAACTAATATTGATATTCTAATATGGGTGACGTTTTGGTTCAGTGTGTGTGTGTACTCATATATAAATATAAATAAGTAGATACAAAATTTCAATTTCTTTTATATAATCTAAATATATTGTTGTGTATTTCGGTAGGTACATGTAAATAACAACATCAGCATAGTAAAGCACATAAATCATAGTAAACACGGTAATAATAACATAAAGTTTGTAAAATAAGGTAGCTACTTGCTAGCTCTACAGAATTCTATTATAATCTTCTATTCGTACGTGAGGCTAATACCCTACCAATGCTGTTTTTCTTTCAACTTCATCTCGGATGAAATCTGGGATTTTTTTCTATGTTAATTTTAAAAATGTTGAATGAACATTCACACTTTTTTTTAATTAATAGTTGCAACTGACAACAAAAAGAAAAAAAAACGTATTTGAGATTCGTGATAAAATACAAAAATAATTTTTTAAACTAATTCCAATTTTCATTTGAAAATAATTTAGGTTGCTAGTATTCATTTCTATCTTTTGAATGAAGACAACACTTTCTTTTATGAATTAAAAATATCTTTAAAAGAAGCTGGCAGAACAACAACGTGAATTAATTTTGGGTTTATATTACATCATTTGGATTATAATTATTTAATTGATAATTTATAATATTAAATAGTGTGAATTAACAATATTTAAAAAAATATATTTGGTAAGTTGACAAAAAAGACAGATACACTGACAATCTCTTTTACCAAGCAGGAAACAGGTGAAAAGCATCGAGGCTTTGTTTCCCTCACCACTTGATCTGAAACTAGCGAAGTTATGTTTGAGTTTGAGAACACGTACATTTTAATTTTTTTTCTTTTTACAAGGTAACATAAATTTAAATCATATTTAGATGTTATTATGGTCAATAGATTTATTTTAACTGGTAGTTTAAAATCCGTAAATATTTATTATGGTATCATTAGTACCAGGAATGGAAAATTAAGTTTTAAACAAAATAAAATCCAAAGAAGCGTTTTTGAAATCGGAAATTATGTTAAAAATTGGTAGGAAGTCCTCTCTTAGTGGGTGGCCCAGGGCCCCAGCCCCGTGGCCCCTTAATCCGGCCCTGCTGTAAAATATATTACACAAAAGTAAATACTGGTTCATAATGAAGAAGTATAGTTGACTAGGAAATATAAGAGTATTTATATTTATAATATTTTTTGGATCACAAATTTCAGGGGGTGCAAATGTAATTGCAGGGGGGGCCTTGCCCCCCCTGGCACCCCACTGGCTACGTGGGGGGTGTAAAGTATCGTTAAAATGAGATAGAAAACAAAATACTATAATGTCACATATGCATATATATATATATATGAAATTCACAATGAAATATACAGCGTATGTAAATAGTACATATAGTGTAACATATAAAAAATATAAAAATACGTATATATATATATATAATACTTTTAATAGTAAGATATGTTTAAATGAATCTAACACGAGTCATTGACAATAAGAAGGGGTATTCCCTAGACTCTGAGTAACAACAAGTCTCATCAGATTCCCAGCACTGTCCACTTCTTTCGATAACCGTTGCAAATCATTTTATGTCATTGCAACAGCAGATTACTATTGATTTCGTGCCGGCAACGACCGTTGGTCCTCTATTGAATTTGAGCGGCATAACCATCCTCAAAGTTGCATTACTCGCTGCCCCCTTTTACTGGATGTCTGGGTGGTACCCTCTACACACTCTTTGGATTCTTCTTCACCATTCACGACCATTTCTGAGGTATCAACAAAAGCTGGAACCACCACTTGCGTGTGTGTATGTGTTGTTATTTTAAGGGTGGAGGTCGGTTTATAAGAGGTTTGGCAGTTTCATTTCCCTTGGTTTCATATCATGTTCTTTCTATATTCTATACTATTTCTATTCCAACTCACCTGTGGCTAGTTAGCCTTTGTGTTTATTTGGGTTGTTTTCCGCATTCGAGCATTTTCCTGGAGATTTCGGCTGTTTTAATCATTGTCGTATGTCAATGATCTCGATCCTCGCCTTTACTCAATTTCTCGAAGCCTGTTTCCAGTGTGGTATCAGACGAGGCTGGTGCCATCACTTTTTTGGGGGGTTGCAGTTTATGAAATTTCTTTCAGTCCCTGTTCTTTGGTTCTTGCGGTGGTGTTCTACCTGTGGTTTAGCTTTCCTACTATAGTGACTGGTTACCTTTCGTAACTTATGCGAGTTGCTTACCGCACTCGAGGAATTTTTAGGATTGCAGCTGTTTTGATCATTACCTTTCTTTGTATAGTCTAATGATCTCTTTGATTCCAATTTCTCCCAGTCTTTTCTCCAAGTTGTTTGAGTGTCGCACAGTGGTCGGGTTTTTATATTTGAAAGGAGGCACACCAAAGGAGACTTTTGATGAAATGAAAAAAACTCATGGTGATGATGCCCCATTATATGACCTTGTAAAACGCTGGCACTGTGAATTCAAACATGGCCGAAAGTCTGTGGAAACAGCTCCCAGACCTGGTCGTCCCTCTTCTCCCATTGATGAGGCATCTGTTCGTCAAGTTGAGGCTGCCATTTTGGAAGATCAACGTATTACTATTCGCCAAATAGCCCACGAGGTCAAGATTAGTACAGGGTCTGTGCAAACTATCATTCATGACCATTTGCATATGCATAAGGTGTCTGCCAGATGGATTCCCAGGTTGATCACACCTTTCCAGAAGCAATAACGCGTCAAGTGCTCGAGGATATATCTGGAGATGTTCCAAGAAGATGAGTCAAAGTTTTTCAAAAGACTGATGACACAGGATGAAACTCGGGTCCATCACTATGATCCAGAGACCAAAGCCCAGTCAATGCAGTGGAAGCACTTGGACTTAGTACCTCCATAGAAGGCAAGCGTGCAACCCTCCGCTGACAAGGTGATGATCACAATCTTCTGGGACCAGGACGGAGTAGTGATGACAGATTATCTGATAAAGGGTACCACAATTACAGGAGCCTATTACGCTTCACTTTTGATGAAATTAAGAGAAGCTATCAAAATCAAGAGGCGGGGCAAGATTGGGAAAGGTATCCTCCTCCTGCATGACAACGCTCCGGCCCACAACTAGCATGTCGCCAGATTAGAAGTACGGGCGTGTGGCTATGAAATCCTCCCCCATCCCCTTACTCTCCTGACCTTGCACTCTCTGACTTTCATTACTTCCCAGCTATGAAGTTGTATTTGAAAGGAAAGCCTTGATTTCTGAAGTTACGACGTGGTTGGAGGACCAACCTGGGTTGTTTTACAAAAACGGTGTCCACAGCTGCATCAAACGATGGGAGAAATGCATAACTCTGGGTGGTTTCTATGTAGAGAAAGACTAATAACTGTGCCAAGCTTCATTAATCTACTGCTATGGGAAATGGGGCAGGGGCATTACTTATTGAACGCCCCCCGTAGATACGTAATTATATTTCAATCTTTAACAAACACTATTTTATTGTAGGATTTGTTTCTTAAAAAAATATAGACCTCATTAAACCTCCAACTAACCCTAGGTCCAGGTGTAAACACATTAATATTTGCAGAAAAATCCGCAAAAGTCAGCCAACAAATTAATATTTGCAAAATATTTTTTTTTTAGTAATAGGCAAAAACAGACAAATTAATATTTGTGAAAAAAATGCATATTTATTTGTAGAATAATCCGCAAAAGTTAGACAACAAATTAATATATGCAAAATAATTTTTTTTTTAGTAATAGGCAAAAACAGACAAATTAATATTTGTGGGGAAAAAAGGTATATTTATTTGCAGAAAAAATCCGAAAAAGTCAGACAACAAATTAATATATGCAAAATAATACATATTTTTAGTAGAAGGTAAAAACAGACAAATTAATATTTGCACAATGGATACATTTTCGCTGCCATAGGTATGAAAAACAGACAAAAGTATTCGATAAAATTTGGCAGTGATTTTGGGAGCTAACCGTTTCAATATGCCACAAGATTAGTTCCCCCCCCCATAAAATGCCCCCCTCCGAGTTAGAAGTCTAGCTACGTGCCTGACGCAAATTCTGGTGTCCCTGAATATTAGTTGTAAAACTTATTTCTGGAATTTCACCGGTTTATCCTATTTACTTCTAACTGACTTCACATGCAGGTTCTCGGCTATGTTTTAAAATGCCTATATATATATGTATATATATATATATATATATATATATATATGATAAAATGCTTGCCATTTGGAAGTTACGACGTTAGTTCACGTCAATTCTTTTTTAGAGGGGGGTTCAGATCATGGGATTTCTGGTAGTTTCAGTTCCATTGTATTTGTGTAATCTTCATTCTATATATTTATTATATTCTGTTTTAAACTTGCCTGTGGTTCGTCGACAACGTTATCTCGGTATAGTCACTGGTTTCCGCACTTGAAGAATTTCCTTGGTATTTCAAGTCATTATCAGTGATTGCTGAATGACAGTAACCAGTGCTATTCTCATGAGTCTATATAAGAAAAGTCTCCCTAGATGTACAACACTCAAAAACTGTTGCAAATCATCATCACAGCAACAGCCGTTTACCAATACGGTCTCGCTAATAAAAATCGTTGGTCACTCTTTAATTAGTGTGCGATCAAGTTCCACTAAGGCTCCAGTATTCTCTGCAACTTTTCCAGTAGAGGTCTGGTTGGTGCTCTACCACTTTGGTCTTACTATCCTCTTTCACCGTTCTCAATTATGTTGTGTTGTTTTAGCCGACTGGTACTACCACGTGCGTGTGCGTCTGTTTTTATTCAGGTAGATGTTGAGTTTATGGGGTTCTAGTTCCATTGAAATCGATGATATTCTTTCTATATGTTGTGTTCTATTTGTATTTCGGCTTACTAGTCGCTGGTTAGTGTTTTCTTGATAATGTAGGTTGGTTTCCGCATTCGATGTTGTTCGGGATTAAACGAGGAAGACTACTATGTACTTGACCACTATTTTCATAAAACCTTATTACGTTGTTTCTTTAATTGCTCCACCCCGTGTCTCTCCTCCCCTGGCGAAAAAAAAACTTAAGTGAATGACAACGCTCCACAGATTTCTAGCATTTTTCACCTCTTTCGATAACACCTCATTTTGCGTTATAAAAAAGTATAAAATATTTATTTTTTCTTAATATTATGTATAAATGTATTTTTCTTTAAATTTTAGGATTGTAATGTTTTTTTTAGATTTCCTAATGCGTGTTTAGCATTTTCATTTTTGTTTTATACACAGAACCCGACCCAGAAGAATGACGTCGTTCGGTGTGTGGTCGAAAGCGCTGCTATGTAGTGTCCTCATCAGTATACATGTTGTCGACTTTAGTGACTCCTTACTAATAGCCGTGAACGAAAAGTCCGATAAAGGAGAAAACATTGAAAAGCGAACTGCTGACCTGCCGCACCAACCTGTCGAACGCACCGTAAATGACGGGGCAAAAATAAAAAAGCAAAACACCCACCCGATATTCCTGGGCAAACGCACTGTGAATGATAGGGCCGAAAATGGACGAACATCGAAAAGCGAGCTGCTCTCCCTCCATACCAAACTGACAAACGCGTAGTATCAATTGGTCGCAGATGCATAGCAAGAGATTCACATCAGAAATGTCTTGCTCAAAATTATTCTCATTGTGGACCAATTCCATCGTGTAAAGATAATAAACGGCGGAACCGGGAGGGCAGGGGCGCTCAACCCCCCAAACCTTTTTACTTGGTCCCCCCATTTTACCGTTATCAATAATGAAGTTATATATGCATGTGTTTAACCGGCCCTCCACACTTTTTAGGTGAGCCTCCCCAATTTTATAAGTGTCTCGCCGGTCCTGTGGGGTAAGCATTGTTCGCATATTCAACGACCAGTAATAAAATGTGCTGTCGAAGTAAATCATTTTAATAAAAGTTTTGAAACATGTGTTCACAATATTATTTGTTGATGTTATTTTATGGATATTCGTTACATAATAATGAGTATTTTATTAAATTTGTATTATTCGATATATATATATATAATATATGTATATTATATATATTATATATATATATATATATATGCATATATATAAACATATATACATATACATACATATATACATATGTATATATATGCATGTTTATGTTATTAATGCATATATATCTATGTATAAGTACACACACACACATATATATATATATATATATATATATATATGTATATATATATATATATATATATATATATATATATATGTATTATTTCATGTATCCACATCAAATGTTATAAGGAGATATATCATTTTATGTTATAAGGAGATATATCATTTTATGTTTTAATGTTTAGTATTCACTTCAACGGTGCTATGTGAGTAGAGCACCGTAGTATGTTATGAAAATATATTTATTACCATAAATGTATTTACTGACAAAACAGGAGTTCTATGCACTGTTAAAAGCTTTCTCCTTATCTACAAAAGCAAAATATGTTATTCGTATCTGGCATTCTCATGGGATAAATATAGCATCAGTAGTACTTCACCCAGGCATAACACCAAACTGAATTTCATCTATGCTCATCTGTCTTTTAACTTGCTGCTCAAATCCTTTCTAAATCACTGTCAGGACCTGACCCATTAATGTTAAGCTTCTGTATTTACCTGTATTAAGAGCTTTACTTTTACTATGTTGAGACATAGGCCGCAACATATTTGCGAGAAACCATAGTATGGTGAAAGATGTGGCACTACTTTTTCGGGTGAATCCAATATGCTGAAGCGTATGTGAAGACATACTTGCGAGAAACAATTTTCAGTCCATGTATGTCTTTTTACTCATAAACCATTTTTTGTCATCACATGCGAACAAATAGTCGAAAGAAACAACAAAGGACAACAAGGACAGGGCAAATAAGAATGCAAGAGCGTTCTACCGAAATTCAATGAGAGAGTAAATCACGGTGGAAAAGCCACCGGAAAAGCAACAGCTAGAAGAATACTAATAACATCTGTTTGAGACTGAGAGACCATTCAATGAAGAGGCAAAGAGGATCTTAGATATAGCTCGAAGTAATAGAAGCAAGCCAGAAATGCCAGAGCCAGAGATAATGTCTGGAATGATACAACAAAATTGAGATCAATTTGAAAATTACAAAAAACTGACATAGACAACATACCCAATTACTGTATGAAGAAACTAAGAGCACTCCATAGCCATTGTAGTAATTGCTTCACCCAAAAGATAGCTAATAAAACCTAATAAAAACCTTAGTAAATACAGACCGATCTGCTCTCTCACTATAACCTACAAACTCTTCACTGGCCTTGTGGCAGACACTATCTACGAACACCTCTCGTCTGGAGCGTAGCTGGAAAAAGAACAAGCAGGGTGCAGGAGGAAATGTTTAGGCACAAATGATCATTTGTTGATCAATAAGTCCATCCGGGAAGGTTGTAGCAAGTGGCAGAGAAACCTAAGCATGGCTTGGATCGATTACCAAAAGGAATATATTAGTGTGCCCACCGCATTGCTTCGGCAGTTTCTTGAGTTATATAAGATCCATCGAGTTATCAAGAAAACGATGGCTGTACATATAAATATGTGATAACAACCATAGCATTAAGCCACACGAATGGATCAATGACAATCCCTTACGGCAAGATCCGAAAAGGAATCTTCTAACTAGATAACATATATCCTTTATTCTTTTGCCTAACGATAGATCTTCTGAGTAAATTATTGAACAAAAGCCGGAGTGCCTACAACCTGAGTCAGGATCGCCAACAAGAGCCTAACACAAGAGTCAACGATGTGCTTTTCATGAATGACGTCAAGCTGTATGTCAGTTCAGACGCTGACAAGCCGACTTTTGCAGGTTGTCCATACCTTCCCTAAAGATATTGGAAAATATGCAAAGTGATTCTGCAGAGCTGATAAGAAAATCTAAACAGAAAACATACAGCTTGATGAACTTACTTACACAAAGACCGTGCAGAAACGAAAACGATTTAATTCAACATTCCAAGATGAGAGGAGAAATGACAGAGAATATGTACGCCGTGTTAGGAAAAATTGCAAAACACAGATCACAAACAAAATCAAAAACAAAAAGAAATAACTGCCATTAACCAATTAGCTATGCAAGTGATTAGATTCAGCGTTGATTTTATTGATTGGCCGACAATGACATTAATAGACTTGACACCAAAACGAGGAGAATGCTGACACTGTACAGAGTATTTTGAACCCTAATCTCATAAATAGAATTGTCTTCGATTGGTTAAGCAGAATTCTCTTGTCCAATCGATTCAATATATTTGGGAAATCAAGTGAGCTAATTAATCATTATAATGAAAGGGAAGATAATTAGATCGTAAAAGGCGAGAAGCTAACCTTTGTCATTCGTTTGATATTCGTAAACCCCAATCAAACTGCATCAACTTTCGAACGACACATCTGCATTTAGAAAGTGAGTTTTTATATTAATACCTGCATAACGTTTATCACAATCAACAATAGGAGATAATTATATAGAGAAATGTTAGAAGGTAACGTTTGTTATAATGGACAAATAGTGATAATTATATAGGAAAAGGTGTGAAGGTTACGTTTGTTATAATGGACAAATAGTGATGATTATATAGGAAAAGGTGTGAAGGTAACGTTTGTTATAATGAACAAAGAAAGATAATTATATAGGAAAAGGTGTGAAGGTAACGTTTGTTATAATGGACAAATAGTGATAATTATATAGGAAAAAGTTGTGAAGGTAACGTTTATTATAATGGACAAATAGTGATAATTATATAGGAAAAGGTGTGAAGGTAACGTTTGTTATAATGGACAAATAGTGATAATTATATAGGAAAAGGTGTGAAGGTAACGTTTGTTATAATGGACAAATAGTGATAATTATATAGGAAAAGGTGTGAAGGTAACGTTTGTTATAATGGACAAATAGTGATAATTATATAGGAAAAGGTGTGAAGGTAACGTTTGTTATAATGGACAAATAGTGATAATTATATAGGAAAAGGTGTGAAGGTAACGTTTGTTATAATGGACAAATAGTGATAATTATATAGGAAAAGGTGTGAAGGTAACGTTTTTAAAATGGACAAATAGTGATAATTATATAGGAAAAGGTGTGAAGGTAACGTTTGTTATAATGGACAAATAGTGATAATTATATAGGAAAAGGTGTGAAGGAAACGTTTGTTATAATGGACAAATAGTGATAATTATATAGGAAAAGGTGTGAAGGTAACGTTTGTTATAATGGACAAATAGTGATAATTATATAGGAAAAGGTGTGAAGGAAACGTTTGTTATAATGGACAAATAGTGATAATTATATAGGAAAAGGTGTGAAGGTAACGTTCGTTATAATGGACAAATCGTGATAATTATATAGGAAAAGGTGTGAAGGTAACGTTTGTTATAATGAACAAAGAAAGATAATTATATAGGAAAAGGTGTGAAGGAAACGTTTGTTATAATGGACAAATAGTGATAATTATATATAAAAAAAAAGTTGTGAAGGTAACGTTTGTTATAATGGACAAATAGTGATAATTATATAGGAAAAGGTGTGAAGGTAACGTTTGTTATAATGGACAAATAGTGATAATTATATAGGAAAAGGTGTGAAGGTAACGTTTGTTATAATGAACAAAGAAAGATAATTATATAGGAAAAGGTGTGAAGGTAACGTTTGTTATAATGGACAAATAGTGATAATTATATAGGAAAAGGTGTGAAGGAAACGTTTGTTATAATGGACAAATAGTGATAATTATATAGGAAAAGGTGTGAAGGTAACGTTTGTTATAATGAACAAAGAAAGATAATTATATAGGAAAAGGTGTGAAGGTTACGTTTGTTATAATGGACAAATCGTGATAATTATATAGGAAAAGGTGTGAAGGTAACGTTTGTTATAATGAACAAAGAAAGATAATTATATAGGAAAAGGTGTGAAGGAAACGTTTGTTATAATGGACAAATAGTGATAATTATATAGGAAAAGGTGTGAAGGTAACGTTTGTTATAATGAACAAAGAAAGATAATTATATAGGAAAAGGTGTGAAGGTAACGTTTGTTATAATGGACAAATAGTGATAATTATATAGGAAAAGGTGTAAAGGTAACGTTTATTATAATGGACAAATAGTGATAATTATATAGGAAAAGGTGTGAAGGTAACGTTTGTTATAATGGACAAATAGTGATAATTATATAGGAAAAGGTGTGAAGGTAACGTTTGTTATAATGGACAAATAGTGATAATTATATAGGAAAAGGTGTGAAGGAAACGTTTGTTATAATGGACAAATAGTGATAATTATATAGGAAAAGGTGTGAAGGTAACGTTTGTTATAATGGACAAATCGTGATAATTATATAGGAAGAGGTGTGAAGGTAATGTTTGTTATGATGGACAAATAGTGATAATTATATAGGAAAAGGTGAGATAGTTACCTTTCTAAAAAAAGGAATATAATAAAATAGGAGAAAGTTAGAAGGTAACTTTTGTTATAATGAACAAAGGAAGGTCATTATATAGGAAAAGGTGAGAAAGTAGCCTTTGTTTAAATACTCCCACAACAAACAAGAAACATGTAAATAATGAAATCGTTGCAGTCTATTTAAAGGCAATCACATTCACACTATTTATCATTGGTACATAAATGTGTAAAGTGTATACATTTTTACATAATATTTAAGGTGTTATCAAGGTTGACTTGTAATTTAAAATCGTTCGCACTGGCGGTGAAGGTTTGAGTAGTCGCCCAGGTTTGAGTGTGGACAAGTTTGTGTGACCAGTTTACCTTGTCGACAATGTTGACTAGAATCTTCAACGAAGTTTTTTTAATTTTATTTCTGCAAAAAATACTTGCTCTGAGTCACCTTTGATGAAGTTTTTAAAAAAAAATTATCGGAAGGTCGCCCTTCGTCTGTGACGAGTTTGTCTTAATTATATCCGTTGGTAAGGGTGGTTCTGTAAATTAAGAGTGAATGAAAGGGTAGGTTGTTGTGACTGTTTCACATTTATTTTCCGTAGAAAAGTTGTAAACTATTCTTTAAAAGGTCAAGTGTTTCTGATGAATGGATGCCGTTAAATTTATGCAATTTTTGGTTTTCGGCGTCAGTGCGAATGTTGTCTGGTCGACAGCGTTGCTTTGTGTTAAAAGAAATGTAATTTTTTAATGTTCGCTAGTTACCGAGGCAAGGAAAAGTTTTTAAGTCGCTGAGAATATTTAAGCATGTGTGTCGTAATGGTGTGTCGCCGGACGCATTTTTCGTTCTTCATGTGCGCGCTAAAGGTAAAATGTAGCGGACAACTAACCGTTTTTAATTAAAGCATTTGCTTACGCGAAGGTGCGTTTATTTTTTTGGTCGTTTGTTTGTTTTTTTCATGACAAGTGTCCCATTAGAAATGTTTAAGTTTTTCGGTGAAATATGTCTATGTGGAGATGTTTTAGTTTTCCTGTGATAAGTTTTTGTTATGCTATCCGTTGAGTTGGCTAAACATATTTTTTTTGTTAAAAAAACATATAGGCGAAATTGACTTTTAAGGTTCTGGAGGCTGTTGCAGAAAGGGTTGCTTGAAAACAAACGACAGTCCAAAATGAGAGTATTTTCTTATGCGAGTACGCGTTTATTCTTTTAGAGTTGGTATTTTTTTTCGATTTGAACCTGTTTTTGTGTTTATTTGTTTGAGTGAAACTGGTCCAGTTGAAAATGTGTTTTAGGTTTTGTTTTTCAGTGAAAAGTGTTTTTTTGTTTGTTCATTTAGAAAAAATATTCAAGCGACATTGAGTTTTTAATGGGGCTGACAATTTGTTCGTCTACTTCATATGGCTAAGAAGAACGAAGAGCAACAAATCCGTTGAAGGGGTCACTAAAATGTAGGACGGAAGATGTGACGAAGAGGAAATGTTCTGTGCAAATGAGATATTGACGAAGACAAAAGTAAAGGAAGTCCATTACTTTATCCCGTCGTTGATCAGTTGGAAGAGCCAATTTAATAGCTAAGACTAGTAGTCGTAGTAGTTTTAGTAGTATTATTATAATAGCTAAGGCTAGTAGTCGTAGCCTCACTATAAGTATAAGCACGGTAGACAGTAGTCATACGAGGAAAAACTCAACGCTTCTTTTAACAATAAAACAAATCTTTATTGGGTATCTTATACCGTTGGGGTATAGCATAGAAAAAGGTAGGACTGGTGTCCGGTGGAAGGAAACGAAGTTCTTTTACTGCCCGGGAAGCGGTGCTCGGTAATCCAGTGGTGGAGGGGGCAGGATAGAGGTGAATAAGAGTTCCTTCTAGGTTGACGGCCAAGGTCTCTCTGACGATCCGTTCCACTGTTCAACAGGAGTTCAAATAGTCCGCAAGGGACTAGCTGAAATTAATACGCCCTGTGAGCCGATTGGTTAGTTTACAAACAACTTGCCCACAGTGGACGCATAAGAAATACGTCCTATTTCAGACTGTTACACCAACACCATAAAATCTTGCCAGCATGTTCTTGAACACGTGGGCGTTGTAATAAGTCTACCAAATTTTATTATTTTGTGCGATGGGTCAATTACCCAGTGCTACAGGTCTATTAACATCGATAGAAAATAGTACATCAATATATCTGACTACAACATATCTAAGGACTGCAAAATTAATCTCATTTACCCTCAATATTAGCTCACTTTACCCGGGAGTGGGCCGTTGAAATTACGTGGCAATCTGGATATTCCACTAAATTCGTAACTATTACCGCCTGCACTGGAAGCTATCTACATTTCGATGCTATAATTGCAGCGAAGGTCCCTCCCCATGAAAATACAACATTTGTGTCTGTTTTAGGTCCAAGACATTATTGAACTTTCGTATTCTACAACCTGTTAAACTACAATACGCGAGTCGGTCGCAAAGATTAAGTGGAAACTGCGAACTCTACTAAATTTCCAACCGCTAAATTGTGGCATTAAGCTCGTTGCTGGATAGGGGATTTCGTAAAGAGAAACCGTCACATGCTGACTTCAACATGGATGCTTCTACGCAGAAATAAATATTTTTCCATCAAATTTTACATACGCTGACTGTTTTTATTTGCTGCTTTAAATGTTAGTTCATTATCATTTCGTGTTTGACAGCGTGGCCTCGTTTTATTCTGAAGCCGGCACGTTTTCCTTCGACATCTTCCGGATGTTTACGTAAACAGCCGAAAGATTCTGACGAAAAACTTAGTAAGATATTGTATCTTAGAGAAAATGCTAAGATCTACGCTTACAATTAGATTGTTAACAGAAATGTTTAAAAGAGTAAAAACATGGAAGACCATTTATTAAAGTTGAATGTATGATAAAGAATGCATAAGTCGAAGGAAGAATAAAACGTAATTTAAAGGTCACATAAAATATTTATATATTTACAAATCTTACATGGAAAAATGTTAGTTTGGAATGTTCGTTGAAAGTCAGTTCCGGGAATAGTGGTAAGCACGTGTGTGCGACCATGTTTGTATGTGTGTGTGTAGCCATGTGAAGCTTGACGTTAGTACGTCGAAATGTGTGAATATGTGTGTGTGTTTAGTAGTCAGCCGATGCGCATGGAACAACCTGTAGCAGTTACCTCCTCCTTTCAAAACATAACTACACCAGTTTGCTGGTAGGTGTCGCTTTTTCACCGACAGGTGGCGCTGTAAAGCGACACCAGAGTTGTCTGCCCTTCTGACTATAAAAACCGGTGCAAAACGGAAATTCTCTCTCTTTCACCGACCAGCATCAGGAGAACAACGCTGGCATCAGCGCTCCGTCTCTCTCTCTTTTCTCCTTCACAGACCAGCTTCAGCAAAACAACGCTGGCACCAGCGCTCCGTTTCACTCGCCTTTTGGCCTCGACAGCATGACGCTGACACTAGCGTTCCGTTTCACTCTTCTCTGCTCGACAGAACGACGCTAATACACTAGCGTTTCGTCTCACGCTTTTCTCTTCAACTAGTCATCGGCATAAACAACTACCAACACACGTGGGCAAACAACGGTAAGAGTTCTCAACTCGTTTTCTTTGTGTACGGCTTTTAAAGACTTTTCCTACGCCGGATTCATTTCTTCTTATACCTTTTCAAGAACTGTTTTTCCATCGACACACATGCATACATCACACACTTCACCATTCCACGTACACACACGTTCAATAAACGTTATTTGAACTATTTCATTTTTGTTTATTAATTATTACTCTGTCTTTGCATGCAACAATTGCTTGATTTATTGAACACGTCTATAATCGGGTGGACACGACCCTCGATCCGAACATTGGTGACCCGGACGTGATAGCTTTGTTGTATGTGGCGGAGTAATTAATTTCGTACTAGAAAAAAACAAACAAACAAAAAAAAACAACATTTCTCGTTTTTTTCTTTCGTGGTGAAACGAATTACGCACCCATCTTTTTCATTTTTTTTCTACCCACGTGGTAGAAATATACAAACAAACAAAAGAAGCCGCCATTATTTTTTTCTGGCAACGTGGAAATACCCAAACAAAAGAAAAACAAAAACATTTCTCGGCTCTCTCCGAATATAAAACAAATTACAATTTCATTTTTTTTCTTCTTCTCTTTCTCGGCCCATGTGTCGGAAAATTATATACAAAGAAAAAGACACACTTTTGCCAATCCTTTTTTTTTCTTTTTCGACGAACAAAAGGACCTTACAAGACGCCACTTCCTTTGTTTTGGACACGTGGAGATCAAAAGAAAACAAACGCTCACGCTGCCCATCTTTTTCGTGGCCACGTGTTGATAACAAAATTCAAAACAATGCCGCCATCTTTTTCACATGGAAATGAAAATTCAAACAAAAAAAGAAAATACGAATTTATTTTCTGTTTCAACAACAAGCAAAAAAGGAAGCTGCCATCTTTTTCCCTAACCACGTGGAAATGAAAATTAAAAAAAAAAAGAAAATACGAATTTTTTTTTTCTTTCTTTCTTTTCAACAACAAAGGAAAGAGAAGCCGCCATTCTTTCTCTACTTGGAAACTAACATTCAAACAAACGAAAACAAAAACGTCATTCCTCGTGTGAAACAAATTATGACTCCACTTTTTTTTCTTTTCTTTTTCCTTTCTACCCACGTGGTGGAAATATATATATAAAGGAAAAGAAAACTACAAAACAGACGAACAACATCACCCTTCAAGGCCTACCAACCCTCTTCAACAACTGGACGTTCATTGATCAACAGGAGGACACATCAACTTGAACAACCACATCTTCCCGGACATTCATCAAGCACCAAACATTTCCGGACCTCACTGACGACACTATGGAAGAAATCACACCAGTTTAAAATGAGTACAACTGCACAAGCACCACTAAATACTCAACAACTGGACGTTCGTTGATCAACTGGGGGACACATCAACTCGAACGACGCGCACCAACACCAGTACAGACCCACTTGTACCTGGACCTGCTAACTCACTTGCAGACATTTGTGCATCTGATTTTGACCATAGTGTACCACCGATCTCAACAACTAGATGTTTGTTCATCAGTTCCACAACACGGACTAATTAACATGAACAACATCAACACCTGCACAGACTCACTTGTGCTCATTCATCAACATCGCACAGACTCACTTGTGCTCATTCATCAACAACTGCACAGACCCACTTGTGCTCATTCATCAACAACTGCACAGACCCACTTGTGCTCATTCATCAACAACTGCACAGACTCACTTGTGCTCATTCATCAACAACTGCACAGATTCACTTGTGCTCATTCATCAACAACTGCACAGATTCACTTGTGCTCATTCATCAACCACTGCACAGACCCACTTGTGCTCACTCATCAACAACAGCGCAGACCCAAGCACCAAACATTCCCGGACAACACTGACAATTCAACGTTTGTTCATCAGCTCTGCATCACGCAGACTAATCAACATAAACAATGCCACCAACAAGTGCAAATTCACTTGCACTCAACATTTTTCGACCGCAAACTCACTTGCACTAAAACTTGATGCAGACCCAAACAACACACAGATCCACATGCGTTACAAACACTCAATTCCGCAGGCGCACTTGCGATCAATCATTCAAATACAGATGCAGAAACAGAAATAAGTAGCGTGCACACTACTTTTTCTAATCTTCAACAGCAAAACAGACATACCCACAAAGAATGCTTCTCATCTACAACTGTACATATTGAATAATATTTTCAATATTTTTCAATCTGGGGGGGAGTCCTTGTAGCAGTTACCTCCTCCTTTCAAAACATAACTACACCGGTTTGCCGGTAGGTGTCGCTTTTTCACCGACAGGTGGCGCTGTAAAGCGACACCAGAGTTGTCTGCCCTTCTGACTATAAAAACCGGTGCAAAACGGAAATTCTCTCTCTTTCACCGACCAGCATCAGGAGAACAACGCTGGCATCAGCGCTCCGTCTCTCTCTCTTTTCTCCTTCACAGACCAGCTTCAGCAAAACAACGCTGGCACCAGCGCTCCGTTTCACTCGCCTTTTGGCCTCGACAGCTTGACGCTGACACTAGCGTTCCGTTTCACTCTTCTCTGCTCGACAGAACGACGCTAATACACTAGCGTTTCGTCTCACGCTTTTCTCTTCAACTAGTCATCGGCATCAACAACTACCAACACACGTGGGCAAACAACGGTAAGAGTTCTCAACTCGTTTTCTTTGTGTACGGCTTTTAAAGACTTTTCCTACGCCGGATTCATTTCTTCTTATACCTTTTCAAGAACTGTTTTTCCATCGACACACATGCATACATCACACACTTCACCATTCCACGTACACACACGTTCAATAAACGTTATTTGAACTATTTCATTTTTGTTTATTAATTATTACTCTGTCTTTGCATGCAACAATTGCTTGATTTATTGAACACGTCTATAATCGGGTGGACACGACCCTCGATCCGAACATTGGTGACCCGGACGTGATAGCTTTGTTGTATGTGGCCGAATAATTTATTTCGTACTAGAAAAAAAAAAAACAAACAAAAAAAAACAACATTTCTCGTTTTTTTCTTTCGTGGTGAAACGAATTACGCACCCATCTTTTTCATTTTTTTTCTACCCACGTGGTAGAAATATACAAACAAACAAAAGAAGCCGCCATTATTTTTTTCTGGCAACGTGGAAATACCCAAACAAAAGAAAAACAAAAACATTTCTCGGCTCTCTCCGAATATAAAACAAATTACAATTTCATTTTTTTTCATCTTCTCTTTCTCGGCCCATGTGTCGGAAAATTATATACAAAGAAAAAGACACACTTTTGCCAATCCTTTTTTTTTCTTTTTCGACGAACAAAAGGACCTTACAAGACGCCACTTCCTTTGTTTTGGACACGTGGAGATCAAAAGAAAACAAACGCTCACGCTGCCCATCTTTTTCGTGACCACGTGTTGATAACAAAATTCAAAACAATGCCGCCATCTTTTTCACATGGAAATGAAAATTCAAACAAAAAAAGAAAATACGAATTTATTTTCTGTTTCAACAACAAGCAAAAAAGGAAGCTGCCATCTTTTTCCCTAACCACGTGGAAATGAAAATTAAAAAAAAAAAGAAAATACGAATTTTTTTTTTCTTTCTTTCTTTTCAACAACAAAGGAAAGAGAAGCCGCCATTCTTTCTCTACTTGGAAACTAACATTCAAACAAACGAAAACAAAAACGTCATTCCTCGTGTGAAACAAATTATGACTCCACTTTTTTTTCTTTTCTTTTTCCTTTCTACCCACGTGGTGGAAATATATATATAAAGGAAAAGAAAACTACAAAACAGACGAACAACATCACCCTTCAAGGCCTACCAACCCTCTTCAACAACTGGACGTTCATTGATCAACAGGAGGACACATCAACTTGAACAACCACATCTTCCCGGACATTCATCAAGCACCAAACATTTCCGGACCTCACTGACGACACTATGGAAGAAATCACACCAGTTTAAAATGAGTACAACTGCACAAGCACCACTAAATACTCAACAACTGGACGTTCGTTGATCAACTGGGGGACACATCAACTCGAACGACGCGCACCAACACCAGTACAGACCCACTTGTACCTGGACCTGCTAACTCACTTGCAGACATTTGTGCATCTGATTTTGACCATAGTGTACCACCGATCTCAACAACTAGATGTTTGTTCATCAGTTCCACAACACGGACTAATTAACATGAACAACATCAACACCTGCACAGACTCACTTGTGCTCATTCATCAACATCGCACAGACTCACTTGTGCTCATTCATCAACAACTGCACAGACCCACTTGTGCTCATTCATCAACAACTGCACAGACCCACTTGTGCTCATTCATCAACAACTGCACAGACTCACTTGTGCTCATTCATCAACAACTGCACAGATTCACTTGTGCTCATTCATCAACAACTGCACAGATTCACTTGTGCTCATTCATCAACCACTGCACAGACCCACTTGTGCTCACTCATCAACAACAGCGCAGACCCAAGCACCAAACATTCCCGGACAACACTGACAATTCAACGTTTGTTCCTCAGCTCTGCATCACGCAGACTAATCAACATAAACAATGCCACCAACAAGTGCAAATTCACTTGCACTCAACATTTTTCGACCGCAAACTCACTTGCACTAAAACTTGATACAGACCCAAACAACACACAGATCCACATGCGTTACAAACACTCAATTCCGCAGGCGCACTTGCGATCAATCATTCATATACAGATGCAGAAACAGAAATAAGTAGCGTGCACACTACTTTTTCTAATCTTCAACAGCAAAACAGACATACCCACAAAGAATGCTTCTCATCTACAACTGTACATATTGAATAATATTTTCAATATTTTTCAATCTGGGGGGGAGTCCTTGTAGCAGTTACCTCCTCCTTTCAAAACATAACTACACCGGTTTGCCGGTAGGTGTCGCTTTTTCACCGACAGGTGGCGCTGTAAAGCGACACCAGAGTTGTCTGCCCTTCTGACTATAAAAACCGGTGCAAAACGGAAATTCTCTCTCTTTCACCGACCAGCATCAGGAGAACAACGCTGGCATCAGCGCTCCGTCTCTCTCTCTTTTCTCCTTCACAGACCAGCTTCAGCAAAACAACGCTGGCACCAGCGCTCCGTTTCACTCGCCTTTTGGCCTCGACAGCTTGACGCTGACACTAGCGTTCCGTTTCACTCTTCTCTGCTCGACAGAACGACGCTAATACACTAGCGTTTCGTCTCACGCTTTTCTCTTCAACTAGTCATCGGCATAAACAACTACCAACACACGTGGGCAAACAACGGTAAGAGTTCTCAACTCGTTTTCTTTGTGTACGGCTTTTAAAGACTTTTCCTACGCCGGATTCATTTCTTCTTATACCTTTTCAAGAACTGTTTTTCCATCGACACACATGCATACATCACACACTTCACCATTCCACGTACACACACGTTCAATAAACGTTATTTGAACTATTTCATTTTTGTTTATTAATTATTACTCTGTCTTTGCATGCAACAATTGCTTGATTTATTGAACACGTCTATAATCGGGTGGACACGACCCTCGATCCGAACATTGGTGACCCGGACGTGATAGCTTTGTTGTATGTGGCGGAGTAATTAATTTCGTACTAGAAAAAAACAAACAAACAAAAAAAAACAACATTTCTCGTTTTTTTCTTTCGTGGTGAAACGAATTACGCACCCATCTTTTTCATTTTTTTTCTACCCACGTGGTAGAAATATACAAACAAACAAAAGAAGCCGCCATTATTTTTTTCTGGCAACGTGGAAATACCCAAACAAAAGAAAAACAAAAACATTTCTCGGCTCTCTCCGAATATAAAACAAATTACAATTTCATTTTTTTTCATCTTCTCTTTCTCGGCCCATGTGTCGGAAAATTATATACAAAGAAAAAGACACACTTTTGCCAATCCTTTTTTTTTCTTTTTCGACGAACAAAAGGACCTTACAAGACGCCACTTCCTTTGTTTTGGACACGTGGAGATCAAAAGAAAACAAACGCTCACGCTGCCCATCTTTTTCGTGACCACGTGTTGATAACAAAATTCAAAACAATGCCGCCATCTTTTTCACATGGAAATGAAAATTCAAACAAAAAAAGAAAATACGAATTTATTTTCTGTTTCAACAACAAGCAAAAAAGGAAGCTGCCATCTTTTTCCCTAACCACGTGGAAATGAAAATTAAAAAAAAAAAAGAAAATACGAATTTTTTTTTTCTTTCTTTCTTTTCAACAACAAAGGAAAGAGAAGCCGCCATTCTTTCTCTACTTGGAAACTAACATTCAAACAAACGAAAACAAAAACGTCATTCCTCGTGTGAAACAAATTATGACTCCACTTTTTTTTCTTTTCTTTTTCCTTTCTACCCACGTGGTGGAAATATATATATAAAGGAAAAGAAAACTACAAAACAGACGAACAACATCACCCTTCAAGGCCTACCAACCCTCTTCAACAACTGGACGTTCATTGATCAACAGGAGGACACATCAACTTGAACAACCACATCTTCCCGGACATTCATCAAGCACCAAACATTTCCGGACCTCACTGACGACACTATGGAAGAAATCACACCAGTTTAAAATGAGTACAACTGCACAAGCACCACTAAATACTCAACAACTGGACGTTCGTTGATCAACTGGGGGACACATCAACTCGAACGACGCGCACCAACACCAGTACAGACCCACTTGTACCTGGACCTGCTAACTCACTTGCAGACATTTGTGCATCTGATTTTGACCATAGTGTACCACCGATCTCAACAACTAGATGTTTGTTCATCAGTTCCACAACACGGACTAATTAACATGAACAACATCAACACCTGCACAGACTCACTTGTGCTCATTCATCAACATCGCACAGACTCACTTGTGCTCATTCATCAACAACTGCACAGACCCACTTGTGCTCATTCATCAACAACTGCACAGACCCACTTGTGCTCATTCATCAACAACTGCACAGACTCACTTGTGCTCATTCATCAACAACTGCACAGATTCACTTGTGCTCATTCATCAACAACTGCACAGATTCACTTGTGCTCATTCATCAACCACTGCACAGACCCACTTGTGCTCACTCATCAACAACAGCGCAGACCCAAGCACCAAACATTCCCGGACAACACTGACAATTCAACGTTTGTTCATCAGCTCTGCATCACGCAGACTAATCAACATAAACAATGCCACCAACAAGTGCAAATTCACTTGCACTCAACATTTTTCGACCGCAAACTCACTTGCACTAAAACTTGATGCAGACCCAAAAAACACACAGATCCACATGCGTTACAAACACTCAATTCCGCAGGCGCACTTGCGATCAATCATTCAAATACAGATGCAGAAACAGAAATAAGTAGCGTGCACACTACTTTTTCTAATCTTCAACAGCAAAACAGACATACCCACAAAGAATGCTTCTCATCTACAACTGTACATATTGAATAATATTTTCAATATTTTTCAATCTGGGGGGGAGTCCTTGTAGCAGTTACCTCCTCCTTTCAAAACATAACTACACCGGTTTGCCGGTAGGTGTCGCTTTTTCACCGACAGGTGGCGCTGTAAAGCGACACCAGAGTTGTCTGCCCTTCTGACTATAAAAACCGGTGCAAAACGGAAATTCTCTCTCTTTCACCGACCAGCATCAGCGCTCCGTCTCTCTCTCTTTTCTCCTTCACAGACCAGCTTCAGCAAAACAACGCTGGCACCAGCGCTCCGTTTCACTCGCCTTTTGGCCTCGACAGCTTGACGCTGACACTAGCGTTCCGTTTCACTCTTCTCTGCTCGACAGAACGACGCTAATACACTAGCGTTTCGTCTCACGCTTTTCTCTTCAACTAGTCATCGGCATAAACAACTACCAACACACGTGGGCAAACAACGGTAAGAGTTCTCAACTCGTTTTCTTTGTGTACGGCTTTTAAAGACTTTTCCTACGCCGGATTCATTTCTTCTTATACCTTTTCAAGAACTGTTTTTCCATCGACACACATGCATACATCACACACTTCACCATTCCACGTACACACACGTTCAATAAACGTTATTTGAACTATTTCATTTTTGTTTATTAATTATTACTCTGTCTTTGCATGCAACAATTGCTTGATTTATTGAACACGTCTATAATCGGGGGAACACGACCCTCGATCCAAACAAACCTCTAGCCCCTCGCCCAAAAGCGAGGGGCTAGAGAAAAGAGGGATACAAGTGTAATAATTGTAGTACTAGGACACCGAACGTTACATATACGTAATTCAGCAACGAATGTAAGAATCTGAAAAGGTTTAAAGCCCGATGAAAGGGAAACAACCCGTACTCCATAAAAATGAATAACACATCGTATCACAAATTATAATCATATATTTGTATAAAACAACGAAGACAAATTAACAATACATAACAAGTATTTATTTTTTTCAAAAGATCAACTGATATTCTTTTTGTACAAACGGAGTTCTTTATAAGAAGCCGGTTTTAGTTATTCCGAGAAAGTTGATCAGTCAGGATAAAAATTAAAAGTCCAAATATAGCAATTAAGAAGGCTTATAGCCTTTATGAAAAATGAAAATAGGAAAGTCTTTTTCCTTACATAATTCGAGGAGAACAAATGAGAAGTCCTTCTCCCACGGCAGATTGCGATATGAAGGTAAATGTGTTAAAATCGCGGGGAACGATTGAATGAGATCATTTAACACGACAATATATAACAATATGAAAGTTCAATTTTAGGACGAATTAATATGGAGTTTTTTGTTTTCTTTCTTGTCCTTATGTCGTAAACACATACATTTTCGGTTTGACGGCGGAGGGAAGGATATTTTTACAGAATGTTAGATTCTGTCGTCCGTTCTTGAGCTATTTTTAGGGTCCTGAGATATACGTAATCTCGACATCGGAGAGGTAATATGATTGACTGGTCTGTCGTAGTCAATTTTGTTGGACCAGGTTTTTTCTTTTGGTGTTCGGTAGACAGTAGTATTAAACGTCGCTGTATTTCTTAGCCGTTAATTTTCGAATTCCACTTTTCCTATTTTTGATGTTGTGTTCGGGATAAATTGTTTGATATGACAGCGGGGTGAGCTGCCAATCTCCTAGACATCCGCTCTCATCGCCGCTCGACGACCTTCTCCTCGAATGCCAACAAGTCTCTTGTTCCTTTTTTATGCTTTATGGGGCAAAATATGCGGATATAACACAGCCCCCCCCCCAGATTTTGGACCATGAACGCATCAGTTTATATTGTCTGTCCGCTGGGTACGCCTTCGAATGTGGGTTTGGCATTATGAAATCCTGAAAGCGGGATGGGATCTGTCCTCTGGTAGAGCGATTTCGCAATGCCCTTGCCTGCTGCGTCGCTTGACCTGTCTGGGCGAATGCGTCCTTCTGGTTGATTATAGGTACTTCAAGTGGTTGACTCCGACTAATGGTCTGGTTATCCATTAAAGGTGGTGGAACATCGTAATTCAAATGGTCAGGTTGTGGAACTATGCGACGTACATGGGCTCGATGGACCCATTCTTGAACACCCTTGTCATCCTGTACCAGCAGAACAGAATCGTTTGACTTCACCACGACAAATGTCCCGATCCATGAAAAATGAGAATTGTGTGCCACCGCCGATCTCAGTCGATGTAGCAAGATTGTATCACCGGCGTGTATGGGGTCTTTAAATTGCCAGTGACTCAGACGACTGTCGAATCTATGATCAGCCTCATTGCTTGTTAGTGCTACCCTGTTGTGCACCTGCCTCAGTAATGCAGTTATTTGCATTCCATAGGCCGTCGGTCTGTTTCCAGTAGTGCCCATGTCGTTGATCCGAGGCATTCCCATGTCTGGGTGTCTACCTGTGATAACATAATGTGGGGATACCCCTGTGACGCTGCTGATGGTAGCATTCATTGATGATACCACCGATTCCAGAATGTCGGTCCACTCGTATCGCCGGTATTCACATAACATGAATATAGATTTTTTGATCGTGCGGTGCTGCCGCTCAATGTTTGCTGAGCTCTGGGGCCGCCATTGACAGTGCAGTTCCTGCTTGATCGAGGTAAATTCGCAGAACAATCTGTACACCTCGTCTGTAAAATGTGTGCCTCGGTCGGATGGAATTTACACGGAATTCCGGGGTGTCGCAGGAAAAAACTGTATAGACCTCTCGCTCCATCCAGGGCGCGGTCCCTTGCGCACGGTATCGCAGTCAGGTGGCGACTTAAACTTTCGAGAATTGTCAAAATGTACCGCTTGCCCTTGGACGAAGGCATCTCCACGAAATCAGTATACATAATCTGGAAAGATCTGTTGCCTCTTTTACAGTGGCCAGGCTGCATGTGACCCTGACGACCGTAGTTCCTCTATCGTTAGGGGCAAGTCATACATGACTCAACATACGTCTGTATGTCTCTGTTCTTGTATTTCCACCAGAAATCTGTTAGATGGTCTCGCATGCGCGATATTCCTGAATGGTTAATACAGTCATGGGGCTGGTGCAGATATGCACTTCTTGCTCTGTAAGGCACCACCAGCTTAGGCGTCATGTATAATGAGAACCGATGTGCCAGGCTCCAAGTAGAATTTGCTTATGTGCTTCATAATCATGTCGGCTCTATGGTCCTGTCCATCAATATTGCAATTGCTGTCCAACTTCCCGTTGTGAAGAGACTTAATAATGATCGCCAGTGTGTCGTCCGCTGACTGCTCTGCTGCTATGTTGACTCGATCACATAGGTTGTCGGCCGCCGTGTCAACTTCGGAGCTAACTGCATAAAATGCTCTGGTAAAATGCTCACATGCCTCCATGTTCTGTCGGGTGTGGTGGACTCGCATGAGCTGTGCGTTATCAATGCCCTCCTTGCACCAAGACGCTACGTACACATGTAGTCCTGTATCCCGTAGTCTGAATGTCCGTCCAGCTTGTGAGCTGTCCGGCATGGATTTGGTATTGTCGGCATCTCGACTTCTGCTAAGCATGTCGGCCCACACCTATAGGATGAGATTTCCTCCTGCCATCGCCTGATTTTGGCGTTGTTGAACTCTCTTTGATCGAGGTATATCAGGGATTTATGGTCTGTAAAGATAATGAACGTACGACCGTGTAAGAAGTAATCGTACTTCAGAATTGCCCATTTCATGGTGAATGCCCCTCTTTCCGTTGTCGACCAGTTCTTTTCTGTGGCATTGAAGGTGTGTGATGCAGTGGCAATTATTTTCCTCTTGCCGTCAGGTGCTTCTTGCATTAATATTGCTCCACACTCCATGTTGCTGGCATCTGTTGTAAGGGTGAACAGATTCGTAAAGTCCGGGAAAGATATGACGGGTGGTGAGGATAATCGTTTTTTGATTTTCTCAAACGCACGATCAGTATCCTTTGTCCAATCAAACTTGAGCTTCTCCCTGTTCAGCGCGTGTATCGGAGCCAATAGCTGAGAGAAAGTGTCAGTCCTTATGGATCCATGAAGCTGGGTCTCAAGGAATTGTCTGATCCATACCAGGCGTCCGATCAAACTTCTTAATTCCTGTCTCGTGGTTGGGGGCTTCATTTCTCGAATTTCCCTTACATATTCCGGATCTGCCCTGTATCCGTTGGTGTCGACGATCCAACCCAAAACATTGCCTCGCCTGCCATGAAACTACATTTGTCAGAGTTCAACTTCAATCCATATGCTCTAAGTGCTGCAAATAGCTGTTTTATCGCTGACATATACTCGTCAAATGTGCGAGCATGCACCAAGTAATCGTCAATGCACGATGAAATGTTGTCTTTGTTATTGACTGTGTCTAGCGCTTCGGCTATACACCGCGAGAATATGTGGCCTGCTGAGGTAAGACCGAATGCGAGACAGGTGTATTGGTAACATCCATCACCCCAGGTGAAGGCGGTTTTGTGTCTGTCGCATTCATCAATTTCAATTTGCCAGTAGCCGCTCTTTAGGTTTAGACTGGCAAAATATTTGTTTCCTTCCCCTATTTTCTGAAAGAGCTGATCCATTAGCGGTATTGGGTAAGGGTCATGGTCTTTAGAACTGCATTTAAAGTGTTTTTAAAGTTCACCACTACTCTGACCGTGCCGTTTTTTTCTGATTGCAAAAACGGAACTATTATAGCTCTTCGGATCCCTGCACGGCTCTACTATGCCTTCCGACAGCATTCGTTGGATCTCTGCAATGACGTCCGCTTCCATTGCCTGAGCTATCGGATGTTGCTTTTGGCATTTTGATGCGCCAGTCGTTGGAATTCGCACCGGCCTGATGAATATGCCCTTCTCGGACTCTTCCGTGCCTATAATGTCCTGAAAATCCATTAACAGGTCCGCAACACGTTCCAATTCCTGCGTATTTGAATGTTGTGGCAGCTGTACGTTCAAATGTACTTTCAGCCATTTCCGCTTCTGAGGCAACGAAGCATCAATTGTTGGAGATATCACTGTAATTGTAGCAGTATGATGACGAGTTGTTTCCCTTGCCTTGTCTGCTACAGGAAACGCGTTGTGAGTTATCTGCCCCTTTTTCTGAATGCGAATAAATGATATATTGTTTACAGCATTGTTGATGCTATACTCTGCCACAGACTCGTGTCTCAAAATGTCCCACCACAACAATATCGGTATATCAATAGAAACAAGTAGAACCCTTACCCCTTCAAATTTTGGGGATCCGGCATCGCCTATGGTAATGCCAGATGAAATTTCGGCGCTCGCGCGTATATTTCCATTGATGCCCGCGATGTCCACTGACGATGTCGTCATATTTTCTGTAACTCGCCAGGGATAAGGTGACTGGATATGATCGTTACCGAACACCCTGAGTCGATCATTGTTACTGCATGAATTATATGTCCTTGGATGTCGACTGTTACCTTCAGGAATGGGGAACCTGGTCCCCTATCCTGCTGAACGTTGTAGAAGTGATGTTTTTTTTATGTGGACTGCCGCCTCCCTCACTGTGCTTTCTAGTCTTCTCACGAAATCAGTCAGCCTTTCCCCCTCCTTATGCTGAAGGTCCCACGAAAGGCTCAAGTGCTGAAAATTCGACATGTGGCTACCGTGTGCCAACTACAGGTAAACCTTTAGCTGGTCGAATGATGTTGTCTCATGTGCTGAATCTTCCATCTACTGGAATATTCCCTCGTTAAGCAACTGCTTAGCCCTTTTAAAAATCCCTCCTCTAATTTGGGGTATTCTTGACGCTCCGGTATACGTGAATAGCATAGGCCTTGTTTAGATCAGTGATGAATCTGTTCACGTCGACATACGGCTGGAACGGACGAATATGACGCATGGAATCGCGCAACGACTGTTGCCTTAAAAGCAAATTATAATCAGCTTGATTACTGGACTGCGTTGGTGTCGAGGTCGCCGACTTCATGGCTATCAGCAAATTGTTTAAATCCTCCGCCATTTCTCTGACGCTTGTGTTGGCTCCTGCCTGAGCCTAAATAGCTCAGCTTTCTGGTCTTTAATAAGGCTCAGTAACTGTCCTTCAGTGAGTCCGAAGTAATCCACCTTTGTGGCAATCCCCTATTAAATTATTATTTTGTTTGCCTCGTTGCTTGACGAGTTAAAAGTTCACAACTCCTCCTTAATATGCATTTTTTAAATTTTATGTATTTAAAAAAAAAGATTATTTTTATTTTCCATTTTTGTAATATTTTTGTTTATTCTCGGAAACCAGCTTTATGCCACCAATGTTATAGGTGCTAAACTAATTTTCACGCGTTCCTGCGTAGGTGCGTTTCTCTTTTGTAAAGAGACCGTTAATTCTGACACCAATTTCATAATTGTGTCGAAAACAAACCTCGTGCGTTTCAGTAGCGGAACGTTACTCTTTTGTGAAGAGTCCATAACTTCTAACACCAATGTTATAATTGTGGTACTAGGACACTGAACGTTACATATACGTAATTCAGCCACGAATGTAAAAATGTGAAAAAGTTGAAAACCCGATGAAAGGAAAACTACCCGTACTCCATAAAAATGAATAACACATCGTATCACAAATTACAATCATATATTTGTATAAAACAACCAAAAATAATCAACAATACTGTGGTTAGCCAAGTATGAGTAGTCTCCTTTTTCTAAGGGGACATGTGGTTAGCAAAGTATGACTTACCCCAGCCAGGAATGGATTCATAAAGAAACAGAACCTGAATGAAATGTCTAGTTATAGCAAAGACCTCCCATTACTTCCTGATCTCTCTGGCGGAAGAGCTCACTGCTCATTTGCATGCTCATTTGCATGAGTGCAATGTCACTGGCAATAAAAGGGGAATGTTTTGAAGGAAGTGAGCCACTATGAGTTGGTGATTTGAGTTGGTGACTACGTTGGTGTGTGCACTGGATGAAAGCCTGTTCGGAGAGATATCATTTGGCAGAGCAAGACCGTTGTAACATTTAGTTGCGATAAGGAGGACGGACACGAGGAAATCAGGAGAAAGAAAAATATAATTACGAGCTATTTCGGCGAGAACTATGGCAGGAAAGAGGATCAGCAGTGAAATGCTGAAGACGTTCTCTGGAGAGGGGGGTGTTGTAGCCTTGCTGAGCAAGGTAAAACTTGTCGTTAAGTTGCAGGACATCGCGGATGTAGCCAGCTTGATAGCGCTGTATCTTGATGGTGATGCTGTGACCCTATATTTGGAGATGCGAGAGGAGGATCAGTTGTCTGCAGACACCATTGAGGAGAAGTTGAAGGAAGCCTTTACTGAAGGATCATTTGTGGCATATGGCAAACTAAGCCGTATGGTGTGGACCGGAGAGTCTGTTGATGTTTTCGCCAACAACATCCGGAGGTTGGCGGGATAAGCAGGATTCAATGGAGGACGCCTGCGACGGATGGTTAAGATGGCCTTCATCAATGGCTTCCCAGACCATATTTCTATAGCTCTGCAGCAACTGCCTGGTGTAAATACCATGGAGGTGGCGGGGTTGATTACACAGGCTAGGGTGCTGGCTAGGCAAAAAGAGCGTGAGCAGGGAAGCGTAGCTGTCGCTCAACGAAGCAAACTGCAGCAGGAGATTGTGAAGGACGAAGAGCCGAGAGGGCTGTGGCAGAGACCCAGGTTCGCTGGCATATGCTACCGATACCAAGGGCCGCATATGGCGAGGGAGTGCAGGGAGTGCAGGGAGTGCAGGGAGTGCAGGGAGCCGAAGCCGGAAGTCACGTGTTACCGCTGTGGGAAAGTCGGCCACATCAGCATATTCTGTCCCCAGGGAAACGGACAGGGGGAAGCCACTGTGCCGGTAGCTACCCCACCTATTCGATGAAGGCGCTACAGGGTATGTCGCCGCGAGTAGAGGTGACCCTGAATGGGCAAAGTGCAAAGGCCCTTATCGACACGGGCTGTAACTCAACACTTGTCACCAAAGACATGGTTGACACATGCAATGGGACCAGCAGCATTACGGCAGTTGACGGCAGAGAGGTGAAGTGCAATGGCACAAGTGTCGTTCGGTTGATGGTATGTAGGATATCACTAAAAATCCAGGCGATTGTTATTAACAAAATTGTCAGGGGTGTCGATGTGGTGCTAGGGGTAGACGCAATTGCTCGACTAGGGGGCGTCACAGTACATAGGAACACCGTGAGATTTGGAGGGCATCAAGGGGTTGCATGTGTGCGATCAGAAAAAGGTGGCAGAGGAACAGGAACGGCCGGGTCAGACAAAAGTTGCATGATAGAGGACCAAGATTTCTCTGCACACTTTGATGATGAGAAATGGACAGTTAAGTGGGCATGGAAGGGAGAACCTCCCGTACTAAACAACAGAGTGGAATGCTACGAGCATACGTTACGAGGAGGCGTATGAATTGAATTTGTGGACCGTTGGATCTCGAGGGAGGGTCTAGTGAGAGGTGTTTGGCACGTACCCAACAGTGCAGAAGGTGTTGTGTGGTGTGATGCAAGCAGTATAGCAGTGGGAGTCACCTTGGAGATAGGTGGTGTCACTGCAGAAGATGCTGCTTGGTTGCGGAAGAAGGACGACGTGGCTCACATAAATGTGGCGGAACTGGATGCGGTTATGAAGGGCATCAACTTAGCCTTGAAATGGGGGCTACAGAATGTTGAGGTGAGGACCGACTCAGCCACTGTGTTCTCTTGGGTCCAGTCTGAAGCTACAGGAGAAAGGAGGGTGAAGACGAAAGGCGCCTCCGAGATGCTCGTGATGCGTCGATTTATGATGTTAAGGGATATGATTAGGGAATTTGATCTTAAACTCAGGATCAGTATCGTTCCCTCAGCGAAGAACAGTGCAGATGTGATGACGAGGGCGAGGAAGACCTGGCTCAAGGCGCCGGATGAGTCGGCTGCTGCAATATGTGGCTTGGCTGAAGACACTCCGAAGGATTTGCATGACATGCACCATTTCGGAGTGGATAGAACCTTGTTCTTGGCCAAGAAGGTGGAGCACTAAATCACAAAGGAGGCCGTCAGGACAGTGGTTGAGAAATGCCACCGGTGTCAATCAGTCGACCCTGCGCCGAGTAGACACGAAGTTGGTGAGGTTCAGGTGGCAGAGAACTGGAGCAGGTTGGCGATAGACGTGACGCACTATCGACAGAGGCCGTACCTGTCAATGGTCGACTGTGGACCTGGAAGAGTGGCCATTTGGAGGGAGATCAAGGCGGAAAACGCAGGTGAGATTGCAAAGGTCTTGGAAGAGGTGTTTTTGGAGAGGGGTCCTGTGACGGAAGTGCTAATGGACAATGGAACTGTCTTTCGCTCAGCAGCCCTGAAGAATGTGTTTGATAAGTGGGGAGTGCGGCGCTATTTCAGGGCTGCATATAGACAAGGCGGTAACGGAATTGTGGAGCGGCATCACAAGGCCATCAAGGCTGTAGCTGAAAGGGGCCAGATTTCACCGCCAGAAGCTGTCTTCTTGTATTATATGGCTCCAAAGACAGGGCAAAACGTGGAGTCAGTGCCGTAGAGGGCAGTATTCAAGTACGAGTGGCGGCATCCTCGAACTGCGCCCGTAGCCACGGAGGAAGGGGAGATGCAAGCGTCTGTGCGAGTGGGAGAGGAAGTGTGGATCAAGCCGCCTGACGCTCGCTGTACCACACGCTGGGGGAGGGGAATTGTGACAAGTGTCCAGTCCCCGAACAATGTATCCATCAACGGCATCCCTCGACACATCCTTGATGTGCGGTCGGCAGTAGTGTCATCAGAAAAGAAGTCAGCGACGTCGAGCCAAGTAGCGACGTTCACAAAGAAACTCCGCGGAGATCGCAGCGAGAGAGACGCCCGCCATGTTGGTCGAGCGACTACATGATGGGTTAACTAGTGATGA
Organism: Sepiola atlantica; assembly: GCA_963556195.1. NCBI lineage: Eukaryota > Metazoa > Mollusca > Cephalopoda > Sepiida > Sepiolidae > Sepiola > Sepiola atlantica. The sequence continues at coordinate 225,653,154 of OY744517.1, forward strand.
TCGTGTAGATCAAGGGGGCGTGTGGTTAGCAAAGTATGACTTACCCCAGCCAGGAATGGATTCATAAAGAAACAGAACCTGAGTGAAATGGCTAGTTATAGCAAAACCTCTCATTACTTCCTGATCTCTCTAGCAGAAGAGCTCACTGCTCATTTGCATGCTCATTTGCATGAGTGCAATGTCACTGGCAATAAAAGGGGAATGTTTTGAAGGAAGTGAGCAACTATGAGTTGGTGATTTGAGCTGGTTACTACGTTGGTGTGTGCGCTGGATGAAAGATTGTTCGGAGAGATATCATTTGGCAGAGCAAGACTGTGGTAACGTTTTGTTGCGATAAGGAGTACGGACACGAGGAAATTTATGCACTTTTTTGTACCCTGTGATATAAATTTAGTTAAGGAGTTTTCTGATTAAAAAAAATCAAGAAACATCAATTTTTTTTTGGGGGGGGGGGATGAGAACTACTCATATTATGCATTTAAAACTAATTATAATGAAATGTTCATATAAAAAATAAAACTCCCTAATACAGGGATTTGTATTCTTGTGTTTATACACCAAGATACATTGCCATACTTCTATTTTCATTTGATGTAGACCAGGTTGTCATAACAATCAACTCAAACATTAAAAATAATCCGGAAAGAATTAATTTATTTGAATAATGAAAATTAAATCAGACAAATTATTTTTCAAAAAAAAATGTTCATGTTTTAAAAATTACAAAAAATTATTACAACACCATTTTATTATTAAGTATTAATTTAATGTTTGCTGTCTAGCCTACGAAAATTACACGAAATAATACATTTGTACTAAGATTTATAATAAGGGGTTGAATTATATTCAGTTATCGTTAATTAATAAATAATGAAAATTTCATAAAAATTGGTTGATTTCCTCAATTTTGTTGAAATGGCCATAGTCTGACTTTTCAACAGATCTCGATATAGATCTCTATATAGAATGACGTCATTTTCAAGTGAATGGGCCTACTATTACGACGCCATAATATAAATTCATATTTAAGGAAAATGGTGCTGTCATCGTATATTTTTCCCATTAAAATATTGCGATAAATAAAATAACACTAATTTTACCCATAATATTCGTCAAAAAGATCGGTCCTCTTTCCAGATTGTTCATTTAAATTTCCCCCTCTTTAATTTTATGCGAACCTGCTTTTTGGTCGCCATCTTAAAATGCTGACTTTCACCCATTAAGTTCGTCACGTTTTAATTAACACAACTTATAATCGTTTCTTTTTGAAAGCAGATAAGTCATTCGAAAGAAGCGATTGTCAAACAAAACGTAAGTATTATTTGAATGTTATTGTTTTATTGGGGAGGGCCGTTTTTTACTACAGAAACGTGTTTGAACATAATGTTTCTCTATGGTTTGATAAGAGTGTCGAAATGTGAGTCCGTTCCAATTTTTCAAGTGAACATCCTGCAGTAAACTTCGGTACTGTTATCTATCTTGAACCAGCTGTCGTGACGTTCGACTCGGAATCGTTCGGCTGTCCTACGCAAACGGCCGAGTGTTGACGAGCCGATTGCGATTAGCCAATCAGCGAACAGCCGATAACTTTGTTACAAAAAAATACGTCGTATTAACAGTAATTTTTGTACGTTTTTTTTTGTTGGTTTCTTCAAAAAAACTCCTTGTAAATAAAAATACAGTATTCATTTTATAACAGTAACCTCGCTATGTTTTTTTTCCTGTTGTTTCTTCCAAAAAATTCATGTAAATATGTTTTATTTTCTTTGTTTGTTTCTTTAAAAAATTCCTTACCCTAACACTAACCGTAACCCTAAAAAAAACAAGCAAAACATTATCATAGGACGCAGCACCGTATCGAAAATGTCGGCTGCTCGCTGTTTCAGCTCGGCAACTCTCGGCCGTTTGCGTAGAACAGCCGAACGCTTCCGAGTCGAACGTCACGACAGCTGGTTCAAGATAAATAAGAGCACCTACATTTCAAATACGGATGATCATAAATGATAAAAGAAACTTTTTTTGGCACATGTTCGTCTTTAACCACTGTCTGTTTTTCACAACTTTTTACTGACCATTTTTCTTTTCTTTTTTCGGTGTACACTTATCTATCAGGCTGCTAGAGAATTCCGGCGTTTTTGGAATTTTTTTTCAAATATTTTACATTTTAGGAGGGGGGATCAGTTTTCAATGTTAATTCAACGTAGACTGATCCCCCACTTTTTGACCATCTCGATTTAAAAAAAAATCTTTTTCGGTGTACGATTACCTGTCATGTCAATAGAGAATTCCGGGGGTTTTGGAAAGAAATTTTTAAAAATTGTGATTTTAAGACGGGGGATCAGTTTTCAATGAAAATTCAACGTGGACTGATCCCCCTCTTTTTAACCATCTCAAATTTTAAAAATTCTTCTTCTGCTTACAATTACCTATCATGTCGCGAGAGAATTCCGGGGTTTTTGGAAAGAAATTAAAAAAAAAAGAGATTTTAAGACGGGGGACAGTCTTGTTCGTCTTTTACCATAGTTCGTTTTTCACAACTTTTTACGTCTTAAAATCTCATTCTTTTGAAATTTCTTTCCAAAAACCCCGGAATTCTCTCGCGACATGATAGGTAATTGTAAGCAGAAGAATAATTTTTAAAATTTGAGATGGTTAAAAAGAGGGGGATCAGTCCACGTTGAATTTACATTGAAAACTGATCCCCCGTCTTAAAATCACAATTTTTTAAAATTTCTTTCCAAAACCCCCGGAATTCTCTATTGACATGACAGGTAATCGTACACCGAAAAAGATTTTTTTTTAAATTGAGATGGTCAAAAAGTGGGTGATCAGTCTACGTTGAATTAACATTGAAAACTGATCCCCCCTCCTAAAATGTAAAATATTTGAAAAAAAATTCCAAAAACGCCGGAATTCTCTAGCAGCCTGATAGATAAGTGTACACCGAAAAAAGAAAAGAAAAATGGTCAGTAAAAAGTTGTGAAAAACGGACAGTGGTTAAAGACGAACATGTGCCCTTTTTTTTAACGGAAAATTTAGAATTGTATTTTTAGTATAATAAACTAAGTTGTTAGCAAACTAAATTATCAAATATATGTTTGTTTATATTTTTTATGAAAATATAACAAATCTTTAATTAAAAAAATCTGTTTTTTTAATTGATATAAATAAAGTTTTGAAATGTCTAGGTGATACTTTCAAGAATTTCTCTGGCGGCGCTGAATAAAACAAAATTATTTCGGCAATATTCTTTATTGTATACGCTTTTATTATTCTTTTTTAAATACTTTAAATTATGTTGCTGTTTCACAAAATACAAACTACATTTGCTTTAAAAATTACTATTAAAATACCAAGTTATTTCATTATATTTTCATAAAAAATCAAAACACATATTATGTTGCTGTTTCACAAAATATAAGACATTTCAAAACTTTATTTATATCAATAAAAAAGAAGAGATTTCAACATATTTGATTAATAAAAAAGATTTATTAAAGATTTGTTATATATTTAATAAAAAACAACTCATATTATTATACTAAAAATACAATTCTAAATTTTCCGTTAAAAATCCGTACTTGAAATTTACTGCAGGATAACCCGGAAGTCAGCGGGATCGCAAACCCTTCTGGAAGCCTATTTTTTTATGATTGCTAAAAAATGTTGGTCAAATCCAAGATTTCTATTTTTGTGACTTCCCGTTTCATCGTGAAACAATAGGTCACGTGACGTACGGATGACCAGAAATGAAAAATTTTTGTTAGCATTTCGGGTTTACATGGAAAACCCACATTTTATTATTAATGTAAGTGTTTGAAATAAATAAAAACATATGCTTTAATAATTAGACATTTTATTAAATTAAGTTTAATAAACAAATTATCAACCGAAAGTTATTTTTCTTCTTAATGACGTTACGGTAATAATACATTTCATTAAATTAATTTTAATTAACAAATTATTAACCGAAAGTTTGTTTTTCTTACATTGAAAAAATGTTATTATGGGATTAGAAAATGTAATAAAAAGTACCGTTATTTAGAGAAAAAAACCAACAAAATTTCGGCTGATAATTTGTTTATTAAAATTAATTCAATAAAAGTTTTTATTATTATAGCATATGGCTTTATTGATTTCAAACATTTACATTAATAATAGAATGTGTTTTTTTCAATGTAAATATTTGTTTATTGCTACAATAAACTAAAAAAATAATTAAACAAATGTAGTATTATTAAACAATAATTCGAATGAACAATAATAATAAAAAAATTCCCAAAAGCCGGAAATAAAAACAAACACGTTTTTTTTTTAAATTTCTGGTCATCTGTAAATCACATAACGCAATATTCGTTTCGAGATTAAACAGGAAGTCACAAAAACATAAACATTTGTGATTTAACTAAAATGTTTACTCAGTTTAGACACTGATTAGTTTGTTTTATTTGATAGAAATACAATTTAAATAAAAAAACCTTCACCACACACATGTAAATAGATACGAATGAAATGCACACTCTTTGATGTCATAAATAGCTGTTGCTGATACTTAAACGTCTTATAGCTTACATATATGTATGTCACCTGAAATTAATACATGCTTCAATATCCCCATGAACCTGACAGATAATTGCTGATACTTTAATATGGACCCTGCAGTCTCTTTCTTCTCCAAACACGCACACATATGTACGCACACAACATCACTGCACGTTTTGAAAGGTTTCATTCATTTAATTAAGTTTGATTTAAAACAAACACTCCTGATCAAAAATGTAAGACCACTTGAAAATATTTTAAAGAACCCTTTAAGGATATATTTTAAACTCCTCCCACTTAAGGTTACCAATACTACAATCTAAAAGGTTATGGAAACAAAAAGCTACATTTCAAAACATTTTATGTAGAAATTTACATTTTTATAAAATGAGTCATTTTACACTTGATAAAAATCATAAGACATGATCAGCATTCGTCAAAATATATCCTGAATTTTGTTCTTGTTGAGAATTTTACGAGATAGTACAGCTTGTTGAGAATTTTCCGAAATAGTACAGCTGGGCCACTTTGGAAAAAGCGAACCTGCTTGTTCCCTGACTCCACTGGGTTTTCACTCCATTTCTCTGTAGAATGACTGTCATTCCACATGAACATATCTTAACTGTGTACGCACATTTGATGAAAGCTTGGGGTTATCATCATGAAGGACGGTTGTTTGTGAGATGAAGCATTATCCCAATATCTAGAGTTTGTAATGCCAAGTACAATAATTTGGAGAGCTTCATTTAAAATGTTTTTTTTTCTGTGAAAAAATGTTCTACTTCATCAACCATCTTACGCAGCAGGTATCTGGTTGTTCTGCAAGAGTAGCAGTGGGTCTTCCCCTCTCAGGTTTTTCATCATGAGGTGGTTTAGGCAATTATAGTGGCATGACCGTATGTTTAAGGAAAGAAGACAATTCCTATCTCTTCACAGTAGCTTCATTTCGTGGTTTGTCTATAGAAACTAATCTGGATTGCTCTTCGATCACCAGAAGGGAAGCGTTTTTCGATCAGCTTTAAAACAGCAACATCAGTGTTTTTCATCTTAGCAGTTGTTTTGAACAAATGCTTGGTGTACTGCGGATAGAGCTGGACTGCATCTTTTTTGGTTAAATCCATTGTTTTTCCACAATTATATGAACATGGTTTTAAGCAGGAGCACCAACAACAAGATAATTAATTATCAACGAACACGTATGGAACATTTAGGCCCAGACCGCCTAAAAATGAAAAAAAGCAGCTCAGAAATACGCTTCCATATTTATTATTATGCGATTATTTTAAGCCAAGATATTGAATTGATTCCCATATTTTACAATCTGGGCATACTGTATGGAGTAGCAAACTTCATGGGGAGAGGGTTAGCATGGTGGATTGAATCAAGAATAGCTGAGACAGTGATGTGGTGTACAGAACTGCAGCAGTATCGTCAGGTAGTTGTCATATGTCAGCTGAACAAACATGGTAATTGGACAGGGCAGCACTGACACAGGGGCTTGGGATGTGGACAATCAGGATAGGATAGCATAGTATTTTTCTCTTAGAGGTTTCAGAGGCGCGGGTTAGATATGTTATCTAGGTTTCTGTCACCAAATAACTTAAGGGGAGGTTTGTGATCCACAGCAAGGATAGGGGCAGAGCACCCTAGGACAGAATGCCCCGCTTTGTTTAGTGCTACTACTGCTAGTGCTTCGCCTTCTATGGGAGCATAGTGGGATTCAGCCAAGGACATGAATTTGCTACCAACTAGAACTATTTTTAATCCCTCCTTTCAGTAGAATGGTTCATGAGGTGTAGGGCAGGTGCAGTTCTGGAATAGCAAGAACCCTATGCCATCTTTGCTCCAGTCAGTTTCCAGGCAAGTAGGTCTCATTGGTCGAAGATCTTCATGATGTGCTTGATTTCATTGATTATCATGGATTTTGCTTTCGCAAAGACATGCTGCCTATCATCAGTCAACTTAAAAGTCACGCTTGGTTTTAAGGATTCTCTGAATGGCTTAATCTTGTCACTTGATACAGATGTATACAAAATATGGTTTATGAGTTCAAAGAAACTGCATTTGTTCATTGTGTTCTTGTGGGTAGGGAAGTTTCTGGTTGTGTCCAATAAGGATTCAATTTGTCCAACACTTGTTTCCCCGACAAGGAAGCTGGCAAAATCTGTCTCAACCTTACCGATTCCAAATTTTGGAGGGTTTCCAGTGATGCTTTTGTGGCCACATGCATCCAGCCATTTAGTTGCCTGAAATAAGCTTTTTTTACTTTGGGTTATTGGAGTCCATTGGAAGACATCATCGATTATGTTTGTTTTGTGTGGTATGTCCATCACTATTTCATCAAGCCTCTAAGTATATGCATCACCTGAGGCTACATACTCCTAAGGGGCCACACAGTATCTGTATCTTCCACATGGGGTCAGAAATGTGTAGTGATATTGTGACTGTAACCGATGTCTGTGCTACAATCTGTACATTTTATGAGGTACTGGCATACACCAGCCTGTCCTTTTAGTTGAGCTGCAAAGACACAGACGAGTTAGTCCCTGTCTTGCTGCACGCTCTGCAGTTGTACCTTGGCCACCATAACGTTTTCCTGTCATACTGCTAGGGTTTTTATTTCTGCTAGGACAGTTTCCTCAGTTGAACCTGACAAGGAACCGAAGGGCTGGGTGAGGTCCTTCCTTAGTTAGTTGTCACAGTATTCAAGTACTTGGAAGATGACGTCAGTGCCCTGGAAGTGGCAGGCGGCTTTGTACTCGGCCCATCTCTGCATGAAGATGGCGAACACCTTGCTTGAGTCAGCAACAGATATAATGGGCAATTTCACTTTCTTCGCCTTGGCTTGTGTTACCATAGCGACTGATGGCCGAGAATGGGCTGTGTTGATATGCAGGTCGATCAGCCGGGTGAGTATCTCAGGTGCCAGAGTGCCATCAAAAGTAACCTCGCAGTAAGGGGATGTGCATTTGATCCATGGCATCTTGAACTTTAGGCGCATGAACTTGAAGTATTTATGGTTTCCTTTTTACTGGGGCAGCCATCTATGAGTAAACTAGTCAGACATAAATGAGTAGATAAGAATTATTCTTTGTCAAGATGCAATGTCTGACTTGTTCATTGCTGAATCTGGATAGCAAATAGAAATATGAGATTACAGATGAGAAACATTAGCACAACTTATCTTTAGTACTGGTATATATTGACTTGCAAATGCAGTCTCCAAATTTCAGGTGGAGATATTTTCAATATTTGTTGCTGTTAAATGAAGTTGACACTGAAAAGCTTCTAGCGTACCCCGGTTCCACTGTAGTTATTATTAAGGACTGAGAGTGTACACGGGTTGAGAGAAGTGAATTGGAGGGCGATGACATTTCTGCATAACCAATATTTTTTGGGTGGAGGGGGGTGTCGGCTTAGCAGAGTTTTCTACTGTATCTCATTATTGTGTACTGTAATGACGGCTTCGAGGTAATCATTCTTTTTCTTTTTTGTCCTCCTTCCCATCTGACTTGGGCACAAAACTTGAATCTGTTACTTCTGCTCGATGCCAAGTAACAACCCAGACGAGCCCCAAATGTTTCACTATCCCGGGGGACATTGTGTTTACGCCTGCACTTCAAAAAAACTTCTGGGATTTTAAACACTAAATCATTCCTTTTCTAGAAATGAATATAGTCAGACTTTATATAGTCTGCATGACACGTGACAACAAATATAGATTAACAATTTATTATTGCATGGATGTAAATTTTACATGCTTCTGCTTTGATGAATTCCCAACATCCTTTGATAGTTTATGCACAGGTTTCACTGCTTTTCTTGTATCAGTTAGAAAATAGATCTATTCTGTTTTATTTTACGTAACAATAGTTTAATTGATTTATGGGGGTTCTCTTCGTTTTCCGAGTAGAAAACTTTAGATTGTGGTGGTTCTTGTGTTATTTTAACACCACGTTGACCCAGCCTTCTTCTGTAACCTCCCTGTTATTGTTGGCACTGGCATTGTTGAGCACACCACATGGTAATGTTGTTTGTCTTGCAAAAAGTTTAATACCACACCCCGTTTGGCACATTAGCACATTTTTTTATCTCAGTTTAAGGGACAAAACTTGGAGGTGTCACTTCTGCTTGATGACCAAGTCACAACGCAAACATGCAAAACAACTTGTCACTTTTCCGGATAACATTGTGTTCACCCATGAACTTTTCAAATACTTTTGGATATTGAAACATCAAAGCATTCCTTTTGTAGAATTAAAGATAAGCAGACTTTAGATTGTTTGCTGGCAACAAATATGCAGGACAAATCTACTCTTGTATACATGTGCATTTTCAATGATTCTGCTTCAATGAATTCTCAACCTCCTTTGATAGCTAATGCAGAGTTTGCTGGATTTGCTGCAATAATCTTCTTTCTTGTATTTGTTGCATTGTTGTCTGTGAAATCATAGTTTGCTGCATAGTGGCTTCTAGCATATTTTGGTTTCACTGTAGTTCCTACATCAACATAACATTTTCTTACATTTGTCCATTAAACTACTTATAACTTTAGTCTAAGTATGTTTACTCCCATATCTTTATTTTCCATAGCATTCTGTGTATTGGCTTCTTGTGTACTTCGGTTTCACTGTAGTTCCTACATCAACTGCTGCTGTTAGCTTTTAGCAATCTGACAGATGTATCCGCTTCTTTCGGGTTTGTATCGTCAATTAATGTATAAATTCTGGTTTTCGGACAGTTTGCCAGCTGAGGAACGACTTTAAACTTTGGGAACTGCACTAATAAGGTCTGATTTTGCGGGGGATCCCAGTAAAAATGTTCTGAAAAACTATAGTTATTTTTTTCGTTATTTTAATAATTGTATTCTGTTATACGTAACACTTAGATTAATTGATTTTTGCATGAAAATTCGTAGTAATTAATTTGTCATTTTTAGGGCTCAAAATCGGTAAAAATGTGTTTTTTTGTTATGTTTTTACAAAAAAGACGGTAGAGATCTGATGATTTTACATATTTGTGACAATAGTAAAAATGTTTTGAAAAACTATAGTTATTTATTTCGTTATTTTTATAATTAACAAACATATCCATGATATACTCCCACTTTAACATTGTAGGTGTCACTAACTCTGATGTTGTTTCTAACACGATTTTCAACATTTCTGTGATGCGTTTTAATAACCTTAACCAATCATTTTCTCATCATATATGCAAAACCCACCAGACAACTTTTTTATGCATTCTGTCAAAAGCTTACACAACTATCAACAAAAGCAAAATAAAGGTTGTTCTTATCAAGTCTCTTCCCTTGCATTTATCTCAGCATAAATATAGCATCGCTAGTTATACGGCCAGGCATAAAACCAAATTGATTTTATGCTGATCTGACTTATTAAATGCTTAATTTTTCTCTCAACAACTCTCAGGACCAGATCCATCACGTTTACTTGTATCAAGAGATCTTCATTTACCTTGTAAAAATTCACGATTGTACTAAGACTAAAGTTTGTGTGAACAATTCTTTCTTTTATGATCTGCCTTATCGATTGCCTGTTTCATCAGCAGCCTTCAAAATATTTGCAACAACATTGAAGAGTCGTGAACCGGAACTGTATTCATCTTACAGCTATGCCTTTCTCAATTCTTATAACTGAACTAAAAAATGCTTCTGTAACTTCTTGATTTTCTCGATCTCATGAACTCTCGGTATTCAAAAAACTATTATAATTGCATTTCCAAATGATTTTGAATTAAATTTTGAATTACATTTAATGTAAACGCATGCATAGATGTATTGACAATCTATTTAGCTATCCTGAATACGTCATTCTTCTAGACATCTTTTTGTAGTATACCTAGAAATATAGCTTGAATCAGAATCAGCCTTATATTTCTTCTTCTTGCTCTCATCGTTAGCATGAGATACATATGCTATTTATTCTTTTTTATTTTACTTTGGTACACTTCTCTTTTAGCCCCAATCGGGTATACTTCAACTTCTTCCATGGTTCTTGCACACGTACAGAAGTGAATATGATCACCAAATTGTTCTTTTTTTTCCAACCTCCTTTCTCTTATATAAACATTAAGCTCATGAGTTAAAATAGTAAAAGAATAGGAAAAATAAAAAAATTTTTCCACATGTTCGAAAACATTAGTGAAACTATTGTAAACAAAGTCTTCTTATAATAACTGGTTTGAAGATCATCAATAAAGTTGTTTTTTATATTAAAATGTCTTTCATTTTTGGAATTATTTCCCTCGAAATAGTTAATAAGGCATTTTGAATCCCATTAAATCAGGATTCGTAAATATTTACTTCAATATTATCTACAAAATGAAAATCCATTCATTTTGTCACGAATCAATATTACAACAAATGTACTAATTATATGTTGGATTTCATTAATAACGCATTTCTAATCTTTATAAGGAGAATCTACATGATGAATTAGACTTCTTTGCCAACAAAATTCAAAACATGTCTTTAAGTGAAAATGTGTCTCGACATTTTATAAAACAATTTTGTTTGCAAAGAACATGTATACAAATTCATATCATTTCTTAAATACTATTTACAAAATTTCATTTTACATTTTCAGAATCTCCAGGAATCAAAAGAAAAATAACAAATCAATGATTGAATTTTAAGGGATCACCATTTCCTGTCTGACATGAAATATGGAAAAGTTTTACGAAAAAAATATTTTAAAATGTTCTTGATGTAAATGCCTGGTAGTTTAAAAGTCTGAAAGGATCAAAATAATATTCTTTGGAATGATCATCCTCAATTATGACCCCATTTTGACAATCTTCATGGGTATATAATCATTATGAAACAATTTTATACACATATTTCTAATGGCTTGAGAGTAGTAAGCTGACACACGGACAATTATATACTTTAGATACATATTTAAATAGGTATATATAGGTAAACATAATATTTTTTCAAAAACAATTTCATATATATTTTACTAAATTAATTTAAATAGACTGAATATTTCATCATTTCTTACAGTTCTTCCAGAATATGGAAAAATATATAGAAATAAATTGTGCAACAAACTTATCAAATAGTTGTACTTCAGAAACGAACTTGCATTTAGAAGACCAACGGAAAAAAAACAAAAAAGAGAAAAAATATTCCTGTGAAATATGTGGCTCTTCTTTTTTAGGGAAAATAAATTTGTGGCATCATAGAAGAACACATACTGGAGAGAAACCATATACTTGTGAAATATGTGGCTCTTCTTTTTCAATGAGACATATTCTGAATAATCATATGCGGACACATACTGGGGAGAAACCATATTCTTGTGAAATATGTGGCTCTTCTTTTACAACGAAACAAAATATGTTAAATCATATGCGAATACATACTGGAGAGAAACCATATTCTTGTGAAATATGTGGTTCTTCCTTTTTACAGAAACCTAGTATGTTGGGGCATTTGCGAACACATACTGGAGAGAAGCCATATTCTTGTGAAATATGTGACTCTTCCTTTACACTGAAAACAAATATGTCACGCCATATGCTAACACATACTGAAGGAAAGCCATATTCTTGTGAAATATGTGGCACTTCCTTTACACGAAAAGAAAGTATGTTGGCACATATGCGAACACATACTGGAGAGAAACCGTATTCTTGTGAAATGTGTAGCTCCTCATTTGCAACGACAAAAATATTGGTTTATCATATGCAAAAACATAATGGAGAGAAAACATATTCTTGTGAAATATGTGTCTCTTCATTTACAACGAAACAAAGTCTGTTACTGCACATGCGAATACATACTGGAGAGAAACCATATTCTTGTGAAATATGTGGCTCGTCCTTTGCACAGAAACATAGTATGTTTCGCCATATGCTAACACATACTGGAGAGAAACCATATTCTTGTGAAATATGTGGCAAATCTTTTGCACAAAAACAAAGTATGTTGAAACATATGCGAACACATACTGGGGATAAACCATATTCTTGTGAAACATGTAGCTCTTCTTTTTCAACGAAGGACAATCTGTTGTATCATATGCAAAAACATTCACAAAAGAAACCATATTCTTGTGAAATATGTGTCTCTCGTTTTACAACGAAACAAAGTATGTTTAAGCATATGCAAATACATACTGGAGAGAAACCATATTCTTGTGAAATATGTGGCTCTTCCTTTGGAACAAAACAAAGTATGTTAAGGCATATGCGAACACATACTGGAGAGAAACCATATCATTGTGAAATATGTCGCTCCTCTTTTACAGACAAAACAAATATGTTGAAGCATATGCGAAAACATACTGGAGATGAAACAGAAAAGAGAATGCCCTTAACTAAAATGCAGCCATAAGAGAGAGTGAAGAAGACTACCTTCCTATCAGGGAAGAAGAATCTAAACAGAGACAAGAGTGTAGATGGGAAAGGGAAGAAAAGTGGACACTGTTATAGGCTCTGAAATAACCTCAGGCAAAATATGCTAAACAAAAAAATTAACAGAGACCTGGCAAAAGAAATATTCCACCCCAAAAATAACTTGCCAAAAATATAAGAGCATGAGCCTGTTCAATGAAGCTGAGCTTGACTATATGGAATCAGAGATAGCACTCCTCATGAGAACCAAAACGTGGCTACATGAAAGTCCCATCAAAATTCGCACAATTCCTATCATATACAGCAGACACCACATTACTAATCATGCATGGATCAAGCTGTGAAACAATCTGGGTTCATGACAACACACAATACAGCCACATTAACACCAGAATCTCTTTTAGCAAGGGTCTGCTTGACAAGTATTCCACCACCATCAGCTGTCTATTTAAAATCAGAAGACAGCATCTCATTGAACCTAAGTTCTTTCTCACCACTATCACCGAGACCACTGGTAACACCTGAATCCCCATCATTACTTCAGAAATTACTGGAGCCAGATGATGAGCAATTGAGCTTGGGAGAAGAACTTGATAATACAATTGAAGAAATCTAAATGATGTGGCTTGACGAAAAGCCCTAAACTTCCAAGAACCCAAGCCTCATGAGCTACCAAGGCAGTAATACAAAACGTAAAAAAAGTATCTGGAAAGTATTCCCGGAAAACAAAGTGGGAAAGAAATCCAAATGATTGCATTTAAGGTAACGACCAAAAACCATTAAGAGAACACTCGGTTGAAACCTCTAAATAGTAGGTGATAGTCTGGCATTTTGACGAATGCCCCGTCCTTCTGCTAACAAAAACTGAAATAAGAAAATTAAAGAGAGAAGCACTATTCTTGTGAATTATTTGCCCCTTTTTTATAATAAAACAAAATATTTTGAAGCACATGTGAAGACACAGGAAAGAAAGTATAGTTCTAAAGTATACAATACTTCTTTCACAAAGAAATGATTCCGGTGTTGGCATTAGTTTCCCCAATGTTTTTCTAGTTAAAAATCTTTCTGGAAAGACATTGGGTACTTACGGGAAGAACCACGAGAAGGTTGCCAACATGTGAAAGTTGTACTGTGGAACCAACTGGATTCGAACTAGAAACACCCAGGTCTTCAGTCCGTGTCGATATCCACTTAAACACTGTCACCTCGCAGGCTTTTTGCATTATATGCAAATACAAACTGAAGGAAACCCCTATTCTTTAGAAGTATGTGGCTCTTACACAAAAACATAAGTTATGTTTAAATATATGCGCAGTGGAATGTGTTAGATTGAGCTGTAGTTTTGCTATGCACATGCGTCCACATGCTTAGTCTTATAACTGTGTGGGAGTTAGGACTTAACAATGAAGAATCGAAATCTATTAGCTCCAGCGTGGCATGGCACATATAATGTGCTTCAAAGCAGTTCCAATTTTGATTGCATCTAGATAGTGTTTACTGTCCTGTTCTCGTCATTTAGCAACAGGCCAGCTTCTAGAATAGAACTCTGGTATACAGCATACGTTTATCGACAAAACCCAGCCTACGAACAATTCTCGTTATGTTCCCGTGTTTCCTTGAATAAAAAGCATACCTGCTTAATAGTGAAGATGTTTGTCATTAATTAATGATGGTGACTCTTTTCTTGCTCAATATTCTATTTCAGTCAGATGCGGTCAGACAAAGCTAACTTCAGCAAGTAACGTTCTTTGTCCTGAGTTGTTTTTTAACCAACCACATATACAAAACTGAAGACATATCTTGGATTATGGCGGTTATAAGATGAATGTGAGGAATATGGTCAAAGTCTGGTTTGGTTATAGATTTGGGTGTATTGTGATCACCACATACTCGCCATGTAGTACTGCATTTTGCCACCAATTGTAATGGCGAAACAATACTACATTTTAATGGACAGATACCACTAAACTTGATCATTTGGTTAAATTCGGTTTTTCCTAATCTGATTCTACAGTACCAGCCTCCAAGGACTAGTGATTAATAGTGACAATATGATAAAGGAACGGTGTTGTAGTATTTAACTATTGAAGGATGGTTTCGTTATTCATGCAAATAACTGCAGAATTTCTCAGATGGGACCATCCTGTGTTTTAGACAGTCGGGAATAGCGGATGAGGTTTGATATGGATCCCGGTAACTTTATAGTTTATCTTAGCAGAGACTGTAAGACGAAGTCTTATAATATTTTTATAATAATAACAGTCGTCAAACGAAAGGAAAAACAATATATATTGTCATAAACAACAAAGATAATTATTTATTTAAGTGACCTACACCGGTGGATTTTGGTCGGTTAAAGTTAAGACGCTGTAGAAAATGAATTAAAGTAAGAAAGGGTCAGCCGCTGAATTTCTTCAAGCAGTATATCTCCCAGTGGGGAATAATCTGGTCAGAGTCAACTTGTCCAAAGCGAGAGACGACAAGCAATATATCTCCTCGTAGAGAATAATTTTCTCGTAATCAACTTTACCGAGGCAGTGGAGGACAATCAGTATATCTCCTAGTGAGGAATAGTCTGTTCGGAGTCAACTTTACCGAGGCGAGAGAGAAAATGTTATTTTTAATCGATGTCAAAAAGCTCTCTGTCTGCAGTCTTCAATTCCCAAAGTGGTTAGTAGTAGTCTTTCAAGGATCGACTGAAATACACCCTGGAAGCTGATTGTTTATTGTGTGAACAACCCACTTTTAAGAGGCTGCTCTCCGCATTAAGCAAAAGATGGAAATATTGATAACTACTTCAACTTATCATTAGTCTCTCGATCGATCCAGCCGCGTTGTATGCACATCCACAAGAAAGTCATGTTTAAAGAAAATCAACTCCATATATGCCTTTCCCTACCTTAGCTATGATGAAACCCTAGTCTTAAACCTAACTTTAATACCAGGAAACTCTGAATATTGTATAAAGGAGGGATTAACAGCCCGCAACGTCAGCTTCTGAGGGTCATTAATCTTGTCTGCCTCCGTGGCAGGGATTATAGATATTTGTCCGCCACTGTCCATGATGAAATTTAATTTCATAATTATGTCATACATGAATAGTAGGCAACAGGTTTTCCACGACCTGATAATCTGAGTCGGTGACGCCTAACACTTGTACGAACGTGGAGGTTGTGTTATAAATTGTGAAAACATGGGATTACCTGGCAAACGGTCTCGATGCGCGCTCTGCAGGGCTGGACCGCCCAAAGAGCGGCAAGATGGCGTCCTAGGCTTAATATCGCCAGGTAATCCCGTGAAATCTCGTGTTCTCTCGCGGAGACGAGAGTCCAGTTTGATATAAAAACGGGTCGCTGGAGGCAAGACGGCAGAAGGCTGAGAGCGTAGTCTACGAGGGACAATGTGGAAAGAAGAAGAGAAAGAAGAAGAGAAAGAAGAAGAGAAAGAAGAAGAAGAAGAGAAAGAAGAAGAAGAGAAAGAGGAAGAAGAAGAGAAAGAAGAAGAAGAAGAGAAAGAGGAAGAAGAAGAGAAAGAAGAAGAAGAAGAGAAAGAAGAAGAAGAGAAAGAAGAAGAGGAAGAAGAAGAGAAAGAAGAAGATAACGAAGTAGAGAAAGAAGAGGTGGAAGATTAATTTTTTCTGCTACAGGAGTATTTTTGCAGGAGTATGCTGTATACCCGTTCGTGGTTGTGACATATGGACTTTGCCCCTCTCCTTCGAACCAAGAGGAAGCAGCGTTGTCAATTCTCTGGACGCCTCCCTCATGCATATAAATCCATTCACCCAATTCACTTATTTCCGTTCCTTTTACCTTCCAGGATATGGACCAAAGGATCCTGAACTGAGGGCCGGACACCCGATACCGAAACAGGGCTAATAGTTATCAAAGACGTGATTTAATCGGCTACTTTCACTTATTTTTCGTCTGATGTACGTTCACTTATAGCTGGTAAAACCGTCTGATATGTATTCAGTAAGCAGGAAAAATTGCGTACTATATTTGTTTTCAGCGAGATTTTGTAGCCGTCTCAAAGTCTGAAAATACTTAATTCTCCCGAATGCCTCCCTTTTTGAAAGTTGGGAAACTTTCTAGAAAAGACCAGTTCTTAAAGATTCGTATAAAGCTTCTCTAACGGTGAGAATATAATTATGTCTTTAATTTCTATGATGACATCCTCTGATAATTTAGAATAGTATTATTCTTAATTAGAATATGCGTAGACCTCACAAAGCTCAACAAGTGCGTAAAACGTGAACTCCACATGTTGCCCACAGTTGACCACCTCCTAGTCCAGTTAGGGGAAGTAAGAGTCATGAGCAAACTGGATGCTAACAGCGGATACTGGCAAATCCCACTCTCAGTGGAATCCCGTACACTGACGACTCATCAGCCCCTTCGGACGGTACCAATTTAACTGTCTCCCCTTTAGGATCTCATGAGAAAGGTCGCTGGTGTTTTCAACTTCCTTACAACAACAGACATAACGGAAACCCGCCGATTCCTAGGGATGGTGAATCAAATAGGAAAATTAATTCCAAACCTGGCGGACATGACTAAGCCACTAAGGGACCTGTTAAGCCGGAAATACGCATTCATGTGGGACAGTGCACAACATGAAGCATTTAGCTCCATCAAGAAGGCACTGTGTTCAGCACCAGTGCTATGCTTATATAGTCCCTCAAATGAGACTGTAGTTTCTGCCGATGCTTCATACTATGGGCGTGGAGCTGTGTTATTACAACGACAGGGCGACACAAAAATGCACCCTGTCGCCTACGCTTCACGAGCCATGTCAGAGACCGACACTCGTTACACCCAAATAGAAAAGGAGACCCTGGCGACAACATGGGCGTGTGAACGCTTCTCTGACTACCTAGTCGAACTACACTTCACAGTAGAAACCGACCACAACCGACTGGTGCCATTGCTAGGTAGCAACGACCTCAGCGAGCTACCGGCAACGATATAGAGATTTCGGGTACGTTTAATGAGGTATGGGCACACCATTCACTACGTTCCTGGCAAAGAACTATATACAGCCGATACTTTGTCAAGAGCAATATTCAGTAATGGCCCTACTAAACAGGACACGGATCTGGAGGAGGAAGCGACGGCATTCGTCCACGCCATTCCAGAATCCTTAGCCATCACAGAAAAACGTCTAAGGGAGTTGGAGGAAGCCAGCAAAACTGACGAGACTAGTAACTACATATTGCAATATGTAAGTGTAGCGTTGTCGCTTTGAATTTGAGAGTTGTTCCCCTTGCACCATTTTGTATGTAAATAAAAGGCTCGGTTTGCAACGTGTCGTTCTTAGTACGCACCAAGCAGGCAACGAAGTAACAACGTGTTTGCGTCTCTTTTGATCTTTCTTTTTGCTTGTGTATTGTTTCTTACGTTTCAGGAATAATCACTTCACAACAGTAATAAACGGCTGGCCATCAAATGACAGCGTTCCGGCACCAGTCAATAATCACTTCACAACAACTGGCGACGAGAATGTAAACAAAAAAACTCACAGAGTATTCGAACATACGAGCTCACGTTTTTATTAAAAAAAACGGAGAAATATCCACGAAACAAAAACAAAACAGAAGGTCTTACAACGGTCAAGTTTTAGCGTCCACGAAATTCCGAGCACTAATGGAAATCGCTGGCAAAAGTAGTTGGACAGACTTGAGAATCTATTCGTAGCTTTAGATATTCAAGATAACGGTAAGAAGAAAGCGTGCCTGCTTCATTTTGCTAGAGACGAAGTTTTTGATATTTTCCTCAACTTTACGGAGATACAAAAAAGCGTCGGTGCTACCGTTGAATCGGATGGACCAAAAATACCAAACACCTACGAAATAGCAAAGAAGTCACTGACCGACTAATTCACACCGCAAAGAAATATGTCTCATGAGATCTTCAAATTTCGACGCGCATCGTAGAATGTTGACGAAAGTCTAGACTCATTTCATGTGAGATTGATCGGGAGATACTCGCACAGATCGTCCAAGGCTGTTCATCCTCTAAGGTCAGACGAAGGGCACTACGAGACAACTCCACACTCAAACAAGTGTTAGACGAGACCAGAGCAATTGAATTAGCTCGCACACGAGCCGCATACATCAAGCGAGAAGAGGTGGTTCGTGCCCTGTCGTCCCATAATAATAAACGAGACCGCAGGAGATACACACGCAGAGAAAAAGGAAATACCGACGAAAAACGCAACAATGGACACACACAAGGCAGTAATCGCCAGTTTACTCAGAGGACCCAGCCACGTTGCAAAGACGCCGGGCATGTCTGCCACTATTGTGGATACTCAGCAACACATGTGACGTGTCCTGCTAATGGACAAGAATGTAGGAACTGCCGGAAAAAGAACCACTTTGCAAAAGTGTGCAATTCAAAACCGGTAAGACAAATTTCCTACTCATATCGAAATGATATTGAATCATTTTCTACGTCGAGTGATGAGTCTGTTTACACAGTAAAAACTCCCACGTCGGCAGAAACATCCACAGCCACAATCCTCGTTAATGACTCCCCAGTGACCTTCGTTTTGGATACCGGTGCCAGTGTAAATATAATGTCTGGACGCACATACGACGGTCTTCAGTATAGGCCGAAAATATACAGCACTGCTACACATATATTTGCTTATCGGTCCAGGAAAGCCATGCCAGTCCGTGGATTCATCACTACCCCCATCGAATTTAAAGGAAGACGCTGCAAAGCAAAAATGTTCGTCATCGACAATGAAAACCCCTTGTTCGAACACGATCTACAAAATCTACTCATTGCCCACTCTGCTGAGGCACTGGGTATGATATCCGTTAATTTTACGTTTAATGTGACAACATCTATCCCGGATGAATTCCCCTCATTATTCGACGGAAAGATGGGAAAGATTTCTGGACCCACTGTTAAGCTGCATATCGATACTTCGGTCCCACCGGTGACACAGAGACAACGGAGAATACCATTCCACGTGATGAAGGACATTGCGTCGGAACTAAAACGCCCCATGGAGATGGACGTGATTGAGGATGTTACTGGGCCCACCCCCTGGGTAAGTCTCGTGGTGATAGTCCCCAAAAACCGAGTGGCGTGCGAATCTGCATAGATATGCGAAAAGCAAACGAAGCTATCCAAAGTGTGAACTATCCCATGCCGACCGTGGACGACTTGTTTGCAGATTTAAACCACTCAAGGGTGTTCAGTAAGCTGGACATGTCGAGCGCGTACCACCAATTAGAGCTGGGGGTGTCCAGCAGATACATCACCACGTTCACCACACATGCTGGACTATTCCGATACAAGAGACTATTGTTCGGAGTAAATGCAGCCTCTGAAATATTTCAAAAGGCCATTGCGCATCTTTTGAGGGGCATTCCATGAGTCAAAAACCTCTCAGACGAGATTATCGTCTACGGACGTGACCAAGCCTCACATGATGCCAGTTTGAGGTCCTCGCTGGAACGTCTACAAAAGGCCCGGGCCAGGCTAAACAGGAAAAAGTGCCTTTTCTCGGTGAAACAGATCACTTTTTTGGACATACCTTCAGCGAAACAGGGGTGTCACCAGACCCAGACAAAATTGCAGCAATTACAACTGCAAATCTCCCACCAACGTTGGAGAAGTGCGCTCATTCCTGGGTATGGTCCAATACGTGGCCAGGTTCATCCCGCACTATGCCACCGAGCCACTCCGACAACTCACAAGAAAAGACAGAGAATGGAGGTGGTCAGAGACAGAAGAGAGGGCAGTGATGAAATAAAAAAAAGGCCTTGACTGGAGCTGGAGTTATGGTATACTTCGATCGGAACTAGGAGAAAAATATCCTGGTAGACGCGAGCCTCGTTGGACTAGGGGCAATGCTTACATGAGACGGGAAAGTCTTGTGTTATGCCAGCCGTGCTCTCACAGATGTGGAACAGCGATACTCGCAGACGGAAAGAGAAATACTAGCCGTTGAATACGCTGCTGACAATTTTCATCTTTATTTGTATGGGTCAAGGTTCACCATCACTACTGACCACAAACCACTTCTCGGTATTGTAAAAAGTCTCCAACCATCCACGTCCAGAATCGAACGCTGGCGCCTACGCCTCATGCAATATCAGTATAGCTTGGTATACCAACCGGGAAAAGATGACCAGAACCCCGCCGACTACCTCAGCCGACATCCTCACCACAAACCCAAGAGAAGCATATATAAGATATGTGGCTCACCATGCCATACCTAAGTCCATTACTCTTGAAGAGGTGACGCTAGCCACGGAAAAAGACCCCCTGCTACAGAAAGTGATGATTGCACTTTCAGATGGAAAATGGAACGACCCGCAGTTATCCAGTCTCACACGTGTCAAATATGAACTATCTGCACATGATGGTCTCATCCTTCGAGGTCACCGCCTGGTGGTCCCGTTCACCCTGCAGAAGAGTACCGTAGATATAGCCCACCGCACACATCAAGGCGTTGTTAAGACTTCGCAGGTCTTTTCCCATCTGGAGATTATGTGCTAGTCGTCATCGACGACTACAGCAGATTCCCAGAAGTAGAGATACTCCCCTCATCAGCAAAAGTGGTCATTCCCCGCCTCGACGCAATCTTTGCCAGACAAGGATACCCCGATATTGTCAAGTCTGACAATGGGCCCCCTTCCAAGGGCAGGAATTCAAGGATTTTGCCTCCCAAGCAGGATTCGGCCACAGAAGAGTAACCCCTGTGTAGCCAGAGGCGGATGGAGAGGTTGAACGGTTCATGAGAACACTAAACAAGTATGTTCGCGCCACCACTGTGGATGGCTTGAACTGGAAAACCCAACTAATTCATTTTCTAAGGCAATACAGCCCCCCCCACAGTAAACCAAAACATCTCCATTCGAAGCCCTCACTGGAAGATGAAAATCGGCAAACCTGCTGTTCTGAAAGAACCCATGCCAAAGTCGATTCACACCTTCATAGCGGAGAATGATGCACGAGGGAAGAGGAAAATAAAGACCTATGTCGACACAAAAAGAAAGACAAAGGCTTTTCCTCTTTTCCTAGGTGACAAAGTACTTGTCAGGCAGAAACATCTCAGCAAGCTATCCCTACCGTTCGACCCCAAACCACTGACGATTATCGGTATAAAGGGTAGCATGGTGACAGCACAAAGAGGAGATTACCAAATCACCCGAAATTCCTCTCTCTTTAAGCGAATATATCCAGATAGCTCTCCCGAGGTGTAGAATCAAATTCTGAAGATGAGTTATACTCACATCCACAACAGGAAAACTAAGACTCCAGACACGAGTGCCAGACGCGAGTGCCGCCCACACCGACAACACTAAAACATAACCCACCAGTGGTAAGACGCAATCCAATGCGGAAGCGATCATCACTAATACTGCTCGAGGATTATATCAGATAGATAAATAAGTGAGTAAAGCTTCTATTATGTCTTCAAAAAAGTCCTTTTCGACTGAGACAACAAGTCAAATCAACTATGTAATGCAGCGAAATGTGCTTTAAATGGCACCCTTGAAATTAGAGCGGATCCACAGAGACCTTCCACACACATTGTACATATCGACGTATGAACTTATGGACGGTAACCCTACACACACATGCACCCCCCCCCCACACACACACGTGGACTATGTATATATATATATGTATGTAACAAAATCTGACAGTTTGTTAGGTGAGAAGAGATGTAGGATTGTCGCTTTGAATTTGAGAGTGGTTCCCCCTGAACCATTTTGGTATGTAAATAAAATACTCGGTTTGCAACGTGTCATTCTCAGTACGCATTCAGACGAGCGACGAGTAACAACGTGTTTGTCTCTCTTTTGATATTTCCTTTTGCTTGTGTATTGTTTCTTACGTTTCAGGGATAGTCACAGCACAACATGTTGAAGAATATTTTCTTTCACTGAATTTTTTTTGAATTTGAGAGTTGTTCCCCTTGGACCATTTTGTATGTAAATAAAAGGCTCGGTTTGCAACGTGTCGTTCTTAGTACGCACCAAGCAGGCAACGAAGTAACAACGTGTTTGCGTCTCTTTTGATCTTTCTTTTTGCTTATGTATTGTTTCTTACGTTTCAGGAATAATCACTTCACAACATTAATAAACGGCTGGCCATCAAATGACAGCGTTCCAGATCCAGTCAAACCATACTGGACCTTCTGCGGCAGCATCACATCCGAGAACGGGTTACTGATGTATGGATCGCGAATCATAATTACTTCACTGCTGAGACCGACCATGATTGCCAAAATCTATTCCGGTCACCAGGGAATAACCAGGTGCAGACAAAGAGCTCGCCAATCCATATGGTGGCCAGGAGTGTCTTACCAAATCAAAAAGGCCGTACAAAACTGTCGAAAATGTGCCGAGCTGAGATACCAACGGCCCGAGTCCCTCATGACAACCGAACGTCCAACAAGACCATGGCACACTCTAGCCTCCGATCTGTTTAAATTGAAGAGCCCACAGCTATGTTGTAGTTGTTGACTACTTCTCCAGGTACGCAGACGTTGCCATGCTTACATCAATAACCTCCAGAGCTATAATAGGGAGCCTGAAGGCAATCTTTGCCAGACATGGAGTACCGGTCATCCTAAGAACTGACCCAGGAAGCCAATACACCTCAAAAGACTTTGCCAAATTCGCAGACGACTGGGGATTCCAGCACGTCACAAACAGCCCTCGCTACTTCCAAAGTAACGGAGCAGCAGAGGTATGTGTAAAGACAATGAAAGCATTGTTGAAGAAGGCAAAAGACCCGTATCTTTCTTTGCTCGCCCACAGAGCAACACCAATGGACTGCGGGTCCAGCCCTAGTGAGCTATTTATGGGCCGACGCTTGTGGACAAATGTCACAACTCACCCAAATCTATTAAACCCAAAATGGCCCGATCTCAAATGCTTCAGACAGAGGGAAGAGAACCAAAAGATCCAACAACGACTCAAACACTGCCTATCACATAGAGCTAAAGAGACCGCTCAAAAACGGTACACCAGTGTAGGTCAGAAGTCCCAACCTTTCAAACCAGGAAGGCACAGTTGTTGGACCAACATCCACCCCACGCTCCTATGTTCTACAGACCAAAGGCGAAGGGACAGTGATCCGACGCAATCGACGACACATTGTACCGAAACCACCCAACGGAATAGTCGAGGCTCACGAATCGGAGTCCTATGAAGACACTCATCCACTAAGGGAGGAACACATGAAAACAGCAGTCCCAACCCTTAATTCTCAAGACTACACAAGAACCAGGTCTGGAGGGCAGTCGAGACCACCCATCAATCTAGATCTCTAAATAATTTTTTTAATTAAAAATAAAAGAGAGATCATATAGCATGGACACTAAATAACATTCCCCAGGACTATCTAAAAAAGGGAGATGTTATGTTAACCAAAATCTGGACCGATGGAAGTTACCTCCTCTGCAATGTAAGATCTCGGGGCTAACTTGAATGAACGAGACCCGGCAGTCAGCCATCTTGGTCTGAGATAAAACACCTCGTCTTGCCTCATTTACTTACGAAAACCATAACAAAACATTCATACATATGGAAACATCAGGTAACATTGGATGTGATAACTAATATTAGGATTGTCAGTTTTCCAATTAATTCGTATATTCAGATGTAAACTAAACGTAAAATTTACTAACCAAAACATGCGATTTATTCTAATATAATATCCTTTCGAAGCTCTTTAATAATAACATTCAATTATATTCTAATATTTCTTTGTTGACTTCATTTTCTTTTGCGATTACAAAATTAAAGACGTTATGAAGCAATTAAGACATTTTGCTGCAAAGCTCTTTTCTTTATTAAATTTAAACGTTGTTTCTTTTTTCCTCAGATAAACCAAATAATATCGAGACTTAATGGATACGTGCTTTATTTAGTAATGAAGTCCTAGTATTTCTCAGAAAATTTCCGTATTCTGACAGATCTTCGAAGTAGCTGGGATAGCACTTCGCTTTCAGCTAGCACAACATGAGGAATGGTCGAATGCTGGGGAAAGTGTAGCAGTCACCTCCTCCTTTCAAAACATAACTACACCGGTTTGCCGGTAGGTGTCGCTTTTTCACCGACAGGTGGCGCTGTAAAGCGACACCAGAGTTATCTGCCCTTCTGACTATAAAAACCGTTGCAAAACGGAAATCCATCTCTTGTTCATCGACCAGCCTCGACAGAAGTATGCTGGCACCAGCGCTCTCTCTCTCTCTCTCTCCTTCACAGACCAGCATCGGAGAACAACGCTGGCACCAGCACTCCGTTTCACTCGCCTTTTGGCCTCGACAGGATGACGCTGACACTAGCGTTCCGTCTCACTCTTCTCTGGTCGACAGAACGACGCTAATACACTAGCGTTTCGTCTCACGCTTTTCTTCTCAATCGGAAAAACAACAACCAACACACTTTTCTTCCGTCAACACGTGGGCAAATAACGGTAAGAGTTCTCAACTCGTTTTCTTTGTGTTACGGCTTTCAAAGACTATTCCTACGCCGGACTCATTTCTTCTTATACCTTTTTCAAGAACTGTTTTTCCATCGACACACATGCATACATCACACACTTCATCATTCCACGTACACACACGTTCAATAAACTTTATTTGAACTATTTCATTTTTGTTTATTAATTATTACTCTGTCTTTGCATGCAACAATTGCTTGATTTACTGAACACGTTTATAATCGGGGGAACACGACCCTCGATCCTAACAAAAGGCTCTTGCATAACCACCACAGAACAAGTTCATGAACGGACCAAAGAACATTTTCTGTCAAGAACTAGTCAAAGGTAACTTCATCACCATCTAGATCCGGCTGTTATGAGTTACTGCAGTGGTAGACTTTGCAATTACCACACAAGTTTGAACAGTCAATACCATGGTTCCTGCAACTGCATCTTGCTGTAGTACATCCTGAAGTAAAGTTACACCTAATTATAGCCAACCGATTTACAATACCAGCTGGCAAGTCAGTCTTGATTGGTTGTAATTTACCATCTGAAAGTTTCCATTCACACTCGTCAGGTTTTGGCTGGTTTCTACATTTCCATTTCTGAATTTGGAAGTAAACTCGAAGGCTGTGGCATTTCGTAGCTGCTCTTGTTGGTGGCAATGATTTGGCCTCAACATAGTTTGCGCTTTTTGTAAACTTTACCGTAAAGCGCCTCAGTCGGAGATGATTGATATTTTCCCCATCATTACCATTGTACAGGCATCCTAAAGCCTTCTCTCCAGCTTCAATAACATCTTCTGCACTACTATTCTTGCCAAACACTTCCGCCAGTTTGAAGAAGTTTCTATTGTTCATCACCTTTTGAAGGGATGCTGCCTTCCCAATTCCATAAACACTGGATGTAGAATCACAACCCAGTAGTGCATGGATGAAAAGAATGTTGGAACAGACCACATCTCCCAAAGATTTCCTCATCTCTTTGATGTTCCAGACTGTCACACTTTTGACATTATCTTTTGGTATCCATGGCAGTACGTATAAATATGTTGCAAACAATCCTGGCATTAAGACACACTAATGGAACAATAAAAATCTCTGACGTAATGTAGTGTAGGTAAGAAAAGAATAAGAGATCCGTATACGTTCGTAAAAGTTTTATTAATTAAAGAAAGCTACAACAAAATAAAAAATATTACACTTCCCTTTCAAGTTTTTTTTAGTTTTTATTTTATTTCTATTATTATAATTATTTTTTTATTAATTTATTATTAATTTTAAAAAATGTATTTAATTCTATTATTATTTTTTTATACGTGCTTTGTTTAGTAAT
This sequence comes from Sepiola atlantica, assembly GCA_963556195.1. Lineage (NCBI taxonomy): Eukaryota > Metazoa > Mollusca > Cephalopoda > Sepiida > Sepiolidae > Sepiola > Sepiola atlantica. The sequence continues at coordinate 225,679,874 of OY744517.1, forward strand.
GAAGTCCTAGTATTTCTCAGAAAATTTCCGTATTCTGACAGATCTTCGAAGTAGCTGGGATAGCACTTCGCTTTCAGCTAGCACAACATGAGGGGTTTCTTCTATGTGTTCAGAATATTGTGTACATATTTTTCACTTTCTGACTTACTTACAAGTGGCATGTTAATATCCTCTAACATGTCTCCATTGAGTTGGGAGCCATATCTCTAATGTTAACATTGGGGCTGGTCGTGGACAAAGGGTTAAACCAATGTAGGAAAGATGCCTTTATAGCAGCATGTAATTCCCACTGTTCGATGTGACCAGACCACGTGCGGATTGGTCGCAGTGGCCCGACCACGTGTGGATAAAATTAAATCGAATAAGACAAACAAATGGTAGAAAGAAAAACATTATTATATCTGAAATTGTATTAGAAAGAAAGCGAAGGAATAATAAAGCTAACCCACAAGAATGACATTTTGTAAAATCAATAATTAAACAAAACAATTTATTCATAAGATATTTTGTAGAGCTATCAGTTACATAGTCCATATATTTAAGGAGTGAAATGTTCGGTTTGATTATATTCATGTTTGTACGAAGGTGTAATATGCGAGCGTGTTTGATTTAAAGTGATTTTTGTGGCAATTGTAATGTGTGTGCGTGCTTGAAGAAAAGTTCGTTATTCGTGGTAGGAATTAAAAGAGATTACCTACTTTTTTTTTACTTTTGCCCTCCCCCCCACCTCTTCGGTCGAGCCGGTGTGTGTGTATGTGTGTGTGGGGGGGTTATCGACGATCTACTCTGTGTGCTTTCGGCCGGAAAGCGGAAGAAAAAAAGAACGAAAAGAAGGAGTATAACTTGTTTTATTGGGAGTCAAATCACGCGTTGTCAAGCTGACCTGTTGGTTCCTGATTGGCCGGAATCTTCGGCCAATCACCCCCTCTTCTCTACCTCGGAGACGAAAAAGGGCTGAGTAAACAAAGAAAGACAGGAGTCGCAACAAATATCCCCCTGGCCGGTTGTGGCATCTGCCACAGATGTTCGATGCCAGAAGGTAGACGTACATGGGCATAATGTGGTTTGATTTTGAGTAAAATGCAGGTGTAAATTGAGGGTCATTTTCATTCGAGCTAATATTATCTCTGACATATACTTGGCCTGGTGTTGCATACCAGAGGTAGATTTACGGCTGTACCTAAATAGTCTATCCTGAGGGGTCGCATTCGTAGCTGTGCAGAGCAATGATAGAATAGAATGTAAAGCATCAGATTTTTCAGCAAACATCGAAATAAATAATCTGTTTTTAAATTGGTTTTAATTTATTTTAGGCATGAAAATTAAGAGAAAATATCGGAACTATTGAAAAGTAATCACTGCTTTTTGTTTTCATTACTCTGAAGAAGTAAGCGTCTCTCCTTTATACATGTCTTAATACAAATCAAACAAAGAAATAACCCGGAAACGATAATGTATGCAAAAACATTTATTCCGCAAAAAACCGACAGTGTCTGCCTTGAGTTTGTGTCAATAAAGCTGCTGGAACTAATGTCTGAAAAAGATTTCTACGGATGAGTGTTCATCGGGGGTAAAACGTTAAGAAAGAGTGCACTCTTATTGTGCGTTCGTTTAACATACCGACTGGAGCGGCTTCTACCATCAAGAAGGCGGCCTGTCTAAAAAGTATCCGACCTTAGACCAGAAATTATTTCAAATACGTGACGGGGTTGGATCCTAATCCCCTTCAAAGTAGGCCCCGTGAGATTGCACACACTTAGCCCACCGATCCATCCACTGCCGGAAAACCCCCTGGAAGTCTTCTTTTGGAATGGTGTTCATCTCTGCCGTCACGATAGATTCAGCAGGTGTTTGGAGAAGATGCAATGGGTGTTGTACAAATTAAGGAGTAGTTCAACCGATTCAAAAATAGCCGAACATAAGCAGAAAGTGACCAGCGTTCTTACAGGCTTAAAACTGCTCAGAGTGCAGCTGTTGTTGAGAGGATGCAATACAAAAAGAGATAATGGGTAACGCAATAGCAGAGATGTACACCATTTCCAAAAGAAGACTTGCAGAGGTGTTTCCGGCAGTGGATGGATCGGTGTGCTAAGTGTGAGAAAGCACAAAGGGCTTACTTTGAAGGGGATTAGAGTCCCAACCCTGTCACATATTTGAAACATTTTTCTGGCTCAAGGTCGGATAACCTTTAGACAGGCTTTGTATGTAAAAATGTGTAGAAAATTGTAAGTAATGCTACGAATACTGTCCTCAGATTGAGAAAAGTTTTTTAAAATCTGTTTCGTTAACATGTTCATGTATTAAAATCTGTTTCGTTAACATGTTCATGTATTAAAATCTGTTTCGTTAACATGTTCATGTATTAAAATCTGTTTCGTTAACATGTTCATGTATTAAAATCTGTTTCGTTAACATGTTCATGTATTAAAATCTGTTTCGTTAACATGTGCATGTATTAAGATCTGTTTCGTTAACATGTGCATGTATTAAGATTTAATGGGGATTTTTACTTTTCTACCAGATCTGATCTGTGTTCTGGTATTGATCTGGTTGAATGTATTCATTTGTAGTATTTAATTTCTCCGTGGTGGTGTCAGATTCAACGTAGTTGTCTTGTACTTGTAGCTGTGATTTCCCCACTGACAATTCTCTGTATGGTATCTGCTAGTTAGGCTGCAATGGTGTGGTGAATGTATCATCGTGGACAAATACATATTCACTATCAAAATGTTTTTGGTATTTAAACTTGTCTTGATGTTTGCCGTTTTGGGATGAAATGTAATTTTGGCATTTTTGCATTTACGTCATGTACAAATGTTGTCGTTGGGTCAGATGTGCATGAAAGCAAAATGCCATCCTGGACCCTGCTAATATGCTTCCCCTTTCCCTTATAATGATGTTGATTGAAAAGACAATGTAAAAAGCAAAGATTTTTAAAAGAATATATTTAAAAAATTTAGCTGATGAACAGATTTATTGAATGTTGACTTATATAGAAGCAAAGTCACTTATTATTTTGTCACAGTTTATAATTAATTAATAATTAAGCTTATACCAATTTCCTCTTTGGAAGCTACTGCTAAAAAGTCCCGAAGACGAAAAACTTCTGAAAAAAGATCAAGTCTTCAGCATATTCTTTGCCAATTAAAACAAGTTTGCTGCTTCCATGTGAGTTACACAAACATTCAAATCAATTTCAAATTTTTGGATTTGCTTTTGGCTCATATTTATTTCTTGCATTAGTGAACGCACAAACAAACATGCATGTTCACACAAAGAGACATAAACTTAACAAGAATATGACTTCTCTCCAGTATGTATTCACCGGCTATTTCAGACACTCCAGCCTTGTGTTTGCATATGCTTAACATATTTGCATGTAGTTGCAAATGAAGAGTCACATATTTCACAATTATATTGTTTCTCTCTGGTGTGTGTTCGAATATAATAGAAACATTTTGTGTAATTGCAAATGAAGAGCAACATATTTCACAAGAATATAGTTTCTCTCCAGTATGTTTTCTGATATGTTTTCACATACTTTGTTTTAGTGTAAATGAAGTGCTACATATTTCACAAGAATATAGCTTCTCTCTTTTTTTCTTTTCATTTTCTTTCCATTCTTCCAAATGCCATACGATCACCCGCTATTTACAGACTCCAACCGAGAGCTCTTTTCAGGATTCTGGCTGTTCCTTTCAGTGTAGTTATTTGGATGTATCTTGCACTTGGTTCACCAGGTATACTTGCCAAATACTTTTTCAAGTTCTTCTTCATGAGTCCACTGGCTCCTATGATAACTGGAATTATGGAGATCTCTTTGAGGTTCCAGTTTCTTTTCATATCATACATTAGACCTTGATATTTTGTTACTTTCTCCCTTTCAGCTCTGTTTATGCCCCCATCATTAGGGATACTAACCTCAACCAAACTTGCCACTCTCTCTCTCTCTCTTGTTCTATATGACAATGTCAGGTTTGACAGCTGCATTTTCCAGATCGATAGCTGTGGGGATTGTATGGTCATAATGGATTGTGTATGTCTCATTCCCCACAGTTCTCTCAGGTAGATGTTCCCAGTGCCTGCTGCTACACCTGATATTCAGTTTTTTACAGATGGTCCAGTGGAGATACCTGCACACTCCATTATGTTGTGCTGTATAGGAGCCATCTGCCAACATAATTTTGCAACTTGATATGAGGTGGCTCACACTCTCCACTTCAGTATGGCAAAACCTGCACTTGTTGTCCTGACTGAGACCAGCCATCTTTTAAAACACATTTGTCATCAGGCCCTGGTCTTGGGCGGCCATTATAAGCCTCTCCTAGTCATAGTCGAGGTCTCATCTTTTTAGCCAGTTCAAGGACCCTTCCTTATCAACATAGTCCTTGGATACTTCACCGAGGAAGTATGTGGCACGTTTCTGTCCTGTCATCAATGCACCTGTTCTTAAAAGTCTGGGTTATCTCTTCCGGCTCTTTTGGACTATCTCTGTGGCAGGATTGTTTGGTGTTTCTCATCTATATGACAGCCCTGTCCAAAATGCTTGGCCAACTTTGTGATGAAGTGTTTTGCTGACTCTTGATGTTCATGTACCATTGCGGTTAAAGGAGCTTCTTAGGTACAGGCCAATGCTGACAATAGTGGCTCTATGGTGGTGGTTAATCTCTGATAGCCCCAATCCTTTCTCTTCTGGGCAAGTACACTGATTTCTATAGATAATCCTTTTTTCGTGTCTTTACATCTAGTCTATTGATGGTTTGTTGAGGCCAATTAATGATGCCAAAGCTATATGTAATTACTGGCATAGTAAGTTGGTTCATGGCAGTTATTTTATTTTTATTTGTAAGCTGTGTTTTGCAGATCTTTCTCACACGGCGCACATACTCTCTGCCAATTTTCTCTCTCATCCTGGCATGTTGGATGGTATAATTTTCCTCAATGCCAAGGTATTTACATGCTTCCTGCTCTCCGAGATATTGTATGTCATTTTCCTCATCTAGATATATATTGTCTGTATGAATCTTCTTCCCAGACCAGAGGGAGCACTGCACCAAATCTCATTCTGATGTCTTTGGAGGTGTGCACAACCTGCAATTCAGTGTCAGAGCTTGCATGAAGAGAAGGTGATTAATTCCCTTGGATATATATCTCTGGCGTCCCTGAACAAGGTTGTAGACCTTTCGACGGTTGTTGAGAAGCTTATTAAGTTGGTCTATTTCCATGCAGAAGAGCAACGGGGATAGGCTGTCACCTTGGAAGATTCCCCTTATGTTAGGGATGGTAATCTTTCCATGGCTGTGGCTTAGTGAGATGGTGGTTTGCCACATTTGTATGTGGGCAAACATTGTTTGTTTAATCACTGGATTGATATTATACAGATCAAGGCACCGCAATAACCATGAGTGGGGCACACTGTCATAGGCCTTCTGATAATCAATCCATGCCATGCGCAGGTTTCTATGGCACTTTCCACAATCTTCTAAAATTGTTTTGTCAATCAATAACTGGTCCTTGGTACCAAAGCATCTTCTCCTACAGCCAGTTTGTTGATCTTCTAGGTAGTTCTCAGAGGAGAGATGGTCGTAGATGCTATCGGCTACCAGGCCAGTAAAGAGCTTGTAGGTGGTACTGAGACATCATATTGGTTTGTGATTATTTGGGCACTGTGTCTCTTTTGTTTTGGGTATGAGGCTTGGATTTCCCTTAGTGAGCCATGGTGGTGTGGCCTCTTCACCCCCTAACAGTCTGTTGAAGCATTTACTGTAGTGGCCATGGAGTGTAGTCAACTACTTTAACCAAAAATTGGAGACGTTGTCTATGCCAGGTTTCTTGTGGTTAGCAATCCGTGCTTGTTTTTCTGTAGTCGCTGCCATTGTAATCAGTGGCTCTGGCATTGTGTGCTTGATCTCATTTAGCCTCTGAATGCCCCTAATCCACTGGGCCTCCTGATTGTATATTCCCTCGACCTCCAACAAAGGTCGGCAGTAGTTGTCAAGGTCCTGTTCTTCGAGTGTTTTTCCACAGTAATGGTGCCCCTTATGAGAGTTCTATAGAACCTGCTGGGGTTTGCTTCAAACCGCTTGTTGCGTGACTGTGCCTTCATTTTACCCTCCTCGTTTTTTATTCTCTTCGCAAGTGCTGGTATCTTGCCTTCCAGCTCCCTGACAACGTTGCTTACTTCTTTACTGCTGGTTGTGTGGTACTTTGCATGAAGCTGCTGATGGTGTTTTTCAGTGCCCCCTGTGTTATGGGAGCTGCGATGAACTGTTTAATCCGATATAGGTTTAAATCTTTTTGCAGCTTAGGTGTAATTTTGGAAGTTCTGGGATTAAATCGCTTTTTAAAGTTCTTTTAAGGGAATGTTATCCTATCGATATAAAGCCCAGCTGCATATGTGATCTGGTTGAGCTCCTTTATTGACACTGCATCTGGCATAAGTCTCTGTAGAGCAATGTTCACTTGAGTGATGAGTGCTTTGGTGGTTCTGTGGGGTTTTATCTTTGACAGCTGCGGTCGGTCCTCCAGTGTCATGGACATGACTTCCTCAATGATGTTACTGATGTCCCCTTTAACCGCCAACTGTTCCTCATCTGGCTCAAAGGGTGGATATGGTGGTGGTGGTGGAGGAGATGGGCTGAGTGCTACGGATAATGGAGGTGGAATATTAAGTCAAAAGTTTTGTGGTGTGAGCGTTTCAGCAGGCATGTGTTTAGCCTTGGGTTTTTGAAGAGTGGTGTGTATGTGCTGGTATTGGGAAGTGTGTTTCTGTTGTTGGAGATATTGTTACTCAAGCTGTAGCTTGCAGATGTAGAGGGTCTATCCTAGGAGGCAGTTCTGGAGTGTCACCATTTGTCGGTCTTACTTCCCTAGATATATTTGAGTTTTGTAGTTTTTTGTTTCTGGTGGGAGCTGTTATAGGGTTATGAAGGGGGCTGATGTTTTTTGCTATTAATGCTGCTGCATCAAGTACACTGGAATTAAGTTTTGTTGCACTGAAGTCTCATTTAAAACTGTTGTAGCGCTGCATATTCAGTTTCTTAGAGGGGACATTGCGTTTTGCTGGGTGGTACTGAAAGAACATTTCTTTCCATGCTTTTGTGATTTTTTCTGTTTTTTTGTTTTGTTTTCGCATATGCCATGGACCATATGAGTGTCCATTTTTCCTCTCTGTTCCATTTGTTTTCCTGTCTCTACTGGGATTCCTCTGTTTGTCTTGGTAAATAGTCATTTTCTGCGTCCTTCAGGGCATCAGTTTTTATGTTGGAGATCTCCTCAGGTGTTAAGTATTGGCCCACTTGGGATATTAAGGATCGCATATTGGAAACTGGGGTGATTTGTTTTTCTTCAAGGAGGTGAGACATCCTGATTCTCTCGGTTAGAATCTCTTTTGAGCTACTTCTCCATTTCTCGAACATCAGGTAGGGGTAGCAGGCAGTAATATCCTCTTTTGTGCAACTGATCACTTTTGCGATTTTAGGCCCTTTGTATTCCTTGTTTTGGGTGTTGCTTGTGGTTGAGTCTGGTAACCAGGGTCTTCTTCATCAAGGCCTGGTGGCTGTCCCTGTCTGACATGTCCATAGTTACATTTTCAAAGGAAAAAAAGGTTTAAATTATTGCATACCTCTTCCCGCCTGGTACGTAACCGAGTTGAGGGGCCCTTTTATCCTGGGTGCCGGCCTGCTAGTTTGTAGGTTTATTTATTCGTCTTTTCATGTTTCATTCCTCTTTGACCACAACTTTTTATTGGTTATTAAAAGCTACCCTAAAAAAGAGGGGTACCCTCATATGCAATCCGAGGGATGCTTGATGGCCTGAGGAGACGGCACACCAGTTTGTGTTTGCATATGATGCAAAAAGCCAATTTGTTTGTGAAAGAAGAGTTTTATAATCCAGAATTCTTTTTTTTTTCCTGTGTGCTTCTCTCTTTAATTTTCTTATTTCTGTTTTCATTAGCATAGGGACGGGGCATTCTACCAAATGTCAGACTATCACCTGCTATTTAGAGGCTCCAACCGAGTTCTCTTTTAAGGATTTTGGCCGTCCCCTTAAGTGCAATTATTTAAATTTCTTTCACACTTGGTTTTCCGGGAATACTTTCCAGATAATTTTTGAAATATTTCTTGATGAGACCCTTAGCTCCTATTATGACTGGGATAATGTTGATGTTTTTGAGGATCGAGTTTCTCATGATATACATTAGACCTTGGTGTTTTGTCACATTCTCTGTCTCTGCCTTGCCTTGTTTAATATAACTATGTGTGGTTTTACTGCTGCATTTTCCATGTGAGAGCGACAGAATCATAATGTATAGTGTACTTATCGTTTCGATCAGTTTTCTCCAGTAGATGTTCCCAGGACCTAGTGCTACACTGAATGTTCAGATTTTTACAGATGGTCCAGTGTATGTATTTGCACACACCATTGTGGCGCGTTGTATAGCTGCCATCTGCCAACATCATTTTGCAGCTTGATATAAAGTGATTAACACTCTCAACTCCAGTGTGGCAAAACCTGCACTTGTTATCATTACAAAGTCCTGCCAGTTTTTTAAATGCATTAATGATAAGGCCTTGATTTTAGGCTGCCATTATAAGCCTTTCTTGATTATAATAGGAAACTCCCCTTTTAGGCCAGTCCAAGGAACGTTCTTTGTCGATATACTCCTTAGATATATCATCAAGAAAATATATGGTCGAATATGTACCAATATACCTGGCTTTTGTGCAAAAGAAAAGCCACAAACTTCACAAAAATACAGTTTCTCTCTCACGTGTTCACATACAATGAAACATATGTTGATTCTGCGTAAACCTAGAGCCATGAACTTAACTATGGCTTCTCTACAGTATATGTTCGCGCATTCTTCAACATATTTAGATATTGTGTAAAGGGAGAGCCACATATTTCACTATCATATGGTTTCTATTTATTATGTATTTGCATATGCTTTAACATATTTTGTTATGTTGTAAAAATGTGCCACATAATTTACAAGAACAGGATGTCCCTCTGGTATGTGTTCGAATATGATACAACAGTCTTCCTTTTCTTGCAAAAAAATAGCTACATATTTCACATGAGAATGCTTTCTCTGTAGTATGTGTTGGCATATGCTTCAACATATTTGTTTTGTCTGTACAGGGAGAGCCACATATTTCACATATGGTTTCTCTCCACTATGTGTTCACATATGCTTTAACATACTTTGTTTCGTTCTAAAGGAAGAGCCACATATTTCACAAGAATATGGTTTCTCTCCAGTATGTATTTGCATATGCTTTAACATACTTTGTTTCGTTGTAAAAAAAGAAACACATATCTCACAAAAAAATTGTTTCTCTCATGAATGTTTTCGCATATGATACAACAGATTTTCCTTTGTCGCAAAAAAAGAGCTACATGTTTCACAAGAATACGGTTTCTCTCCTGTATGTGTTCGCATATGTTTCAACATATTTTGTTTCAGTGTAAAGGAATTGCCACATATTTCACAAGAATATGGCTTCTCTCCACTATGTGTTAGCATATGACGAAACATATTTTGTTTCCGTGTAAAAGATGAGCCACATATTTCACAAGAATATGGCTTCTCTCCAGTATGTGTTCGCAAATGCCCCAACATACTATGTTTCTGTGAAAAGGAAGAACCACATATTTCACAAGTATATGGTTTCTCTCCAGTATGTATTCGCATGTGCTGTAAACGACTTTGTTTCGTTGTAAAAGAAGAGCTACATATTTCACAAGAATATGTTTCCCCTCCAGTATGTTTTCGCATATGATAAACCAGATTTTGTGTCGTTGCAAATGAGGAGCTACAGATTTCACAAGAATATGGTTTCTCTCCAGTATGTGTTCGCATGTGTTTCAACATACTTTCTTTGTGTGTAAAAGTAGTGCTACATATTTCACAAGAATATGGCTTTCCTCCAGTATGGGTTAGCATATGGCGTAGCATATTTGTTTTCAGTGCAAAGGAAAGGTTACATATTTCACAAGAATATGGCTTCTCTCCAGTATGTGTTCGTATATGCCCCAACATACTATGTTTATGTGAAAAGGAAGAGCCACATATTTCACAAGAATATGGTTTCTCTCCAGTATGTATTCGCATATGATGTAACATATTTTGTTTTGTTGTAAAAGAAGAGCCACATGTTTCACAAGAATATGGCTTCTCTCCAGTATGTTTTCGCATATGATAACACAGGTTTTGTGTTGTTCCAAATGAAGAGCTACAAATTTTACAAGTATATGGTTTATCTCCAGTATGTGTTCGCATATGATTTTTCAAAGTGTTTTTCATTGAAAAAGAAGAGCCACATATTTCACAAGTATATGGTTTCTCTCCAGTATGTGTTCGCCTATGATACCACATATTTATCTTTCGTAAAAAAGAAGAGCCACATATTTCACAAGAATATTTTTTCTCTTTTTTGTTTTTTTTCCATTGGTCTTCTAAATGCAAGTTTGTTTCAAAGGTACAAATATTTGATAACTTTGTAGCACAAATTGTTTCAGTGTATTTTTCCATATTCTGGAAGAACTGTAAGAAATTATAAAATATTTACAGTCTTTTTTTATTCATTTAGTAAAATATACTTTAAATTGTTTTTGAAAAAATATTATTTTACCTATATATACCCATATAAATATGTATCAAAAGTATATCACTATCCGTGTGTCAGCTTACTACTTTCAGGCTATTAGAAGTATGTGTCTTACATTGTCTTGTAATGATTCTATACCCATGAAGATCTTCGAAATGGGGTCATAATTTATATACTAAAAATAATTCACATTATTTCGAAGAATATTATTTTTTTCGTTTCAGACTTTTAACCTTTAAGGCATTGATATCAGAACATTTTTAAATCTCATGTCAGCAAGGAAATGATGATCCTTTAAAATCCAATCATTGATTTTTTCTTTTAATTCCTGGAGATTCTGTAAATGTAAAATGAAATTTTGTAAATAGTATTTTGCAAGAAATGATATTAATTTGTATACATGTTCTTTGCAAACAAAATTATTTCATAAGATGTCTTAGAGGTGTAGACACATTTTCACTTAAAGGTCCCAAATAAACATGTTTGAATATTGTTGGCAAAGAAGCCAAGTTGGATTCATCATGTAGATTCTTCTTAAAAAGATTAGAAATTCGTTATTGATGAAATCAAACATATAATAAGTACATTTGTTTCAATATTGATCCGTGATTTTTATTTTGTAGATAATATTGAATATTTACGAATCCTGATTTAATGGGATTCAAAATGTCTTATTAACTTTTTCGAGGGGGGAATAATTCCACAAATGAAATACATTTTAATATAAAAAAACACAAATACTTTATTGATGATCTTCAAAACCAGTTATTATAAGAAGACTTTGTTTACAATATAGTTTCACTAATCTTTTCGAACATGTGGAATAAACGGCTAATTTTTCCTATTCTTTTACTATTTTACCTCATGGGGTTAATATTTATATTAGATAAACATATAGAGGTTGAAAAAAGAACAAATGATTTAGCATTCGGTGATCATATTCACCTCGGTACGTGTGCAAGAACCATGGAAGAAGTTGAAGTATACCCTATGGGGGATAACAGAGAAGTGTATCAAAGTAAAATGAAAAAGAATAAAAAAGGATGTGTGTTTCATGATAAATATCGAAGCAGTCAACAAATCTAAGGTGTAGGTTTATTCCAGCTATATTTCTAGGTATACTACAAAAAGATGTCCTGAAGATTGAAGTCTTCAGGATAGCTAAACAGATATGGATGCTTTTAGATAAAAGTTCATTCGAAATTATAATAGGAAGGGCTACCAACAAAAAACAGGGCAATAGTGATGCTTGGAAATACGATTATAATAGATCGTTGAATGCCGAAGTTTGATGGAATCAAGAAAATCAAGAAGTAACAGAAGCAGTTTTTGGTTCATCACGTGTTGTTGCAATTATGTTGAAACAAGCAATTAATAAATCAGATAAAAGAAGGAATTGTTCAGACAGACTCGTGTCTTAGTACAATTGTGAATTGTTACAAGGTAACGGAAGATCTCTTGATAGAGGTAATTACAGATGGTTAAAGGTGATGAATCTGGTCCTGAGAGTTGTTGAGGAAAAAAATTACACATTTAATAAGTCAGATCAGCATAGATTAAATTCAATCCGGTGTCATGCCTGGCTGCATTACCGCGGATGCTATATTTATGCTGAGATAAATGCAAGGGAAGAGACTTGATAAGAACAACCTTTATTTTGCTTTTGTTGATTTGCGTGTTAGCTTTTGACAGAATGCATAGAAACGTTGTCTGGTGGGTTTTGCATATATCATGGTAGAAAATGATTGGTTTAGGATTTCAAGCATTGTACAGAAAAGTTGTTGAAAGTAGTGTTAGAAACAACATCACATTTCCTTGCATTTCTCTCTTAGAAGCGTAGTTCAGGGTGTTTTGTATGTGTCGTCCGGAAATGCTTTATGCTAATTACACCGGAACTGGGGTATGCTAGAAGCTTTTGAGTGTCACCTTCATTTAACAGCAATAAATATTGAAAAGATCTATACCTGAAATTTGGAGACCGCATTTGCAAGTCAGTATGTGAAAGTACTACATAAAAGTTGTGCTAATGTTTCTTATCTGTAATCTCATATTTCTATTTGCTATCCACATTCAGCAATTAACAAGTCAGACATTGCGTCCTGACAAAGAATAATTCTTGTCTACTCATTTATGTCTGACTAGTTTACATATAGGGGACTGCCTTAGTAGGAAGAAGGAAACTATAAATACTTCAAGTTCATGTGCCTAACGTTAAAGATCTCAGGGATCAAATACACATCCAGGTTTTGTTTCCTAAACTTAGATAAAAAAAATCTGCTAATTTTCTAAATGGGGTGTGGTATGAAACTGTTTTAGCAAGACAAGACATATTACCATGTGGTGTGCTCAACAATGCTAGTACCAACAATAACAGGGAGGTTAAAAAAGAGGGCTTGGTCAGTGGTTTTAAAATAACACAAGAACCACTACAATCTCAAGTTTTCACACTTGGAAAACGAAGAGAAACCCCATAAATCAATTAAACTAGCGTTACAGAAAATAAAACTTAAAAGCTCTATTTTCCAATTGATACAAGACAAGTAGATGGCTGCAGTGAAAAAGAAAAACCCCAGAAAACTGTGCATGAAAATTCACATGAAAGCAATAAAAGATTGCAAACCTATATTTGTTGTCATCTAAATTTATTTCTAGAAAAGGAATGCTTTGGTGTTTTAAATCCCAAAAGTTTTTTTTAAGTTCAGGCATTAACACAATGTCCCCCGGGATAGTGACAAGGTTTAGTACAGTTTGGCTGGTTACCTGAGCATCGAGCAGAAACTTTTACAAAAAATCTGCTACTCTTCCAAATGCAGTGGTGTATGAAGCTGTCCTGACAAGCCCATGTTAACCGTGTTAAGCAGGAGCGGAGCAAACACGTATGACAAAAGTTTCAAGCTCAAATTAGACGGACGAGAAATAGGACAAAAAAGAAAAAGAATGCTTACCTTGAAGCCGTCATTACAATGACACAATAATAGAAGATACAGCAGACAAATCTGTCAAGTTCCCCAAAAAACCTTGGTTATGCAGAAACTTCATTGCCCTCCAATTCACTTCTCAGTCCTGAATAATAACTACAGTTGAACTGGGGTACGCTAGAAGGTTTTTAGTGTCACCTTCATTTAACAGCAATAAATATTGAAAAGATCTATACCTGAAATTTGGAGACCGCATTTGCAAGTCAGTATGTGAAAGTACTACATAAAAGTTGTGTTAATGTTTCTCATTTGTAATCTCATATTTCTATTTACTATCCAGATTCACCAATCAACAAGTCAGACATTGCGTCCTGACAAAGAGTAATTCTTGTCTACTCATTTATGTCTGACTAGTTTACATATAGGGGACTGCCTTAGTAAGAAGAAGGAAACTGTAAATACTTCAAGTTCATGTGCCTAACGTTAAAGATCTCAGGGATCAAATACACAGCCCCTAACCAGTAGAGCATTTCTTATGACGACAAAGTGAAGAAACTATCGAGCATGTGTGCACAGTTTGATACTGTATGGAAGGGAAATCTGGCCATTGTCGTATTGAGGGACTCATATGAGTATGATATGATGAAGGTGTTACATAAAGCATAGATATAATGATCCCAGAGACTGACAAACTTCATAATCTTGACAAACATTTGTATTTCTTTCACTAATTGTCAATGATAAACTTTATTTTTACACAGAACATTCACTCATTATACAATTTTGAATTTTAAAGTATATATTTTTAAAATATTTTAGATTATTCGATAATACAATTTAAAAACTTTCATTTGCACCTGTCCATTTTCTCTACATTTTCTGGTTGTGTCGTTAAAGACCCTCATGTCATGAAATGGTGATATAGTGTTGAAATGTGAAATTGAGAAATATATTAATGAAAGGATAAAATGATGGAGTTTTCAATCAATTTTAGACTCCATCTTTTACCTTTAGTTTGTTTCATTTTCAAATTGTTTTATTCATATAGTTTTACTTAAATTATCTGATTTTGTAAAATTGAATTCTTCTTTTAAATCGTTTCATGGCAATTTCTATTTTGCTCTGTAACTTTTGAAATGATAAAACTAAAATATTAAATTCATTTATTATTTAAAACTTCACACAATTAAATATGCATATAATTAAGTTTATAAGCAAACGTGCCATTCATTGTTTAATTTGCTAATTTTCATTTGTAAACTGTTTAAAACTTTTTGTCATTTGTATAGCAGTCATCTATTTTGACCTCATATTTAGACATTTTATGCTGCTCAAATGTTAGTCGATTTGAGTTTTTGGCATATGTTGTAACCAGTAACTCATACATGCTTTAAACGTGGCTATACTATCAAAGTCTTCTGTTCTTCACACAGCTCCCTATATTATATTTCTCTGAGGTCATCAGAATTAAGCCTGTCATTAAAACTCACATTACACATTACTCGTATTATTCTAATTTCTCTCCATGTAATGCATGCGCTCATGTGTTCAACCCTCACTGGCTAGAGTTCACTGGCATGCATAATCACACTGCATACACATGGGTGATAGACTATTCCCTTGATCAACAGTGGTAACGCTCTGCTAGGTAGTAATGATTAAAGTTCCCATAACTTACTCCATCTAATCATTGTAACCACACTAGCACCTGCTTCACATTGTGCTTAAATTGTATCACCAAGGTAACAACACTTTTTGACAACCTCAATATCTCCACATAAGAGTTCTAATCCATCTCCATTTTCTTACACTGAAATACACATTTGTAATCCTCTTTCAACCTTCCAGTAATTTGCCCCGTGTTTATGTAAAGCCCACCAAATAACCTCTCTTGGCACTCTGTCAAAAGCTTTCTGAAGATAAACAAAGGCAAAATACAGGTTCTTCTTCTTACCAGGGTACTTCTATTGGATTTGTCTCAGAATAAATATAGCACTATTGGTACTGTTCCCAGACAGAAAAGCAAACTGCCTTATTTACTGCTCAATTCTTCTCTCAATCACTTTCAATGTTGATCCGCTGTAATTACCCCTATCTTCCCCTTTACTTTTGTAACAATTCAGAATTGTACTAAGTTCCCATTTTTCCGGGATAACCTCTTCTTTTATTATCTAATTTGTAAAATTAAAATGGGAATTCAGAAGTCTATGACTGGACTCCAAACGTTAAACAAAAATAAAACTCAGTTCGGTTCAATTCCTGTAGAAGCACAAAAAACCTCTGTGTAACTTTGAGCTCCGATGAACAAAAAATAATTCGGCTCACCGCAGAATCTCACTCAACACTCACTTCCCTTCTCCTGATTTTCTTCTCTTTTTATTAGATTTTCCTTCAGTTAATTCCGCTTAACCAATCAGAAAAAAAATAATCCGCTGGCTTACTATTTGTCATCAAGGTGAATCCAAGTAATCTTGTGCAGCAACCAATAGATTTGTTACTTCGAGGTTGCGAGTTCAATCCTCACTAGAAAACTAGTAAGCCAAAACTTATTTCCCTTTCCATCTGCAAGCATCTTACTGCGGGGATGAAGTAAGTCCGGGCCATCTCCACCGCTCGATTCTGGCTCAAGATCATCAATTCCGCCATATAAAGTATGTGGTCACCTTAATGCTTGTTTCACCCACAGCCTTCCACATTTCTACAATATGCTTTACAGTTTTCAAAACTTACCCTTCTTCATCTAACAGCTTACCATACCATTTCTTTTTCAATTGTCATAGCTGGGCCAGATACTTCTTCAGCAACTTCTAGATATTCACTGTCCCATGTAATCTCAGCATTCAACAATTTCTAATAGTGACCTTTCCAAGCATCCCTTTTTTCATTTGTTGCTAACACTTCCTTATCATTTTGAATACACTTCTCTCCACCAATATCCATATTGTTTTTGCCTTCTATTTAGCTATCCAAAATACTTCACTATTTTGGTCATCAATTTGTAGTATATCGTAAAAGCTGGCTTTCATAGCCCCCTTCTGTGCTTTGTATATTGCTCATCTTGCTTCCCTTTTTCACTTCCAGATATGCATCTTTATTAATTAAATTATTTATGCACTTACTCCTACGCTTCAACTAAAATTCCTTATGTAATAATTGCATTGGGACCCCTTCCATCCACTTACAAGTCTGGTATGTTATTTCTAATAGTGTATTATTCGCTGTCTTCCACACTTCCTGTAGTGGATCTCGTAGCTGAACACTCCATCACTTGCTCTCTAATATCTCGAAATTCACATATTCTACATTCAACCTCCACACTTTTCTACTCGAGATTAACTTTCTATCTACCTCGTGAGCTTTATTCAGCATGAAATTGCAAAAAACCGGGTTGTCACAATTTCTTCAGCACGTTTCAAGTTCACATCACTTGTGAGCTTTCTGACAGTTTTCATATCCAGCAGATTGCCTACTTGAGACTTTACTGTATTAGATTTATACATTAGGAGACGGCTTTCGATTTTCCTAAAAAGGTGTCAGTAACCAATATGTCCAATGCAAGATTTTTACATAAGAAAACGGCTCATGTAGCGAAATCTGATGAACTGCAAATAAAAACTTAGGATACACATTTCAATGCAATAACGAATTATCAAAAAGCTAGAGATTGAATGGATTTTCTGATGTGGCGTAAATTGACGAATAGCAGTATATAAAAACACTATTATTGAGTTTTCAAGCATTGAATGTAAAATTAGCATCGGTAAACACTATTTCTACAGTCACTCGAATGAGTTTCCAGTTAATAGAGGTGTAATAATGTGTGAGAAGATGGGGTGATTACTATGCGTATTATACTTACTCTTTTAACGAATTGTAAACAAACAACTGATGAAATAAATTTAAATCAATAAGAATTATAACATTTCAGATTAAATAACAAACTTCTTCCAACAAACTCACCTAAACTATAAATCTGAAGATAAAATAATCTTATGAAAATCAAATTATTTAAAATCTAGATTAATTTATTTATTCTGCATTGAATTTAACAATTACTTAATTATTAAGAAACAAACATTGGTTTAAAAAAAGAAAAAAAAAGAAAGTAGCAGTGAAAAGAATTAGTTGAAAATTATACTTACATTTTTTTACGAAATTTGTGTTGGTTAAGCTGAGAAAAAAAAGAAAAAAAACTTAATATTAAATAAAGAATATAATTACAGTAACATAAGGGCTCGGTATGTTTTTTTTGTAAATCCGAAAAAAGCAACAATGTTTTGATTAAATAAAAAATACAGTTTTACAGCAATATATCTTTATGGCTTTATAACTTTCTTCGTTTTGAAATCAGAAACGGAAAATGAAGTAAAAAAGAGGAATGTATATCAAAATATAATGGAATGTTATTAATGAAAAGCTTCGACAGAACTTTGTGGAATTATACAATTAATTTTTGTTAGTAAATTTGAAGTTTGTTTACATCTCAATAGACGGATGAATTGGAAAAAAATACTGACATTAAATGTAAAAATAACTCGTACATTCATTATCAGATCTAATGTTACCTGATTTTTCCACAGGTTTAATTTTACAAAAATGGCGTAAATAATTTGAGGTATTGATCCATTCAGAACAAATAGCAGAAATTTTTACATGTTATTAAAGAATATCACTGTAAGCCATCTAGATTTACAGGTGCGGACATCAGTCCGACTATGATCAATACATCGAAACACGTAATAGTAACTGCAACTCTGGCTTTATTATACTGAAAAGCTTCATAAATAAGATTCATTTTTAATTGTGCGTATTTGCTAATGTTTAAGGACCTTTATACATAAATGATGAATCTAATAAGATGGGATTTCTGTTGAAACAAATGAAAGAAAAACAGAGATAATGTCAGAGTACTGTCTTCCTGGAAAAGATTGCACCACTCAAAATAATAGTATCATTTGTATTTACTTACACAATGGTCAATGTAAGATATAATGTCGGCTAACCCCAAATTTATTAAGTAGAAAAACATTTCTCCTCCTAAGGCCACAGATACTACACTTTGATCTTAGTCTGAAGGTCTGGAATTTGTATTTACTTCCTTCCTACTGCAAGAAGATGTGACACAAGGTCGGAAGGTGCTGAGAGCGAGCCAACGCTCCTAAAGAAGGGGCACTCTGGCCTCGTAAAAATTGCATGGGCAGCCACATCGGCATTCCCCGGACGTGCACCTCAGGCCGTAAGCAATAAATTAACTCCTCCACAAAGAGGGGAGCACCTCCTAGGACTACCACGGACCAAAACCTCAGCCCGACCGATAAAAGGCCACCGAAATGGCCTAGTTGCTGCCAGTCTGATTTTCAAGAAGGGGTCCTAAATTGGTATTTAGCAGTAAAAAAAACCCCACACACCCGATTGGAGATGTTTCTATAAATTCACTGTCACTTTTTAGCTTACTTGTCTTTTTTAACTCGTTGTTATGGGGTTTTTGTTTACGGTAACTTCTAATATCAAACAGACTTTATCTTCGAAAAACGAAAATAATTTTTTTCCGAAGGTTTGAAGGTCAAAGTAAATAATTATTTAAACGCAAATAGGTCACAAATGACTAGGTAAAGCAAAATAAATTGTTTTTGAGTAATTTTCCACCGGTATCTCCTTAAAAATAATTTATGTCGCTAATAGTAATGATTAGTGGGTTAGAGTACGTAACAACCAAAGTACTTATTTGCGACGATTTTCAATGCGAAAATCGTTCTCACGGCACTCGAGAAACAAACCTAAAAACAAAAAAACACCCGATTGGATGCAAATGACTGTTCTTCGTTTACGTGCAAACTTGGAAGGATGACTCATTTCCATATCAATTTATAATGGTACGGACGCGCCTCTGTAGTAAAAAAAAAGAACTACAAATACAATTAACTTCACGTAATACTTACTTTTTGTTTGACACCTCCTTGCAAGAAAGAAACTATTATAAGATATATTAATTAAAACGTGACGAGCTGGAGGCGCCCGCCCAAGTCAACATTTAAGATGGCGACCGGAAAAACAGGTTCGCAGAAAATGAAGATGATGAAATTTAAATAAACCATTTTGAAACATGGCCGATCTCTTTGTGAATATTACGGTTAAAATTATTATTTTTATTTATCGCAATATTTTAATATTTTAATTGCATAAAAGAAAAAAGGTTCTTGTGTATATCAAACCTGACATTGAAATATTTAAAGAATGTATAAACTTTATTATGTACTTACGTGTTAGCTGAAAATAAAATTGTGCAGAAAAAAATACGCAAATTCATCCAGTAGTTATTTAATTATAAGAAAAAGAAAAAAATGATTTTACGTACATTTTGACATTTTTGTAAACAATGGAGACCCCAAACCTCGAAATCGTGAAAATGAGTTATCGTCCTTGACCACTGGAAAATCTAAGATACAAAATGGTGGAAATATCTACCGAGTGATAAACTCGTTTTTTTATTTATAATTAAATAAATACTGGATGAATTAGCATAACCTTGTGTGTACAGTCTTTTTTTCATCTACCACGTAAGTACATAACAAAGTTTATACATTTCTTTAGCTATTTTATTTTTAAGAGAGGTCTAACATGTCAGAGTTGATACGCACAAGCACCGGAAAAAAATGGCATACACCATCTTCCTTAATTGATATAAATATATTTGGTTATTTCCAAATGTTTATGCTCTTGTGGCTTTTAATCTTGCAATTTTTTAAGTACAAAAGAAAACTACAGCCAATAAAAAAACGTGAAGAGACGCTATAATAGTCTTAGGCGTAACGAATTAAAGTCTGACAGACGAGTTCATCCAGTGGGAGGAGGGGTTAAGTATATAATTTACAACATTTTCCCATTTCAAGTTTCTTAATGTAAAGGAATAAAATCCGTGCACGTTCACGAAATGTGTTTGTAATTTATTAATTTCAATTTATTCTTTGTAGTCATTTTATTTATGTATTTATTTATGATAGTTTCCTATTAAGTGAAAACACCCCAAACAACCCTTGTATTTATCCGGTAATGTTCGTATCTTTCGAGATCTTCGTAGTTGTCTGACCGGAAGTTTCGCTCTCAACTGGTTCTCCGCAAGAGTTGTTTGCTTCTCTCGACTCAGAAAGTTGTTGTGTACTTTCCTTTTTACTTGTCTTTCTAGTTCACGAGCAGTTGGTATGCAAGCATCCACTCGGCTTATGGCATTATTTCCATTAATTGATTTGGGAGCAGAATTGTAGTTTAGGTTGTAGCAGTTACCTCCTCCTTTCACACATAACTGCACCGGTTGGCCGTTAGGTGTCGCTTATTCACCGACAGGTGGCGCGTAAAAGCGACACCAGAGTTATCTGCCCTTCTGAGTATAGAAACCGGTGCAAACGATAAATAACTCTCTTTTTCATTGAACAGCCTCGCATAGACGTCTCCTTGGCACCAGCTGGGACGCATCGCCGAGAACACCGACAAGGAACCCGGAAAAGCTCTTTCTTCTGCTACTGTCGCCTCACTCAAAGACTACTACCATCTTCTCTTGAAGTAACCCCACGGGCAGCCCGGAGAACCATTATATTTTTCCTCTTCCTCAACCGGACACCGTCCAACTCTCTCTTCTACATATACCAAACGGTATAGGTAACCTTGAGTCAATAAACCCCTTTTTGTTACAGTTACATAAATACTTTTCGTTTGCACCGGTTTTTATACTCAGAAGGGCAGATAACTCTGGTGTCGCTTTTACGCGCCACCTGTCGGTGAATAAGCGACACCTAACGGCCAACCGGTGTAGTTATGTGTGAAAGGAGGAGGTTACTGCTACACCTTCTCCCCTTTTCTTTCTTCTCAGTAGCCCTTATGTCTACAGGTGCGGCCTGCCTTGTTTGGGGTGAACTACGTTAACAAAAAAGAAGGGGGGTGTTGGTCCTTTCCTAACATTTATTGCACGAAATGAATTTAACGAACAACAACCGAGTAACAGGCAACAAAAAAGGGTTTATTTAACAGAGGGTTGGAACTGTGTCCCAGTGAAGAAAAGAGGTTGCTGGGTTGTCAGCAAATATATTCCTAGTGGAGATGGCTGCTGTTGGAACGATGCAGGGGAAAGGCAAGAGAGAGATGTTTCTTCGTTGCTGACCGATTTCTCTCTGCTGAATTCTTCAACTGACCAGCTGGTAGAAAATAGTCCATGAAGGGACAGTTGATATCAATACGCCCTGCAAGTCGATTGGTCAGCGTATGACCACTTTGCTCGCAGGGGACGAGAAGAAATAGATCCTATTTCAGTCTGCTACAAAATCTCTTACGTTGACTGTAGTTTCGATGCCAGAAGATAGACGTACATGGGAATAGTTAGGATTGATTTTCGTTAACGTAGCAGGTATAACCGGAGGGTCATACTTACTCGACTTGTTATACTCTCTGACGTATACTTGGTCATGTGTTACCCATAGAGGAATTGAAGGACCACAAGTAGATTCACAGCTGTACTTAAATAGTTTATCGTGACGGGTCACAATCGTAACTGTGAAGAGCAACGTTCGAATAGAATGTAGAGTATCAGGTACACTATTTTCCGAACAAGACAGTCCCATATTGCGAGAAAGGAAAGTTACTTGTATGGCCTTACATAGTGTGCCATGTCGTTTCTCAATGTTCACATTACCTTCCTAGTTAGTTTCTTTATCTGTGTGAAACATATCAATTATGCTTTATGTTGTATATTTGAATGACAAACGTACGACTTACCTCGTGTGGGGATACGGGCACAAAGAGAGAAAAGAAAGAGAGGGAGCAATGCATTTTATGGGAAGGAAGTACTTCCGGCGAAAACGGAGTAGTTTATTTTAATTTTTATTTCGGGTTGCTACGTACTGCCCGAAACTTAACAACAAGCTATATCCCCGACTTCTCTTTCTTTTCCTCCTTCAGCACGGAAAAATGACAGACGCGGGTGTAACCACGATGGTGAAGTCATTCGACGGAAGTACCGACGTTTGTCAGTGGATAAGGAAGGTTGAGCTGGTCGCGAAACTGAAAAACGTTACGGACCTAGCATCTTTCTTGCCGTTATTTTTGGAAGGAGACGCCCTTGCCCTATATCTCGAGCTTAGCAAAGACGAACAACAGAATGTGGAAATTATAAAAATCCGTTTGAAAAGAGCGTTCGCAGAAAGCCCATGTGAAGCAACAGAGATGCTGAAGAATCTATGGTGGACAGGTGGGTCCGTCGATGTTTACGCCAATAAGGTGAAGCGATTGGTCGGACTGGCAGGATATGTGGGGTGAGGGTTTGAGACAACGGTCAAGCTATTCTTCTCCACTGGATTCCCAGAAGATGTTGCAAAGGAATTGCAACAGGTGCCCGGATTTGACAATGCCGATGTCCACGCATTAATCCCCAGGGCAAAGGTGCTGACGTGCAGGCGATCCTCGCGGGTGAAGGACGAATCGGCAGTTGCACAGAGCGGTGCACGAGGCCAAGTGAAGGTGGCAATCAAATGTTTTGAATGTGGTGGGCCGCACCTCCGGAAAGACTATCAGAAGTATCTGACGCAGATCATATGTTACCGTTGCCAGGAGAGTGGCCACCTAGCCAAGGACTGTCCGGGAAACGCTTAATGGGGTATCATCACGCCGGGTGATACCCCGGCGCAAAGACGGCAGGGATAGCCCCACGGATCGTGGTCGCAGTGGAGGGGAGATAGATCGAGGCACTGGTTGACACTGGCTGCACAACTACCATGGTTTGAAAGGGCCTGGTGAACAGATGGAGTGGGGGTAGCAGCATCAAGGCATTCGACGGCACGGAGGTGAAATATCGTGGGACCAGCACTGTTCACATCGACATAAGAGGACGACGACTGACTATAGAAGTATTGGTAGTCGATCGTCTGGTGCCTGGGGTAGAGGCAATTCTCGGCATGGACGTAATCTGCCGGATGGGGGGGAGGGTCACTGTTGACACAAATGGACGCGTTGAGTTCGGTGACGACCACTGTGCGGCAGGTGCGAACCCGGAAGCCTCGCCATGTGATGGAGGTGGAGTGGCTGAGTGCAAGATCAGCGATCAAGACTTCATCGCAACATTTCGCGATGGTAGGTGGACTGCCAGATGGAAGTGGACGACGGGGCCTCCGTGCCTGCAGAATCGAGTCGGGAGGTATGACACCAAATTAACGGAGTCACAGGAGGCGTCCTTTGAGGACGAAGTGGAGAGATGGATCAAGGAGGGGATTCTCGTGCCATGGAAAGAGGAACTTAAAGGAGGTCTGTTACCTCTCATGGCGGTGATCCAGCCGACCAAGGATAAGGTCCGCCCCGTGTTGGATTACCGGGAACTGAACAAACATGTGTCTTGCCACACAGGGGGTGATGTCATAGACGTTTGTGCAGAAACCACGCGGAGATGGAGACAGAATGTTGGGGCGTCCACGATTGTTGATCTGAAGTCGGCGTATCTGCAAATCCATGTCGAGCAAGATCTCTGGAAATATCAGCTGGTACAATTCAAGGAGAAGACGTACTGCTTGACGCGTTTGGGTTTTGGGTTGAATGTCGCGCCCAAAATTATGACTACAATACTAAAGCGGGTGTTGAAAGAGGAGGAGGACGTAAATGAAGCAACCGACTCCTATGTAGATGACATACTGCTGGATGAGAACTTGCCAGCACCAAGAGTAGTGGAACAGCTCAGGAGGTTTGGTCTAACAGCAAAGGTCCCTGAGCTGTTAAATGGCGGTGCGGCTTTGGGACTCCACTTAGAGGAAGATGCAATGGGAGAGCTGCGGTTCACGAGAGGGAACGCTATTCCAGAGGTCACGGACAGAATGAGCAGGCGACAATTGTTCTCGGTTTGCGGGAAGTTGGTGGGCCATTACCCTGTAGCTGGGTGGCTCAGAGCAACCTGCAGTTATGTGAAGAGAAAAGCAGGAGGAGTGAAATGGGAGGACAGTGTTGGCGAAAATGTGGTGGCTGTGATGCGAGATGTCCTAAAGGAGGTGGATAAGGAGGACCCAGTTAGAGGAAGGTGGAGAGTCCCTAAGACAGAAAAAGGGGTCGTATGGTGTGATGCAAGTAGCAGTTGAGATTTGAGGTGAGGTGGTGGAGGACGCGGCCTGGCTTAGGAAAGCAACAGATTTCTCTCACAGCAACGTAGCCGAGTTGGACGCAACTATCAAGGGCATAAACCTGGCATTAAGGTGGGGACTGAAAGAGGTGGAGCTGCGTACAGATTCAGCGACCGTGCTGAACTGGATGCAGGCGGCTGTGACAGAACAGCGGAGAGTAAAGACAAAAGGTGCTTCAGAAATGATCATCATGCGTAGAGTCGGGATCCTACGAGAGTTCATCGCCGAATTTGGATTGAAAGTCAGTGTTTCGTTCATACCTTCCGCCAAGAATAGGGCAGACAGCCTAACGAGGGTGAGAAGAGGGTGGATGGAAGCCTTGGACGAAACGACAGAGAGTGCTGATGAAACATGCTGCATGACCCATGAGAAAGTCAAGGACCAGCACTCTATGCACCACATGGGAGTTGACAGGACTTTGCATCTAGCCCGCAAGGTAGATCCCAGTGTTGCAAGGAAGGGCGTGCAGAAAGTAGTCCAGCAATGCGTGCGGTGTCAATCGATAGATCCGGCACCGGCGTCACATCATCACGGAGAGCTCCAGGTGGGCGAAAATTGAAAGAGACTCGCCGTTGATGTCACCCACTATCGAGGGGCTCAATATCTAACCATGATTGACTGCGGACCAAGTAGGTTCGCGATTTGAAGGGAGTTGATGAGAGAGACAACTTGTGAGGTGGCAAGCACAATGAATACAGTGCTTCTGGAACGTGGACCCGTAGACGAAGTCTTGATGGACAATGGGGCGGCTTTCCGATCAGGAACAGTCAGAGAGATGCTGGAGAGATTGAACATCAGACCATACTTCAGAGCCGCGTATAGGCCGGAAGGAAACGGCATAGTGGAAAGGAACCACAGGACCATCAAAGCGTTGGCTGAGAGAGGGGGAGCCGCACCAGGAGAGGCCCTGTTCTGGAACAACATGACTCCCAGATCAGGGCAGGTGAGGGAGACGGTGCCACAAGAAGAGATATATCGATATGTCTGGCGGCATCCAAGCGTTCCGCCACCGGAACAGAGTCGAGCAACCAGGAGCACAGTGCGACTAGAAGATGAAGTGTGGGTAAAGCCGCCTGGTGCGCGATGTACGACACAATGGGCGCGAGGAACAGTTACAGCCAGGAATTCGGACAGTAATGTGTCTGTCGATGGCATGCCGAGACACGTTCTGGACCTAAGACCTGTGGAGAGGCATGAGACGGAGTTGCGAGAGAGGCCAACAGCGACCGATCTGAATGGAGGTGTGCGTGAAGGGTCACCACGGAGATCACAGCGAAGCCGGCGACCTCCAGTGTGGACTTCAGACTATGTAATGTGATCAGAGATCAGGGGGTGATGTTGTATATTTGAATGACAAACGTACGACTTACCTCGTGTGGGGATCCGAGCACAAAGAGGGAAAAGAAAGAGAGGGAGCAATGCATTTTATGGGTAGGAAGTACTTCCGGCGAAAACGGAAGTACTTCCGTCAGAACGGAAGTGCTTCCGGGGTAGACGGATTGTGGGAAGGAGGCTGCACTATAAGAGCAGTCAATGTTTGGGTAAGTGGGCGCAGTGTGCCAGAGCAACAGGTGGTCCAAAGTGATAGAAGGAAGCAGAGAGGAGTTTATTTTTATTTTTATTTCGGGTTGCTACCTACTGCCCGAAACTTAACAACACTTTATATCGTAAATAGTTGCTTCAGACTTTGTGTAAGAGTTTTGCTAATCATATATTTATGAATTCAAAAAGAAGCTTTAGCATTCGTCGATTATCGTAAGTAAGTATTTGTTACCATGTATTGACGCAGACAGTCGTCCTTTAAGATCCATGTTTAAGTGCTGGAAGAATAGTATTCGGTTTATGAGAGTTCTCTTGTAACCGTTAAAGAATTTAGGTTTCAGATACTAACAAGACGAACACAAATTAGTCATTCTTTTTATTACTTCGAGTGAAAAATGAACGTTCTTTTGTTTTGACAAATGAAATAGTCGTGTAATGCTAGAGTGGCATAGTTTACAGGGAAAGTCGCGAAGATCTTGTAAAAAATGAGTGAGTTTAGATATTCGTGAAAACGTATCAGCAACAATATTTTCTTGTCTAGGGCGGTAAACGATGCGAAATTGAAATTCGCCTACGGCATATTTGTCGATTTTGATTTTTGTTTTCCTGGTGTTATCAAACTGGCAGCTTATATTCTTTTAGTCTGTAATTACAGTAAAATGGCGCCACTTTTGTTAATTCAACAATGGCGCTTCGCTTTTACAACTGCATGATGCTTAGTTGTACTGGGACTCAGTGTTCGAGATAGAATCCCAGCGGACGGTTCTGTGAGTTAAGGGAAGCCGCTATACAATTGTTAATAGAATCTGTTCCGACTACAAATACTTTTTTCTGGATCAACTATTACCATGATTGCGTATTTAGAATCGTTCTTTGGCCTTCGGAAAGACGTCTTAAGTCGGAAATAATGAGAATTCCCCCTTGTGGTTTACTGCTTATATTTTATCCGATAAATTTGCTGTAATAAGCGAACATCCTAATAATTTGAATTTGTGATTTAAGATTTACGAGAAGTGGCATTTCAAGTAAAGGTTTAAAGTTTAAGGTGAACGTAATCCGGCGATATTTGGTTGTATTGGATAATGTATCTATGTAAGGTTATGGACGATAATGGAACAATGCTTTTATTCTTATTAAGCGTGATGTGGTAGTATTTAGCTACCTCATGAAATCTTCGAAGATTAAAGTCATACTCTTTTTCAAGTTTTTTCACAAATATATCTGATAGTTTCCACTGTCGGCAATGCTGTAACACGGGATGGCAGGCGAGTAAACTAGTACGATTTACCATCTACATCGAAGGCTGTAAATTCTTGTTACTGATATAGATTGGCTTGTAAGCTGATTTAATATTAAGACCTGTTAAAAAAGAAATATTTCTTCGGCAATTTGGCATAGAGTAAACGTCTACTTCCGTTAATCTGTTGATGGTGCGGTTGCAATCGATTGCCATTCTTTTTTCTGGTTTTCATTTGATGTTACTAGAACCTGTGTTGGCCAAGATGAAGTTGAGGGTTCGATTATATATTTGCCTCCACCAATTTCGCAGTCTCTATTCTTATGAATTTGCTCTCAGCAATTACGTGGTTGCATGACTTGGTGCTGATTGGAGTTTTGTTCGTAGAGAAGATAATGGAGGAAGAGAAACGTTTATAGATGGACAACGATTATTTATTGCGACTGCTTTCATAATAAGTTCGTCCTTTTGTCCATCAAATTGATAACTCGAAAAAAAAAAAGAAGACATCAAATGCTTTGAAAATAATCCCGGTTAACTGAAAAGTAATTGAAAACATTTAAGAATAAAATAATGAACTGCAGAATTTGTTATTTTGCAACATTTATTAAATTGTTGCTAACACCTTCAATCTGAGGTTGCTTGTTTAGTGTTTAGAATTTCTTACCATAATTTCTTCTCTTTTACATTTTTATATTTGCTGTTTTTTTCTAAAGATTTAAAAAACATTTTCTATTTTCATAACAAATTGTCCTTTTCTTATATTTTTACTTAAATTATCAGATTTTAAAAAATAATTCCTCTTTTAATTCGTTCGTGGCAATTTCTGTTTTCTATATAACTTTTGACATAAAACTATAACTATTAAACTCATTTACTTCAACAACTTTACACAATTAAACATACATATACTTCGATTTATAAGAACACCTGTCGTAGGATCAATACATAACATAATTTCACTTTTAAGAATTCATTGTTAAATGTGCTAATATTCATTTGTATATTGTTTAGAACTTTATGCCATTTTTATTCGACTGCAATAGCAGTTATCTATTTTGACTTGATATTTACACATTTTATGATGCTTCAATATTGGTCGACTTGTGTTGTTCGCTGAACTACCAGAAATAATACAAAAATCATCCAGAAGATTTATACAACTTGTGATAATGGTTACATATTAAAAATATTGTATAGTTTAATGAATCTCTGGTTGATAGGAACATATTTTATTTGTCTGTTAATAATCAAGTAATTTGTCAAAGTTATAGATCACAGTTGAGACAACTTTTTAAGCTCCCTATTATAAAAAGACAATACAGGGATATCTGATGAACTGCAAATGAGAACTCTCAGGGACCCATATTACAATGCAGCAATGAATTATCAAAAAGCTAGAGATTGTATGGATTTTTTTTATTTTGTAGAAATCTTTTCTGTAAGAAGAAAGGCAGCGACTACCATAATATTATAAAAGAGATATTATTGAGTTTACAGATATTGGATCGGAAAATACTATTTCCACAGCCATATGAACAAGTTTACAGTTAATCTAAATGATGTGAGTGAGGATGAGGATGATCGCCTTCATTAAGATATTAAAACAAATGATGAACCTTATCAAGGTTCATGGGTCTCGTGCAGACTTTTGTTGAACATTGATGAGAAACGTTCCTGGAACTGCATTAAATATCCTCAAAGAGGAGAAAATTTAGGCCATTGTGTAGTTGCTTGAATAATGTAATTTTTGTATATATTCTATCATCTTACTTAAGTTTTACATAGCTATGCTAAGTACATTTACTCTTTTAACGCATTGTTAAGAGCTTAATTATGATTCTGGTATTTTATTTATAACCACACTATTTATATCTTGCAAGAATTCGAGATTTTATAGATGAAAAACATGAATAAAATGTCAAATGTATGCCATATTTTGACTACATGCTTCCAAATAAAGTAAAACACATTGGGACACAATACAGTATCAGTTAATGTATGTTGAGCAGAGTTACAAATGACAATAGTTATGTGGCACAAGGAAAAACATGGCGAAAAAAAAGAACTGTATTTAAAAAAAATGTTCTCATCGTTTTAAACCTATTAAAACAAAACGGTATTAAAATGTATTAAGTATCATATAAAATTAAATATGAAATATAAGTTTATAAATCTACGGCCCATGTCGGACCACGTGTAGATTAACTAAAACAGTTAAGAGATTTAAGACAAACAAAGAAGAAAGGAAAAATATTATTATTAAACTTACTTTACAGAAAGCGAAGGAATGAGGAAGCTATACACATATAGGAATAGGCCTTTTATAATGGCTAATAAAAAGGAAAACATTTATATTAACAAAACAATTTATTTATTCAATATTTTATAAGCGATATATATGTGCGCGCGCGATGAATGTCTTTTTGTGTGTATATTTGTGAATGGCGAATGTGCGAAGAAATGTTTGTCAGATTGACAGATTGTAGAATGTAATATGTGTTTGAAGAAACACGAGTCCGTTTGAAGATAAAGTTCGTTAAATCGAAAGATAGATTCTTGAATTGAAAAGGGTTACCTTTCTTCTTCCTCCCTCCTCCACACAGCTCATTCGAGCTGGTGGGGGGGAATCGCCGAGAGTTCTTTGTGTGTTCGTTCGTCTCAGAACGTTTAGGGAAAAAGAGGGAGAGAAAAGGAACGGTGTTCTTTTATTGACTTCAAATCTCGCGTGGTCAAGCTGGCCGAAATCCTTCGGCCACGTTGTTTTGCGAGATCTTGCGATCAGTCCCTGTTCTCCAACTAAGAGACGAAAAAAGACTAAGTAAAGCAAGCAAGAAAGAAAGAGATTGTACCTAACTGTGGTGTTCACCACAAATCTTCGAATTTTGTTGTAGTAAGTTTTTTAAAAAAAATTCACCTCAGACAAACAATTGAGAAAATAATAAAAAGATTATTTCAGATTAAATAAAAAAACTACTTCACTTTAAAAAAATGAGAATGGAAATAATTAGTTGAGAATAATACTTAGATATTTTATTTATTTATTGGTTTAGCTGAGTAAAAAAAAAGTTAATATAAAATGAAAAATAAAATTAGAGTACAATAGTATTAATCTCGATATTTTGTTGGTTTATCTGAGAAAAAAGCAACGTTTTAATTTAATAAATAAAAGAGCTTTTCAGCAAAATATTTTAAAGACTTCATAACTTCTTTAATTTTACCATCAAAAAAGAAAACGAAGTCAACTAAGAAGATAATATATAAAAATATGATAGAATGCTTTCAATGAAAAGCTTCGAGAGACCTTTTAAAATTATATTATAATTAATCGCATATTTTTGTTAGTAAATTTGAGGAGTGGTTTACATCTAAGAAAACGAATGAATTGTAAAAATGAAATTCTTAAAATGTTAAGATAATGCATAGTTATCAGATCCAATATTACCTGATTCTGCCACAGGTTTGACTTCTTCAATATGGCGTAAATAGTTTTAGGTTTTGATCCCTTCAGAAAAAAATATAGAACTTGTTTCCTGTTACTTTAGAATATCACTGTAAGGCCCCCAGATGGCTTTTACAGGTGTGGCCATCATTCTCACTATACACAAGAAAGTGAAACACTTGTCAACCATTTGTTTGATGGGTTATAAAGGCTTCATAAATAAGATTCAGTTTGAATTCTTCGAGTTTGCTGATGTTTAATGGCCTTTAAACATAAATGATGATTCTAATTAGATGAGTTAATATTTTGTAAGAAATGAAAGAAAACCAGATAAAATGTCAGAGTACTGTCTTTCTGGAAATTATTTCACCCCTACAAAATAATATAATTATTGTATTTACACAATAGCAAAGTAAGATATAGGATTGCCTTTTAATGGAATATCCAGCGAACCTAAAAATCAGACAGAACATATACACTTTGATCCTAGCGAGACGGCCTGGAATTTAATGTCTAAACTGTAGAACCATGCTGTCCAACCCGACGACCGCCAACCCCAACGTGTGACACATAATGTATATGTCTTGTTGGAAGCCAAGGGAACGTAACTCTCTAAATTCCAAGGAGCATACACTCTGTAAATTATCCCCCTTTCATATGCATATTTTCTGGTCTTAGATTGAAATGGTGATAAAGCCACATTTAGAATTAAGTTTTATTGTTTCTATTCCTGCGTCAACCGAGAATTCATAAACAAGAGTTATTTCCTCTGCTACATCCAATTTTCTAAAATTAATGGCTTTCCTCACATCATGACACATTAGACCTTTTCAACAGTGACCTTTTTCTTCAAACATATGGAAACTGCTATTATTCCCATTCTCCAAGGTCTAAATTAGCTAAATATACCAGTTATTGTTATCTTTGACCTTGGCTATGCCTGCCTCAAGAGCCATGTAATTTTATTGTTGACGTTTTTCAAAAACGCTGCAAAATTTGGGATATTATGTCCTTATTTTCATTGTAGCTTTCCAGAGGTTGATGCTATAGCATTGAAAGTGGTACCAAATGAAAGCTAATAACATTTTCTTGCATATGGTCGTAAGCACAATAAAACACATGAACACCTGTGTAAATTTTAACTAATTTTACTGCACAAACAGCTGGGGCACTACAAAAAATCAGTTTGGTAGTATGATAGCATTGCACTGACACATATATTGCATGAGAAACTGTCAGATAGGATGTTACTAATGCATGTATTATCACCTGTTCAATGTGGCTTTTTTGAAACTGTCAAATATTTTCCTGTGATACTCCACAACTTATAGTAAGCAGCTTCTTTGCTCTGGGTCACTTGTGATCTGAGTTGCAAAGTCGCTCATTAGTTTCACACCTCTCTCAGCCACATCATTGGTCACTTTCACTGACCTCACAAACCTCTGTGCATTCCTGTAGCTGTCATTGTCTTCCCAGGTGCCAGCAGGAGTAGTGAGTCAGTCACATTTCACTCGAAGAGCATCAAACAGAAAGTGAGACTCTGGCCCCACCAGGTCTGTGAGAACTGTAGCTGCATTGATGACAGGAAACACTGGCTTGCCTTTCCTGTAACTCTCAGGTTTCTCTGTTTCTGACAGCTTGACTGCGAGCTTCTCTTTTGCAGACTTGGTCATGCTGGCATGTGAACTGAACAAGGTAAATGGCACTAGTTCCTGGGTCAGATACCAGCGGTGGTTGTTCATTTTCTTGAGAACAGAGGTTGCCAGTTCATAGTCATACTGCTTGTATTGCAGCATGTTCTGCATAAGCTGGAGGTCATGGATAGGTGCATCAGCTGCAGATGTGGTGTTCACCCAGTGGCTGGTGTAGAATAAGGGCAGGAACTTGTTCATCATCTCCAGCTTGAAGATAGTGTCGGTGTTGTATTTTAGTTCCTTGGAAAACATGAGCATCTTCATACAGTAAATGTTCCTGGCCACCCAGCGGGCTTGGTGAATGCCACCTGGCTTGGCCCAGTGGATACCTCGAGGAGGTTCCTCACCAAGCAGGATTAGGCACAGCTCTGCCACCTCTCTGTAATCTGCCCTCGGACTTGCGTCCTCAAGTAAATTGCTTAAGACTGCAATTCTGCTTGTCTTCTTCTGTTTCAAGTCTTGTTCAACTAGGCCCAGAACTCTTGGGCAGTCCTTAACTAACTTGTCCCACTTCTCTTTCACATTGCTGAACATTGGGTTGTCAGGACTCTTGACCTTGCTGAACACAGCCTCCCATACACTTCCAATTATTACCTCTGATATGTGATGGCGACAAGCGAAGTAGAATACCTTTTTGCCTAGTTTTTCTTCAATAAGCTTTGCTGCACCCTTGTTGATGCCACTGTTGCTTGCTGTGGTATCAAATACCAAGCCTACAATGTTGTCTGTGAGACCCCATGCTTCTATCAGTTCCAATGTAGCATTACACTGTTGGATTCCTGTGGAACTTTCTATGAAGGGCACACCAAGCAGCTTCCCTTCTTCATACTGTGGAGTACCAGAGACGAGCACTGCAAGACTTTCCACTGGGTATCTTTCACCAAGAACATCCCGTAGAAGTTTTCCATCCCAGTGTAGTGTGCAGTAATCTGGCAGACTTTCCTTGAAGTTATTCATGTAACTTTGGCACAAGTTATGACCAGTGTTTATCCTATTTCGTCTTGTAGTAGAGGCTGATATAACAAAGTCATCAAGATCTGCGCCTCCTGCCTTCAACACTGCAGACACCATGGCTGTAGTCTGGTTGTCAGAGAGTGACAACCGATCTGCAGTGCTACAAATCTCTTCACTGGTCATAACTGAGTGTGGAAAGTGTAAGCTTATCGTACTTGGTTTTGATGAACAGCTTGGTGTTGTCTCAGTGTATTCTGAACCCTCACTAGTACCATAGCCTTGACTGTTCTCTGGGTCTTCATCACTTGACACTTTCACAACTTCTGCTGCTGCAGCAGTCACTGATGATAACATTCTCTCTTCTCTTTCTTCTCGGAAGCTTTTCTCTCTAGACTTCTTCTCAAACACCTTATCATGACCTGACATGTGTGCCAGGCGAGTTGTCTGTTGGTCCAAGTAGAAATTGACGTCCTCTTCCCTGGTCTCCTTCGTGAGCAGCCTGTTGCTTCTTATCTCCTCCACAACATCCTTTGCTCCAATATCAAATAACTTGTCTAAGTCCTTCAGAAAGTTAGCTCGTTTCTCTTCCTCGGGTTTGTTATTTCGTCCCTTGTTTTTAACAATTTTCCTGTACTTTTCATGGAGGATCATGAAACGGTTGACTGCATTTGGTCTAGTTAGTGTTTTAATCCTTGCCATATTCCAGAATGGCAAAATGACATCCACTGTATCATGGGCTAAAGACCTATTGTCACTGTTGGGATTATCATTCCTCAAATGCAGGAAATACTGGAACACCTGGCGATTAGTAGGAAGTTTAGAGCCCCTGATGCTAGAGCTGGGTTGCCCAATGAGATACACATCACTGAATGACCTTGTAGCAGGAGTTGCCACCTTTCTTCTCTTTTCAGTTGGTTCATCCCGTTCACTTGTATCGCTGACCACTTTCCCACAGCATAAATGTCTTCCAGATGCCATGTTGTCAGCAGTTCACAAATCTTAACAAATCAGCTTTAACTTACAATCTGAAATGAAGAGATAAAACATACTTAGTTATAATAAATTATATACATGCATTAAGAGTAACATTTTTGAGATAAAGTTATGTATTATATGATGGCATCCTTTCTAAGCATGAAAATATATATGTTTGTGCATTAAAATTAATTAAAATTAACACAGGTGTTCATGTGTTTACTACCATATACAAGAAAATCTTATTTGCTTTCATTTGGTACCACTTTCAATGCTATAGCATCAACCTCTGGAAAGCTACAATGAAAATAAGGACATAATATCCCAAATTTTGCAGCGTTTTTAAAAAACGTCAACAATAAAATTACATGGCTCTTGAGGCAGGCATAGCCAAGGTCCAAGATCACAATAACTGGTATATTTAGCGAATTTAGACCTTGGAGAATGGGAATAATATCAGTTTCCATATGTTTGAAGAAAAAGGTCAATTTTGAAGAGGTCTAATGACACATGTAACATGTTGCCCAGATGTAGAACAACTCGACGACCGTCAACCCCAACGTTGTGTGACCGTGGCCTTCCTCTTGTCTTCATCGTCTAGCCCAGTCGTATATTTACTGACGAATCGTTAATGGCACAGCACTGGTCCACGAGTTAAATAAAAGTAACACAGTCGTCAGCTCATCTTATCACTTGCTAAACACTTGCCGAGAATTGTTTGCGACCTGCTCTCGAAAGAAGCTGACTTCAAACTCAATCTATTTTGTTCTGAGTCTTAACTCGTAAATGTTTATTGCCGCAAACCTCGCCTGACGTAAAACCGTCCTTTGTCGTAAAACCAACCACTTTTCGTCAAATATGTCCTAAAACACTGTCACTCCTAAATATATTATTTCGTTTGTCTTAGTAACCGACAAAATCTGGGCATTGAACAATAGAAATTGACCACTTCCGTATTTTCTTGTGTGCGTTCATGAGTCATTTCCTAATGCTGGGAATTTTGCGGCATCCACAGTGTCACAAAACTAACCGCAAATAAACTGAAAAATACTTATTTAAATTTTCAGAAGAGGTTTTCTTCTGCTTTCAAAATTTAAGCGAAATATCATGCACTTACAAAGAGTTGAAGGAGGAGATCTATAACCTGCAAGAGCAGTAACTATGGCCAATTGATGGTGTGGGAGAGTCACACAGCCTGTCACCCGTTAAATGTTACATTTTAAGTGAAAGTTTTATTAAACTCATTTCATGACATCAATAAGATAGAAACTTACTTAATTTTACATTGAAAATACATAATAAAAATGAATTATTTGTGGAGAATATGTTTTTTAACATGTTTTTAACATGCTGGAAGAAACACTTACATTGCTAGACGATGGTGGAAGCTAAAACACACCTCGATTTCAGCGTAAAACTTAACATAAGAAGGGAATGCTGTGATGTTGCACTTATTTCCTGAAACAAAACAGCATATACAAAACAAAGACAAAAGCAAGGAGTCAAAGATAACGCGTTTTCGATTTGCTTGATCGAAGCTAAAGACCAAGTCAGCGTTCCAATATTTGTTTTTATACATATTTACACGGTGCATGGGAATTAACTCCCGCTTACCGGGTTAAAGGGAGATAAGCAGACATTACATCTCTCCTCTTCTTAATAAAAGTCACATATTTACACACACATATATATATAGTCCATGCTTTCTCGTATGTGTGTGCGTTTATGTATGGGGGGTTCAGTCCATAAGTCCATACTTCGATATGCACAACGTGCGTGGAGTTCCTAGGGATCCACCTGATTTCAGGAGGGGCCATAGAAGTACATTTAACCGAATTAATTTATTAATTAAGTCGACTTGTGTCAATGAGGAATCGTTTTTCTTTGCAACAGAATTGAAAACCTTACCTACATATTTATCTATGTGACAAAATCGTCTAGCCGAACAGGAGGGAGTCTCGTCCGCATTGGATTGCGTCTTACCACTGGTGGGTTATGTTTCGGAGTCGTCGGTGCTTCGGCTGGTTTCTCCGGTTCTAGACGTGGGTGGCACTCACGTCTGGAGTCTGGTTCCTCCGGTTGTGGACGTCGGTAGAATTCATCTTGAGAATCTGATTCTTCACTTTCTTCTCCAGGAGAGCTGTCTGGCTCTATTCACTTGAAGAGAGAGGAGTTTCGGGTTATTGGTAATCTCCCCTCTGTGCTATCACCATGCTACCCTTTATACTGGTAATTGTCAGTTTTGGGGAACTGAACGGTGGGAACAGCTTGCTGAGACGTTTATGCCTGACCAGCACCTTGTCACCTAGGCAGAGGGGCGAGACCTTTGTTCTTTTTGTGTCGACATGAGTCTTCATTTTTCTCTTCCCTCGCACATTATTCTCTGCTATGTGAGTGTGGATCGACTCTAACATGGGGTATTTTAGGACAGCAGCTATGCCGATTTTCATCTTCCTTCTAGTGTGGGCTTCAAATGGAGACATTTGAGTCGTACTGTGGGGGGGGCCGTACTGCCTTAGGAAATGAGTTAGCTGAGTCTTCCAGTGTATGTCCTCATCGGTGGTGGCGCGCACATATCTGTTTAGGGTTCTTATGAACCGCTCAATCACTGCATTTGCCTCGGGAAACATAGGAGTGACTCTTCTGTGGCGAAATCCTGTCTGGGTGGCAAAATCCTTGTATTCTTGCCCCTGAAAGGGGGGCCATTGTCTGACTTGACAATGTCGGGGTAGCCTTGTCTGGCAAAGATTGCGTCGAGGCAGGGAATGACTACTCTTGCCGATGTTGAGGGGAGTATTTCTACCTCCGGGAATATGCTGTAGTCGTCGATGGCGACTAGTACGTAGTCCCCAGATAGGAAAGGACCTGCGAAGTCCAGGGATATCTCAGTTCATGATGCAGCGGGGAGTGCTGTGGTGCGTATGGGCTCAAGGCGTGATGATGACATCGGGTTGGAAGCCTGGCAAGGGATGCAGTTGCGCACTGTCTCCTCCACTAGCTTGTTGATTCCAGACCTTCTCCCTCATTAGCTGCTTCGTCTTAACGATGCCTTGGAGTTCGCGGTGGGCTATGTCCACGGTTCTTTTCTGCAGGGTGGACGGGAGCCCCAAGCGGTGGCCCCGTAGAATGAGCCCATCATGTTCAGATACTTCGTCATTGAAACGTGTGAGACTGGATATATGCGAGTCATTCCAGTTCCGTCTGTAAGTGCAGTCATCACTTTCTGTAGCAGGGGGTATTCCCCTGTTGCTAGCCCTACCTATTCTATGGTGATGGATTTAGATATGGCATGATTAGCCACATATCTTATGTATGCCTCAGCCGCATTGTCTCTCTTGGGTTTGTGGTGAAGATGTCGGCTGAGGTAATCGATGGGGTTTAGGTCAACTTTTCCAGGTTGTACACTAAACTATACTCATATGGCATGAAGCTCAGGCGCCAGCGTTCAATTCTGGATGTGGCCGGCTTGAGGCTCTTGACGATACCGAGAAGTGGTCTGTGGTCAGCGGTGATGGTGAACCTTGACCCGTACAAAAAAAGGTGAAAGTGTTCTGCGGCGTATACAACGGCTAGCATCTCTCTTTCAGTCTGCGACTATCGCTTTTCCACGTCTGTGAGGGCACGGCTGGCATAACACAATACTTTCCTGTATTGTGTAAGCATCGTCCCTAATCTAACGGGGCTCGCGTCTACAAGGATATTTATCTCCTTGTTTTGATCATAATAGGCCATACCTCCAGCTCCAGTCAGAGATTTTTTTTAACTGGCTCACTGCCCTTTCTTCTGTCCCTGACCACCTCCATTTCCTGTCCTTTCTCGTGAATTGTCGGAGTGGCTCGGTGACAGTGGCATAGTGTGGGATTAACCTGGCCACGTATTTGACCATGCCCAGGAATGAGCCATCTTCTCCAACGTTAGTGGGTGATTTGCAGTTTGCAATTGCTGCAATTTTCCCTGGGTCTGGTGACACTCCATTTCCATTAAAGGTATGCCCGAAAAAAGTGATCTGTTTCACTGAGAAAAAACACTTTCCGTGTTTAGCCTGTCCCCAGCATTTTGTAGAAGCTCCAACGTGGACCTCAAACTGGCATCATGTGGGGCTTGGTCACGTCCGTAGACGATAATGTCGTCTGAGAGATTTTTGACTCTTGGAATGCCCCTTAAAAGATCCGCAATGACCTTTTGAAATATTTCAGAGGCTGCATTTAGTCCGAACAATAGTCTCTTGTACCGGAATATTCTAACTGGACTCCCCCAGCTTTAATTGGTGGTACGCGTTCGACAGGTCGAGCTTGCTGAACACTCTTGAGTAGTTTAAATCTGCAAACAGATCGTCCACTGTCGGCATCGGGTATTTGACCCTCTGAATTGCCTCGTTTGCTTTTTGCATATCTATGCAGATTCGCACGTTACTCGTCTTATTGGGGACTATCACCACGGGACTCGTCCAGGGGGTAGGCCCAGTAACATCCTCAATCACGCCCATTTCCTTGAGGCGTTTTAGTTCTGCCTTGACGTTCTTTCCTCACGTGGAAAGGTATTCTTCGATGTCGCTGTGTCACCGGTGGGACCGACGTGTAGATGTGTAGCTTGACAGTGGGT
This sequence comes from Sepiola atlantica, assembly GCA_963556195.1. Classification (NCBI taxonomy): domain Eukaryota; kingdom Metazoa; phylum Mollusca; class Cephalopoda; order Sepiida; family Sepiolidae; genus Sepiola; species Sepiola atlantica. The sequence continues at coordinate 225,718,995 of OY744517.1, forward strand.
CCGAAAATCCTTCCCATCTTCCAGTCGAATAATGAGGGGAATTTATCAGGTATAGATACCGTCACACGAAAAGTGAAGTTAAATGATATCATACCCAGTGCCTCGGTAGAGTGGCACTGAGTAGATTTTGTAGATTGTGTCCGAACAAGGGGTATTCGTGGTCGATGACAGAACATTTTCGCCTTTCAGCATACCCCTTTAAATTTTATAGGGGCGTTAATGAATCCACGAACGGACATGGATTGCTTGGACCGATACGCAAATATCTGCATGAATGTACTATATAACTTTGGTCTGTGTTGAAGATCGTCGTTGTGTCCGTGCAAATGTCGAATGCAGCGAATAAATTGTCACGTTTGTCCAACAACTTTTGCCAGTGGGTTCCAACCGTACTCGGATTCTCGTGGACGTTAAAGCTTGGGAAATTTTGTAATCCACTGTAGGCCATATCTCTGTTTATGTTTCGATTAAACGCGAGCTCGTTGCGTTTAAAGCCGCTTTTTTTGATTAAGCGTGAGTTTTTTCGTTTAAAATTCTCCTCGCCAATGTGATGTTGCACTTATTTCCTGAAACACAACAGTATATACAGAACAGAGACAAAAGCAAGGAGTCAAAGATAACGCGTGTGTTCGATTTGCTTGATCGAAGCTAAAGACCACGTCAGCGTTCCAATATTTGTTTTTATACGGTGCATGAGAATTAACTCCCGCTTACCGGGTTAAAGGGAGATAAGCAGACATTACAAATGCTGGTCGCGAATGTTGGAACCTGGGTCAAGACAATAATTTGACTTTGTCTCTAAAGTGAATGATTGAGACTTTCATGTGATTGGCAAAATCAATTAATAACAAGTTTCTGTGTTTTAAGTTAAAATAAAATCGTCTTCTTCCATTGTATATATCAGCTGCAAATGGCACTTTGAAATAAGAAAAGGCAATTGGAGTTACTGCCCCTTTTTAACTTACGCGTTGTTATGGGGTTCCTGTTTCAGTAACTTCGAATATCAAACAGACTTCATCTTCGGAAAACTAAAATATATTGTTCCAGCCCAAAATAATCTTGGGCAGGTTCTGTAGCAGTTTTCTTTCAAGCCACCATATTGTTTAAATATCAATGACTTCTTAGCTACCTGCTGATTGGTTCAAGAATCAGTTTCTCTAGCTATTTTTTCCAGTGCCTGTCGGCATCCTGCCTTTCCAGTTCCTGTCGACTTTCCTATCAACCCAGCCTCTCCTGCTACCAGTGATGGCATTCCTGTAGTTTCAGCATTTCCAGCTTCCAGTGACACCACCCTGTTATTTCAGTTTTTCTCTTCAGGTTATTACGTTTATGGTAATTAAACGTCTTTTAAACTGCGTTTGTCCTCTTTTTTGTCATTGTCGTTATTTGTTTTTGTCTACTTTCTTAGTTGTATGACCGATTGTTCAGGTGATCGTACCCCGCAAGAGTTTGAAAGCCAAATTACATGACAAAAAAGTGTAGCAAATATACAATAGCTAAAATTAAGACGTGTTCACCTCCTAAATAAGTTAGAAGTAGACTATAAAAATAATGAATCACACGCATCGAAATACATCACTTTAGTCGCCTACTAACTTCGACTGTGCATCCAGAAAATTACAATTATTTATGAAAGCTTTTCTAAAAACAATATTACTAGTCCCCCTGTAACCCTCTTTCAACTAAGTAAACCAAAGTATGTTCGCGCTAACAATTAAGTCCTCAAACACAACTCAAAACACCGGCAAGCGTAGCGGATCTATTATTCCACAAAGAACAAAAAACAGAATCATCGGTTTCATAATTCGCAAACCAGCCAATGAACGATCATTAAACAACATTCATAATAATGCTGAACGCTTTGATATTTTCATAACTCGGACTTAATTTAATGACATATACATTATCCGTAAGTACCCAAAGTACTTACACATCTCATCCAACCCCATTACTAAAAGTACAAAAACACTTTCCGTTTACAACGCGAAGTAAAAATAGTTTTTCCATGTTGTCATGAGCCAGCAAAAAGCCGTCAACGACTATTCCTACACCTCTCGCACACCTAATGATTACAAGGTAAGCAGTAGTGACCTAAATAATATTTCATGATTACGTATGTGTATCTGTTTACATATTTTATAATAAATATAAGTAATAAAATCGATTCCCGCCGTTTGAATGGTTTATTAAAATTATTATCAATTTTAATATCAATTTCATTTTTACTTAAATAAATCGAAATTGAAAACAAATAGCAATAACAATACATATCAAGAGGAGATGGACAGCTTTAGAGAAACTCCCAACCGAAACAACTGTCCTCAAAGCATGACATCAGCTCCAAGATATCTAAACCAAACACTAAGGGACACCACCCGAAAGCTCACCACAGTTTGTACACCATATATGAAGAGATTGTCGGAAAAAATCCAAAGAATATGCAATCCATAATTGATCAGGACAGCATTCAGGTGCGACTCAACTCTCCAAAAGAATCTGGTGAAAGTCAAACCTCCTACGGAAAAATGTATGACTAAGAACTGCGTGTATGCGATCCCATGTAAGTGTGAAAATCTACAGAGCTGAGACATGCTGCCAACTAACAAAAGGCTAGAAAGTGGTAACACGTGGAGATATCGAAGAATCGGCTATGGCTGACCACATATGGATTGAAAAGAGAAACCAACTACCCTTATGGAACGAAGAAAACATTATAGACAGAGAAGAACCGGGGAAAAGAAGCAGCGCAGATGTTGAGTAATAATGATTTACTAAGCAGATTTAGTATAGCATTTAATACAGTATGGGAACTATTAATTATAAATACTAGATACGGTTATAATATATATATATATATATATATATATATATATATATATACATATATACAGTGGTGTGTAATAATAAAAACAGTACTGATACATAATGATAAGACTACACATAAAAACAAGTCGCCTAAAATTCATACAAGAACTGCCCACAATGACTCGTGGCACAGTGGACATAGTACTAAGTTAAATGAAGTTCCATGTGATAGTCATCTGAAGGTTGGAGATTCAATTCTCGGTGCGGGCGATACAAAGAATTGCGATTAAATAAAGGGTTCCGTTCGAAATTCCGTTGATGGTTCAATCTCACCGACTCCCACATTTTTTTTTATAACCAAATTAGTATTTACTGTTGCCCCGGGCAACGGGGAGAGGGTGTAGTAAGGAAGACAAACTCTTGTCCGCAGATGAAAAAGACAGATAATTCCATTTTTACCTACGGAAGTGCACCGGGCAACGCCGGGTACCCTTGCTAGTCAATAATAAAATAGATCCTCAATTCTATCGAACGTAGGCTTTGCAATAACTCTAGCGAAGAGAATGTATTTCAGAAGTCAAGCAACATTTAGAATACAGTTCTACAAACTAGTGGGTAGTATTATGTTTCTGAATATTTGAGATGAGGATGCACTTTGTTTTCTACAAATGAATACCTAACGAAAAGCATTGTTTACCAAACCACAATACGTGCCAAAGAAAGATAACTAACAGGAAGTACTACGTGGGGATGACCTCGCTTGATATTAAAAACCATATATTATTACACCAACGGCACAAAAAACGCCGAATAAAACAGCCCTTGCGAACCATTACTAGGAGGTCAAAGAAACGCGGACGCTCACCAGTAATTGAATGGACTGAGGTAAAGGATCTCTTCCCTCTCCCTCTATCTGATGTTAGGGGCATTGATGTTCGTTTCAATGGATAACCTCATCCTTTTGTAACTTTATGATTTATGACGTCATAAAAAAGTTCCCAATGTATTATACTTTTGTTTGTAACATTTATGACGTCATATATTTCTTACATCATAAAGAATCTCCCCGAAGATGTGATGGATGAACTAATCATTTTGATGTCATCAATGTAACGAAGTACATTATGTCCATTTTTCCCAGATCTGGATGCCGTAATAAACAAAAATGATGCCTGGTTTATCAGAGGTTAATCGTATGGCGTCATCCTTTGGTGATGCCATTCTTTTCTCGCGCCATTCAGTGTACACTTAGATAACCAAGCAAATGTAACGATGTGGTTCTTTTTTTATAATGTGATTAAAAGCGACTGAACAGTTCTTGACTGTTTCTTCTCAAACTAACGTTCCGATCCTTTTGTTTTTAATTTAATAAAAGTATTCAAATCAACGTTTCTTGAAACTTTTAGAAACATTTCCAAACTTGTTTGTCCAACAATAAAAAAGCCTTTAAACTGTTTGTTACTTTTTCATTAATTTACCCGCTTTTCCTTACCGCGTGGCCGATGTGAGTGGGGTGAATTTTAACGGGATACATTTTGGGGTGGGGGTTTATGTGTGTGTGCACGTTTCTTACAATGCAGACATTCGATCATACGATGCCCCAAACTCCATGCAAACGTTTTTTTCTTACAGTGGGTGCGTGTGTACGTGCCTTTTTAAAGCACTTTTTAACACAATAGTTCATTCTAAATTAATGTCATAATTTACCTGATACTTTTCTTCGTCTCCTTCCTCGCTTGTCGTCGTCGTCATCTTCGTCGTCTAGTGTTATGACGTGGGATTTCTCAGATATTCTTACCTTCTTCGTCCTGTAGAATTCTTGATCGTCTAATGCGATGCATCTGATCACAAGGAATACCACCCTTTTGTACAACAAAGACAAAATTCAGAAGGCTGATTTGGAGAGGTTTATGAACGACGTTTATTAATCTCTTCTTTCCTGATAACGCCGGGGAGAAAGTCGCCGTTCTCCATTTGGTTTGTTTCACGGTTTCTGACTTAACTATTTTTTTTGACTGGGGGAAGGATATATGAAGTGGTTTATTCCCATCGCATTTGAGACCAAAACTTAAAGTTTAAGGCAATAATTAATAAAGTCCGTACCGCCTGAGATCCATTTACGAACTGATCACGATTTTCCTCTCGACAACAACATGTGCCGTCACAGTCCCCCAATTCCGTAATCCAATCACATAACCATATTTACTCTCGCTTTGTGCTTACCCGTTTGACATCAAATGCTTCATCTCGGTCAAATACTGTCTATGTATTATGACTTTGAGAATGAATAATTCGTGGGAAGAAATGCATTCATCCATAATATATGTCAGTTTAACTCTGAACGCAATCCAACAATTTAACTCAGGTCACAATCCATACTAGCTAACTTACATCCTTTCAGAAATATAGGGCTTCTCCGGCTGTAACACAAACAGGCACACAATCTCCAAGTAGTTTTAGCCCTATATATCGGTAGATTGATAGATGAGGAGAATATTGAAAACAAACGTAGTCATGATTATTAGAAACGAAATAATTGTGTTTTATAAAGTGTATTCAATGAAACATCAAGAAGAAACTGTCATTTATTTAACAACGGCTTCTCTAGTTTCTTTTGTCTCAGTTCTACAATTTGTATGATTGTTTCTGACGTTGAACGTCGTTCTGACATGATGTGTTCAAGTTCTATCGGAGTTGTATCTCGGTCTTGACTAATATCCGTAGCTTTCGAATCCGCTCGCTATTAATCTTTTTTGTAAACGCTGAATACCCTTCAATTTTCGTTTTGGGTGTTAAGACGATGTTGGATGCGATGGTTAGGCGTCCCTTTCTCTATAAATATAAAAAAATAAAATAAGTGTAATCTTTGTTGGGATGTGTTAGAAAGATAATAGCAAGGTACAGAAGAAAATACCGATATGAGAAGGAACATTGGGATAATTTGCAATTAGTTGGAAGGTTTAAGGGATGGAAAGACAGAGAACTGTAGAGAAATAGGTAGACAAAAATAACATTGTGAAAGAGTTAATCTTTCTTGAAAGAGATAAGGAAGATATTTAGAAGACATAGGTAAGAGTCGTGCACTTCAACGGGATAATGGATGTTGTACTAGTTACGTTCATTGACTAATCCCTTAATCTCTAGTATTATCAAGATTATTTGCCACTGATTTGGGTGCACTTCATGTAATGTCTAATCCTTAAAAACAACTTGTTGACACATCTCCTCGTTCTATCTTCTTTAATCGAAGCTATCCCGGAAAACAAAACGCATGGAATAACACAACATGGTGTCTAAATTACGGAACTACTAACCCAGACCTTGACAAAAATGGAAATCACGATAAACAATGATATTTTACGAGGCTTCGATGAAATAAATGAAAACAAAAGGGACACCCGCGTGCGCATTGCAAAAAAAGTAAGACGAATTTCACCCTCACCTTCTTAATAATTCGTTAAAACGACTTGCAAAATACCTCCCCGACATTCGTGGGAACAAATGTATTTATCCATAATATATGTCAGTTTAACTCTGCACTCAATCCAGCAATTTAACTCAGGTCACAATCCATACTAGCTGACTTACATCCTTTCAGAAGGATAGGGCTTCTCCGGATGTAACACAGACAGGCACACAATCTCCAAGTAGTTTTAGTCCTATATATCGGTAGATTGATAGATGAGGAGAATATTGAAAACAAACGTAGTCATGATTATTAGAAACGAAATAATTGTTTTATAAAGTTTATTCCATGAAACATCAAGAGGAAAGTGTTATTTATTTAACAACGGCTTCTCTAGTTTCTTTTGACTCAGTTCTACAGTTTGTATAATTGTTTCTGGCGTTGAACGTCGTTCTGGCATGATGTGTTCAAGTTCTATCGGAGTTGTATCTCGGTCTTGACTAATATCCGTAGCTTTCGAATGCACTCGCTATCATCATGTTTTGTAAACGCTGAATACCCTTCCATTTTCGTTGTTGGGCGTTAAGACGACGTTGGATGCGATGGTTAGGCGTTCCTTTCTCTAGAAATATAAAAAAAATCTTTGTTGAGATGTGTTAGAAAGATAATAGCAAGGTACAGAAGAAAATACCGATATTAGAAGGGACATGGCGATAATTGGTAATTAGTTGGAAGGGTTAAGAGATGGAAAGAAGGACAACTATAGAGACATAGGTAGACAAATATAGATAAGGAAGATATTTAGAAGACATATGTAAGAGTCGTGCACTGGAATGGGATAATGGATGTTGTACTAGTTACGTCCATTGCCTAATCCCTTAAACCCTAGTTTTATTAGGATTATTCGGCCCTGATTTGGGTGCACTTCATGTAATGGCTAAGTCTTAAAAAACAACTTGTTGACACATCTCCTCGCTCTGTGACAAAGTATCCGGGCCCCATAGGGATCGGGTCCCCTGATTACGCGCTAGTATGCATCTTGGTGATGATGCTAGGCCCTGCGTAGAAACGAAGTGGAGATATAAAACTAGTATATATTCGACGTGAAACCAGCTTATTAAAACAGCGGAAAAAGGCGCCGGGTTGTCTAAGCCAAGTTGTGTCTGATGTCAATCATGATCACCGCTACAACAGGTAGATACGGACCAGATGTTAGTCGAGGATTTAGCAAAATCCCTAATCAGCGTAATACTAATAAAAAGTCAACAAAATACATATGATCGGGTGAGTCAGTAATACACCTTGAGTCATGCGAGGCCGGAGGTCTACGCTGACTGGGCAAATAATCATCTAGGCCTGTCGTCATTAATTACGGTAGACGAACTTCGGCCACACGGCGAAAAAGAAAGGGTAATTGTTTTATGATAACGCTAAGCCAGAGAAAGAATCCCATTTATATATGTCGTTGAGAGAGGACGCGCCCGCCCCCAACTCTTGGGAGAAGAAGAAACGCAGAGAGAAATATGGCAGAAGAGGAGTGTGTGGCGATGGACATTTTCAATAAGAGTCTATGCGTCTTAACGCACGAGCGGTCAGGCAGATCCAACCGAGACGACGAGGAAACCAGTCGAGTGGCGTGTGCCGCTCGATAAGGAATAGAATAATAGGACGGTTCTCATCATCGTTTTCCTTAGATAGTTAATTTGTGACTAAGTAACCATTTTAAACGAATTCACACACACACGTAGAGACAGCGAGATAGCTTAGCGCAAACATCCTTTTACGGACACAGTAGACATTGAGCTAATGTAAAATAAATTATTTTATTTTATTAATAATTACTTTTCATACAAAAAGACCCCGACCGGGTTGTTGAACATTATTCTTTTCCTTTTGTTCTGCTTTGAATAATCTTTCGCCCTCACAGAATCAACCGATTGCTGTTCACCCAGTAATCGCTCGCTGATATAAACACTTTCAATGTGGGAGTTGGACGAGACGACAAGATCGATGCTGTCATCATCATATTCGTCGTTATTCCGGCCTAGAGTAATTTCGATCGACATTTTTTTTATTGCCACTACGACGATCGGCTGAAGAGTGTTCACGGTCTGACAAGATCTGCCGCGCGTGTGGGGTTCCTTGTTATAGCTTTATCTTCTTCAATCAAAGCCATTCCGGGGAAAAAACGCATGGAATAACATAACTTTGTGTCATTACGGAACTAATAACCCAGACCTTAACAAAAATGAAAATCACGATACACAATGATATTTTACGAGGCTTGGATGAAATAAATGAAAACAAAAGTGAAACCCACGTGCGCATTGTCAAAATGTAAGACGAATTTCACTTTCTTAATAATTCGTTACAACGACTTGCCAAATACCTCCCCCCCCCCGACAATAGACTGGTTCAGTTCGCACCTTGCACAGGAGATGGACAGATTCTTACGCCATGTCCAGCTTCAGTTTGACGGACCATTACAGGAAATCGAGGACGATATCAGACTGAACTACCTTCTACTATGGGCCGATGTCGAAGTGCAGGAAATAAGCGACACGTTTACTTTTTGAAAGGATGAAGCGAGCCAGTCGATACTTACATTAAATAGTTCAAACAATATGTAAGCCGGCGGTCGAATCTTCGTGAAGCCAGGCATGAACTGCCACAGTGTCGGCAAACATCAAACGAATTAGCACACGCTTTCCTGAAGCGCCTTCGTACGAAAATTAAACAAACCGAGTACGATCCTATCGTTTAAGAGACGCTGATAGTCGATCTTTTTATATTCGGCGTTGATGTAAAATCAACCCGGAAATCCGTAATGAACGAAAGGGAGCGATCTAAGGGTCGCAACAGACGGAGGAATCCCCTACCAAACAAATTGCGGTTATTCGTAGCCCGTTCGAAAAATGAGTGCACACGCGATTCATTTGAAAAACAATGAAAAGTTTGCACATTGCACATTCCGTGGCAAAAGCCATTATCGAAGAGAGTGTCCGGCAAAAGACGAAACATGTATTATATGAAAAGGGAAACTTTGCCGTTCAAAAAATAAAGAAAAACGCCAAAATGGCACAAAAACAAAAATATAAACACAGCAAAACCAAATAGAAGCGATTCTAGCGAGGATATTTATTTTCATTCTATTGATGAATTACCTTCACATGCCACAAAGATAAAATATTTTTAACAAGAAAAAACCCCACTAGATATCCAAGCAAAATGAGATACAGGAGCTCTGAGCAACATTCTACCAAAAAGTATTAATACAAAAACTAAATGAGGTGTCTCTTTAAAAGACTGCTGTGCAACTATTCGCTTTCGGAAGAGCAACAATTGAATAGGAAGGGACATGTTGGCTAGGAGTAGTGTTCCGTGACATATTTGCGGGCGAAATATTATATGTTGTAAATTCCAAGGGGCCAATATTGCTAGCGCTCCAAACATCACGCGAGTTGGATCTGGTAAGTTTAAACTTATCAATATAGTCTGACACTCCCGCCACAGATGAACATTTACTACAGACAAACCCTAACCAAAGATCGAGACGTCATAACAATAAAAAAACAAATTCCAGTGCCAAAAATGAATCTGAAATTTTCAGATATATTTTATTCCATTGGTTGTTTTCCTGGTGAATACACAATTCATGTAGACCCGACAATACCGCCAGTCGTGCACCCGCCTCGACGAATACCAACAGCTCTTAAAGTGAAATTCAAAGCAGAGCTGAAACCACTCGTAAACCAAGGCAGCATCACTCCGACAACAGAACCTACACCACGGGTTAATTCATTAGTATGTGACTATGTCTAATGGTTCAGTCAGAGAATAGTTAGATCCTAAAGATCTAAACAAAGCGGTTCGCAGACCACATTTTGTAATCCCAACATTCATTGACATTACATCTCAACTGCATGGCGCGAGATGGTTCACAATTTTAATATTAAGTCAGTATACTCATTATGCTACACAGAAAAAGCTACACCATTAATGAATTGCAATTAAAAGTCATGGGAAAGGTCAAGATAGAGAATTAGGAAGGAAGTATTCATTTCCGGTTAAGAGTTACTGAGAATAGCGACTGTATCTGATGTCCAGTAGAAAGTAAAAATATTTAGGGGACACTGACAGTTGTGAAGAGACGTTTATGAGGAGAACAATGAGATGGGTTTGAGAGATAGCGACAAGGAATGATCTCGACAGACAGATCGTCGACAAAGTACTGGGGTAGGGGTCGTACAAAGAGGTTAGTGTTAGCTTAGATTCTGAAGGTGAAAAATGGGAATTTAACTACGATGGATCCCCTTAACTAACGCACATACACACGTGTTAAACAAGTCAAGTTTTAACGATGTCTATGCCTGTGTTTGTTGTCTTTATTGTGTATGTTAATTGTAAACTATGCTTCGTGCCCGCTCGTTGATCGCCAATACTAGAATCGACACGGCCAGAATAAGAAGATAAAGAAGAAGAACCACGATGACATATGCGTCTTGAGGGTCATCGGTCGCCGACATAGTTATACCTGATATTTTTTTGAAAAAACAGAAAATAAGATAAACAATATGTGATCTACTTACTAAATCGACATGGTTTTTCCCGATTGCCTTTTCTCGTGTAACAAGTTGCTTTGCATTTGCCACAAAACGATTCTCTACAAAAATAATAAGACACAAGAGTCATGCGACTTCAATCTGAAGTGTGACAGTCCTACAAAAATAATAAAACACAAAAGTCATGCGACTTCAATCTGAAGTGTGACAATCCTATAAAAATAATAAGACACAAGAGTCATGCGATTTCAATCTAAAGTGTGACAATACTACTAAGATAATAAGACACAAGAGTCATGCGACTTCAATCTGAAGTGTGACAATCCTACAAAAATAATAAGACACAAGAGTCATGCGATTTCAATCTGAAGTGTGACAATCCTACAAAAATAATAAGACACAAGAGTCATGCGATGTAAATCTGAAGTGTGACAATCCTACAAAAATAATAAAACACAAGAGTCATGCGATTTCAATTTGAAGTGTGACAATCCTATAAAAATAATAAGACACAAGAGTCATACGATTTCAATCTGAAGTGTGACAATCCTATAAAAATAATAAAACACAAGAGTCATGCGATTTAAATTTGAAGTGTGACAATCCTATAAAAATAATAAAACACAAGAGTCATGCGACTTCAATCTGAAGTGTGACAATCCTACAAAAATAATAAGACACAAGAGTCATGCGATTTCAATCTGAAGTGTGACAATCCTATAAAAATAATAAGACACAAGAGTCATGCGATTTCAATCTGAAGTGTGACAATCCTACAAAAATAATAAAACACAAGAGTCATGCGATTTCAATCTGAAGTGTGACAATCCTACAAAAATAATAAAACACAAGAGTCATGCGATTTCAATTTGAAGTGTGATAATCCTATAAAAATAATAAAACACAAGAGTCATGCGATTTCAATCTGAAGTGTGACAATCCTATAAAAATAATAAGACACAAGAGTCATGCGATTTCAATCTGAAGTGTGACAATCCTACAAAAATAATAAGACACAAGAGTCATGCGATTTCAATCTGAAGTGTGACAATCCTATAAAAATAATAAGACACAAGAGTCATGGGATTTCAATCTTAAGTGTGATAATCCTATAAAAATAATAAAACACAAGAGTCATTCGATTTCAATCTGAAGTGTGACAATCCTATAAAAATAATAAGACACAAGAGTCATGCGATTTCAATCTTAAGTGTGACAATCCTACAAAAATAATAAAACACAAGAGTCATGCGATTTCAATCTGAAGTGTGACAATCCTACAAAAATAATAAGACACAAGAGTCATGCGACTTCAATCTGAAGTGTGACAATCCTACAAAAATAATAAGACACAAGAGTCATGCGATTTCAATCTGAAGTGTGACAATCCTATAAAAATAATAAGACACAAGAGTCATGGGATTTCAATCTTAAGTGTGATAATCCTATAAAAATAATAAAACACAAGAGTCATTCGATTTCAATCTGAAGTGTGACAATCCTATAAAAATAATAAGACACAAGAGTCATGCGATTTCAATCTTAAGTGTGACAATCCTACAAAAATAATAAAACACAAGAGTCATGCGATTTCAATCTGAAGTGTGACAATCCTACAAAAATAATAAGACACAAGAGTCATGCGACTTCAATCTGAAGTGTGACAATCCTACAAAAATAATAAGACACAAGAGTCATGCGATTTCAATCTGAAGTGTGACAATCCTACAAAAATAATAAGACACAAGAGTCATGCGATTTCAATCTGAAGTGTGACAATCCTATAAAAATAATAAGACACAAGAGTCATGCGATTTCAATCTGAAGTGTGACAATCCTACAAAAATAATAAGACACAAGAGTCATGCGATTTCAATCTGAAGTGTGACAATCCTATAAAAATAATATGACACAAGAGTCATGCGATTTCAATCTTAAGTGTGACAATCCTACAAAAATAATAAAACACAAGAGTCATGCGATTTCAATCTGAAGTGTGACAATCCTACAAAAATAATAAGACACAAGAGTCATGCGATTTCAATCTAAAGTGTGACAATCCTACAAAAATAATAAGACACAAGAGTCATGCGACTTCAATCTGAAGTATTACAATCCTACAAAAATACGATTTAAAACTGAACTGCGAAAATGCGATTTAAAACTTAATGACCAACGAAAATTCAATTTCATAATGAAACCGGACAGACAAAGGAAAATGCGATTTATAACTGAACTGTAAGAAACGGACGACAATACGATTTAAAAAAAGGGAAAATCCAACGAATATCTTATTTAAATTAAAACTTGAAAGACCATCGAAAATGCTTTTTCAAAACAAGGTAAAGTAAACATATATTTCAAATCGAATGTAGATAAACCAACGAAATTTTAAATTAAAGCGTGACAGAACAACGAACATTCTAAGTCAGACTGAAGCTTCACATGCCAATAAATGTAAAAAATCAATGAAAATGCCATCACAAATTGAAGATTGACAGAATAATAAAACTTTTATTTAACGCTGAAAAGTGACAGACGAATAAAAATGGCATTATAAATTAAAAGAGGGCAGAATTATAAAAATGCTATTTCAAACTGAAGAGTTACAGACTAATGAAAATTCTATTTCAATCGGTAGTGTGACAGACTAATGAACATGCCATTACATATCGAAGAGTGAAAGACCAATGAACATGCCACTTAAAGCTGAAGAATGCCAGACAAATGAGTATAACATTAAAAACTGATAAGTGACAGACTATTTAAGATTATAATTAAAATGAAGAATGACAGCCCAATGACATTTCTATTCTAAACATAATAAATCTGACATTTTAAACTGAAAGGTGACAGACAAATGAAAATAGTATTACAGACATAAGAGTTGCATACGAGTGAAAATGGCATTTCAAACTGAAGATTGACAGATTAATATAAATGTCATCTAAAACTGAAGAGTGACAGACTAATGGAAATTCCATTTCTAACTCAATATTTGTTGGTTAATAAAAATGTCATTTCAAACATAAGAGTGAGAGACTAATATAAATACCATAACAAATTTAAAGGTGACAAACTAAGGAAAATGCTATTTGAAGTGGAACATAACAGATCTATAAAAAAACGTCTATTTCAAGCTTAAGAGTGACAGACTCATGAAAATGTCATTACAAACTTAAATGACAGACTAGTAAAAATGCCATTACATACTATAAAAGTTACGGACTAATGAAAATGTCATTACAAACTTAAATGACAGACTAGTAAAAATGCCATTACAGACTATAAAAGTTACGGACTAATGAAAATGTCATTACAAGCTAAAATCACAGACTAGTAAAAATGCCATTACAAAATAAAAGAGGTAAACCTTATGAGTAACGGATTCATTTAAATTCCATTAAAAACTGAAGAGTTAGAGACGCCATTTCAATCAAAAGAGTGACAGACTTATATATATATATATATATATATATATATATATATATATATATATGTATATATATTAGTTTATGTATGTGTGTGGCGTGAGTTTGTGTGTTCACTTAAAGCTAACAATGCTATTATTCTAGTTGTATAGCTCCCTACTTCCAATTCTTTACTTGTCAAAATCCTTCTAAACAACATCTGTTAAAATCGAGTTAAAATCGAGTTTTACTCACTTACGATGAACTGTATCCGAATAATCCACCATCTCACTCCAAACAAAGCATCGTTCTGAGTATCCCTCGTTGAACCCCCTATTCCATCACTACCTGCCCCCGCCTCGAATTTGACCTAACTGCCTCTTTTAATCTCTAGAAGCCATAGGATAAACATTCAAACTGGCTAACCTCTTGGATTCTACTTGAAATCTCTCCAATATTTTGGACTTAAATACTTACAAAAATATTTACGAAGGTCCATTGAAGGTTTGCGATGGCCTCAAATTTCAAACCTACACCTTAACCAACCTTTTCACTACAGCAGAACCACACATTACGTTGTTGGATTAATTTCCTCTTGGATTTACAGTACTTGACTACATTTTTAACGATGAATCTTCTATCTTTCCATTCTTAAACTTCTCTTCACTTGACATTTTGTCACTGGAAAATTTTTAAATCGGGCATCGTTTTGCATTTTGACAACTTTCTCACACACTTACATCTATAACTGTCTCAAATTTATACATCTTTTTAAATTATGGGTTTTGGCTATTCCCCGCCAACGTATCTTTGTAATTTTTCTGGTGATAAGATACCATTCTTTGAAAATCTTGGCTTAAGGCAAGAAAGAAGAAACATGCTTTTATTGAATATATCTTGCATTGAACAACTGGAGATGAAATAGATTTGTCATTTTTTAATTTATTTTATTTCTCTTTTCTCTATCCCGTACATCCCGTAAATTCAAATGTTATTGGTATTTTTTGATCTCCTACAAAATTGTTAGTTATGATAAATAACAATTTTGTTGTAAACTTTCAAATTAATACTCAAAACAATTAGCAATTTATTGTTTTTTGATATATCGATGGCATTTCAACTTGTTTAAAATATATATGTATTAAACAAATTCAAATGTTATTGATATTTTTCATCAGCGATTGGCTGAGGGAACAACAAAGAATCTGATTGGTTAACTAGCAAGCCATGTATATAAAAACACCTGACAAAAATAACTCCATGCATTTAGCCTGACGATTCCCCCGGGGATGAAACACGGGAGCCTCTGTGTAGCTTGATTGCCATATATATTTTCATTGCTTACTACCTAGCTCTACTTACGTATCGAGCACTGTTGAAGTAAATACTGAAACCGACACATAAAAAATTATATCTCCTTATAATATCTTATGTGAATACATCAAGTACTATATATATATATATATATATATATATATATATATATATATATATATATATATATATATATATATATATATACTTTCTAAACTACACGACCACATGCACAAATATATAGCAATGGCATATCAACTTGTCAAATGTTATTGATATTTTTCATCTACAAAATTATTACTTAAGATTAAATCATAACTAACAATTTTGTTGTAAACTTTCAAATTAATACTCACAACAATTAGCAATTTGTTATTTTTTGATCTAACTATTAGTAGTAAACCGCATTATGAACTTCATCTCTGTCGTCTGAAACCTCCTGGGCCAAACCAACACCAGTTACCCCGGAATTATCTCAAGATTCCAGTACATTTTGACGGCAAATGCAAGTTTAAAAATGTATTTCTGTTCGTCTCTCATGATGTGTTTTTTGTTTTTACTTACATGCAAAGTGGATTGCGAACACCTTCACAAGGCGGGACATCACACGTGACTAGTTTACACTCCTCGTCTAAAACAAAGAATACATATATTACATGGTTGGATCAAGTGTTTATCTCCGTTCTTAATACGCTTTAAATTACTGAAGGCGACTCTTTTTCTATTCTCCTTTCATCTCTTTCCCTCTATTTCACTCTTAAATCCTCTCTTTCTATTCTCTTTCCATCTCTTTCTCTCTCTTTCCTATTCAAACTCTCATTTTCTCTTCTCTTTCAATCTCTTTCTCTCTCCTTCTCAAACTCTATATGTCTTCTCTTTCCATGTCTGTCTCTCTCTTTCTTTCTGAAAGTCTTTTTCTCTTTCTTTCCCTCATAAACTTTCATTTTCTCTTCTATTTCCATCTTTTCTCTCTCTCTTTTCTCTATCAATCCCTCTCTGTCTTATCTTTTTATCGCTTTCTCTCTCTTTCCCTCTAAAACTCTCTCTGTCTTCTCTTTCCATCCTTTTCTCCCTCTTTTCCTCTCAAACTATCATTTTCTCTTCACTTTCCATCTCTTTATCTCTCGTCTCTTCTCAAACTCTTTCTTTCTCTTTTCTTTCCATCTTTTTCTCTCTTAAACTATCTCTTTCCATCTCTTTCTCTCTTTTTCCCTCTCAAATTCTTTCTTTCTCGTCTCTTTCCATCTCTCGAAAAGCATATTTCCCTCGATTCATGTTTGTTTATTATTTTAATTTTTATACGATCCGTAGAAAGTTGAACGAACGATTACAATTGTATTTGACTAATTCTATCGACGATTACGTAGTCTGGCTCTTCCATCGCACTCCTAGTTCTTTCAGTTTGGCCGTCCATTTCTTCTGTTACACTCCCGAATTGACTTATTTTTAATTTACCCATTTTTATTGAAATGTGACGTCATTTTCAAATTGTCTTTGTTTTAATTCATTATAGTTTTGACTTTACAGTTTCCATAATTTCATTGTTGTAACTTACTCTGGAATCTCATTATTCGCTGTTACTTTTCAAAAATCGTTGTTTTGTTATTCTCTAAGTCGAACAATTATCTGAAATAAATATATTTTTCGTTGAGTTTCCTCTCAATTTTTTTTTCAATTCTCAGATCGCCATTTTAACCCCATTGTAGAAGCGCGGACATTATTGTGTCTTAGAAAAAAATGCTAAGATCCACGCTTGTTTAAAGAAATGTTTAAATGAGTAAAAACAAATAAAGCATGTATGAAAGTTAAATGAAAGATAAGGGATGCATAAATTGCAGGAAGAATAAAGCGTAATTTAAAGGTAACACAGAATATTTATATATTTACAAATTACAGAACATTAAGTGTTCATTTCAAGAGTGCAGTTAGAGAAAGGATAAATGTTCATGCTTGTGATTTATGAATGTGTATGGATGTGCGTAGTGTAGCTATGTGTCAAAGTGTGTGAATGTGCGTGTCACCTTTTGTTCGTGGTTGTACGAATGTGTATGCGTGACAGTTGATAATTCATTTAGGCATTTGTATGTGTATGTATCTTTGTCTGCAGTGTGTGGTTGTATGCGCTGAAGAATGATAGGGGTATAAGCCTTAGTGTATGTGTGTGGGGTGTGTTTAATAGTCAGCAGAAAAAGAAGGAAAGAGAAAGAGGGAAAAGAGGCAGATTTGGTTGCGCGGTTTGCTTTAATATTGGTTCACAATGATTTGGCGGACGTAGCACAGAGCACGCCACGTGATCAACATTTTTGTCTTTTTGCGCCTTTTTGTTCAAGTGTCTCTGGGAGCTGATTTTTATTCCCCGAGTTTGAGCTATTCTTTTTTTAAGTGAATTTGGGTTGGTTTCTGTTTTTGTATCCACGCCGTTTCTTGATAAAATAGAGGATGTCAATCTGATACCACCTTAAATTCCCTTTTCTCTTGATTTTAACAACTTTATTTACAATCTGTTGTGTGGGTTCCCTTAAAGAATACTATATTTACATATTGTTTAATAAATATTCATAAAATAGCGTTGATACAATAAAGCGATTGGTGCGATTATTTGCGATTATAATAAGCGGATTCCGTAATAAATGTCATCTGCACTTACACAATGAGGTGGAATTCACCGTTAAAAAATAGAAAGCGGCAAAAATGGCGAGTTTAAACATCGTGCGTCTTTGAGATTTGCTGAAAGGCGACAAAAAGAAGACAACATTAGTCACAGTGTTTTTCAAAATCGGATATGTTTTCTGAAGATGTTATAAGCGTTACAAGATGACATTTCAAATTTAAACATGACAGACCGAAGGACGGGTAGAGGCTCACAGGAAAATGCGCCAGAAAAAAATGACAGTCCACATTCTCGTGTGAGGAGACAAAAGAAAATGATATTTCAAACTTTAACCTGACAGACCAAAAAGTTATATTTCAAAATTGAGCGTGCCAGACCAGTTACACTGCTGTTTGAAAGTGTGAATACGAATGAAAATGCATTGTTACTATTGTGCGTAACAGGCCAAGCAAATGCTATTTTTAAAAGTTACGTGTACCAGATGTTATTTAAGATTGATTGTGATAGACAAAGCAACATGTTATTTCAAAATTAACTGTGCCAGATAATACTAAATTCTATTTTAAACATAAGTGTGACAAACCAAAAAAAATGCTATTTAAAATTACGTGTTACAGACCAAAGAAAATGCTATTTAAAAATTACGTGTGACAGACCAAAGAAAATGTGATTTCAAAATGACGTGTGGCAGACCCCAAACGATATGTCAAAATTACGTGTGACAGACCCAAAAAATTATTGTTTTAAACTTAAGCCTGACAGACTGAAACATATTAATTCAAAACTTTAGTAAATCTCTGAAGCCCAGTTAAAGTGCAGGTATTGCCAGGATAAATTCTGTAAAGAATACTCGGTTATGTAAATGAATAAGAGTTCGTTTGAATTGTCTAAGAACGAATCCTGATAGAAATGCGACGACCATTAGTAAAATATGATCATGAAATTGGTAAAAGGACAATGGTTGGATATCTGTTTGTGAAGGACAGTTGGGAATCGCAAATAGGAAATCTGACACCATAAACAGATCATCAGCACCATCAGAACTATGCCATAACGTAGAACTCCACTCCAACCAGCGATAATAGTTTTCTAACAAAAAATGTTATTTCTCAATTTTCCATGACTCGATTTCGGAATTGTTTTCACAGATTATCTTGCAGTCTGTTATAAAAGTGTTGCTAAAAATACGCATCAACTCACAGCTAGTATTTGCAAAATAAAATATATTTCGAAATAACTAAATTTTTAAAACAACCACAATTAACGTTTTTTGGTGAAAATAATTGGTAAATAAATAAAATAAAGAATAATGACGTTTATAGTTTACACTTATGTGATGTAATTAAATATATAATAATATATAGTTCATTTAATATAATAATAAACATCTTATTAACCCATATAACCACCATTGACTTTTATAACGTCAAACTGTATCGTATCAACTGAATCAATTATTCCTTTATTGTGGCGTATTGTACTGCCCTTGTTGCTTACTATAAATCCGTTTTTTACGTAAATTAATGGCCATTTGCATAGAAATCCTGTTCGATGAAATACCAAAGCGTTTTGATTGTGTTTACAACTGGGAGCATCGGGGCCAGATAATCAATTTTGTAACTATGATGTCCAAAAATGCTTAGAATGCTTGAATGTCGTGGGTAAGTTGAGAAGGAGCATTGTCATGCATAACAACAAAGTCCCTTATTAAAGCAAAACGTATTTCATCTAGCTAAGGTTCCATAGATTATCTCAAAAGATTACAATAAGCAGCAGATGGAATATCTACTCCTTTATATATATATGTATATACATGGCGACTCATTTTCTGGCAATTTAACGACGGGAGGTCTTTTAAGCCGTTTCCATTATTATGATTTCTTTTGTCTCCTTCAGTTAGTGATGTTGTACATTCCATTGTTGTTTGCAAGTCAAAAAGCTATTATGTCTAACTAGCTTTAAATACGAAAAATAACAGGTTATGGACTGCATCGAACTATTCACAACAATATGCAAATCAATTAAAGTATGTTATCATAATGTCCCAGAATTAGTTAACAGAATGTTGAGTAAATAAACATTTTTATTTGAAAGCTATTATTGCTGGTCGCAGTATAGGTGGAATGCGTCAGTGTCGTAAAAAAATATGTCAAAAATATACGAAACGGATTCACCGAGATCAAAAGAGGCAAGGCTATGATTTCGAATCTCGCAATGCACATGTGCGAGTCTTCTTTGTGCTTTAAAATTGTGAGATTTATTCTCACATGTCGCACGTAATAATCCAGGAATGGTAAATAATTCTGAGTATACCTAGCAAACAGTTTTATATTATAAGAAAACAATTATTATTGAAAATGTGTTCCCATATTATAAGTATTACGTTATTATTGAAAATGTGTTCCTATTATATCAGTATTCAATTATTATTGAAAATGTGTTCCTATTATAATAGTATTCGATTATTATTCAAACTGTGTTCCCATATTATGAGTATTCAATTATTATTGAAAATGTGTTCCCATATTACGAGTATTAAATCGTTATTGAGAATGTGTTTCCATATTATGAGCATTCAATTATTATTAAACATGTGTTCCCATTTTATGAGTATTAAATCATTATTGAAAATGTGTTTCCATATTATGAGTATTCAATTATTATTAAAAATGTGTTCTCATATTATGAGTATTCCATTATTATTAAAAATGTGTTCCCATATTATGAGTATTCAATTATTATTAAAAATGTGTTCTCATATTATGAGTATTCAATTATTATTAAAAATGTGTTTCCATATTATGAGTATTCAATTATTATTGAAAATGTGTTTCCATATTATCAGTATTCAATTATTATTGAAAATGTGTTTCCATATTATGAGTATTCAATTATTATTAAAAATGTGTTCTCATATTATGAGTATTCAATTATTATTAAAAATGTGTTCCCATATTATGACTATCTAATTATTATTGAAAATGTGTTTCCATATTATAAGTATTCAATTATTATTAAAAATGTGTTCCCATATTATGAGTATCTAATTATTATTGAAAATGCGTTTACATATTATGATTATTCAATTATTATTGAAAATGTGTTCCCATATTATGAGAATTCAATTATTATTGAAAATGTGTTCCCATATTATGAGTATTCAATTATTATAAAAAATGTGTTCCTATATTATGAGTATCCAATTATTATTGAGATTGTGTTCCCATATTATCTGTATTCTATCATTATTTAAAATGTTTTCTGATTATATGAGTATTCCCTCATTTTTGAAAATGTGTTCCCATATTATAAGTATTAAATTACTATTGAAAATGTGTTCCCATATCATGATTAATCAATTATTCTTGAAAATGTGTTCCTATTATATGAGTATACAATTACTATTAAAAATGTGTTCCTATTATATGAGTGTACAATTATTATTGAAATTGTGTTCCTATTATATGAGTATTGAATTATTATTGAAATTGTGTTCTCATATCATGATTATACAATTATTATTGAAAATGTGTTCCTATTATATGAGTATTGAATTATTATTGAAATTGTGTTTCCATATTATGAGTATTCAATTATGTTTTAAAATGTTCTTTCAATATTATGAGTATTCAATTACTATTTAAAATGTGTTCCTATTATATGAGTATACAATTATTATTGAAAATGTGTTCCCATATCATGATTATTCAATTATTATTGAAAATGTCTTCCTATTATATGATTATTCAATTATTATTTAAAATGTCTTCCTATTATATGAGTATTCAATTACTATTGAAAATGTGTTCCTATTATATGGGTATTCAATTACTATTGAAAATTGGTTCTAATATTCTTAGTATTACATCATTATGGAGAATGTGTTCCCATATTTTCAGTATTCAATCCTTTTTTTAAATGTGTTCCCACTATATGAGTGTTCAATTATTATTGTAAATGTGTTTCTATATTATAAGTAGTCAATTATTATTAAAAATGTGTTCCCATGTTTAGATTATTCAATTATTATTGAAAATGGGTTCCCATATTATGATAAATCAATTATTATTGAAAATGTATTCCAATATTGTGATTATTCAATGATTATTGAAAATGTGTTTCCACATTATTAGTATTAATTTATTATAAAAAATGTGTTCCTATATTATGAGTATTCAATTATTATTTAGATTGTGTTCCCATATTAACTGTATTCAATCATTATTTAAAATGTGTTCTGATTGTATGAGTATTACTTCATTTTGTAAAATGTGTTCCCATATGATGATTTTTAAATTATTATTGAAAATGTGTTCCTAATATATTATATGAGTATTCAATTATTATTGAAAATGTGTTCTTATTAAAAGTAGTATACAATTACTATTGAAAATGTGTTCCTATTATATGAGTATTGAATTATTATTTAAATTGTGTTTCCATATTATGAGTAATCAATTATGTTTTTATATGTGCTTTCAATATTATGAGTATTCAATTACTATTGAAAATGTGTTTCTATTATATGAGTATACAATTATTATTGAAAATGTGTTCCCATATTATGATTATTCAATTATTATTGAAAATGTGTTCTTATTATATGATTATTCAATTATTATTTAAATGTGTTCCCATTATATGAGTATTCAATTACTATTTAAAATGTGTTCCTATTATATGAGTATTCAATTATTATTGAAATTGTGTTTCCATATTATGAGTATTCAATGATGTTTTAAAATGCGATTTAAATATTATGAGTATTCAATTTTTATTGAAAATGTGTTTCTATTATATGAGTATACAATTATTATTGAAAATGTGTTCCAATATTCCTAGTATTCAATCATTATTGAGAATGTGTTCCCATATTTTCAGTATTCAATCCTTTTTTTAAATGTGTTCACATTATATGAGTGTTCAATTATTATTGAAAATGTGTTTCCGTATTATAAGTAGTCAATTAATATTGAAAATGTGCTCCCATATTATGAGTATTCAATGATTATTGAAAATCTGTTTCCATATTATAAATATTAATTTATTATAAAAAATGTGTTCCTATATTATGAGTATTCAATTATTATAGAGATTGTGTTCCCATATTATTTGTATTCAATTATTATTTAAAATGTGTTCTGATTATATGAGTATCCCCGTCATTTTTGAAAATGTGTTCCCACATCATGATTATTCAATTATTATTGAAAATGTGTTCCTATTATATAAGTATTCAATAATTATTGAAAATGTGTACCCATTATATGAGTATTCAATTATTATTAAAAATGTGTTCCCATTATATGAGTATTCAATTATTATTGAAAATGCGTTCCCATTATATGAGTATTACATTATTATTGAAAATGTGTTCTTATTATATGAGTATACAATGATTATTGAAAATGTGTTCTCATATCATGATTATTTAATTATTATTGAAAATGTGTTCCTATTATATGATTATACAATTACTATTGAAAATGTATTCCTATTATATGAGTATTCTAATTATTATTGAAAATGTGTTCCTATTATATGAGTATTCAATTATTATTGAAATTTTGTTTCCATATTATGAGTATTAAATTATGTCTTAAAATGTGCTTTCAATATTATGAGTATTCAATTATTATTTAAAATGTGTTCCCATATCATGATTATACAATTATTATTGACAATGCTTTCCTATTATATGATTATTCAATTATTATTTAAAATGTGTTCCTATTATATGAGTATTCAATTATTATGGAGATTGTGTTCCAATATCATGAGTATTCAATTATGTTTTAAAATGTGCTTTCAATATTATGATTATTCAATTATTAGTGTAAATATGTTCCGATATTAAATCATTATTGAGAATGTTTTCCTATATTCTAAGTATTCAATCCTTTTTTAAAATGTGATCTCATTATATGAGTTTTCAATTATTATTAGAAAATGTGTTTCCATATAATGAGTATTCAATTATTATTCAAAATGTGTTTCCTTAGTATAAGTATTCAGTTATTATTGTAAAATGTGTTCCCATGTTTTGATTATTAAATTATTATTGAAAATGTGTTCCCATATTATGATTATTCAATTATTATAGAAAGTGTTTTCCCATATTATGATTATTCAATTATTATTGAAAATGTATTCCGATATTATGAATATTCCATTATTATTAAAAATGTGTTTCCATGTAATAAGAATTAAATTATTATTGACAATGTGGTCCCATATTATGAGTATCTAATCATTATTTAAAATGTGTTCCAATATTATGAGTATTCAATCATTATTGAAAATGTGTTTCTACTATATGAGTATTCAATTATTATTCACAATGTGTTCAAATATTATGAGTATTGAATTATAATGGAAACTGGGTTCTCCATATTATGATTATTCAATTATTATTGAAAATGTGTTCCCATATTATTATTATTAAATTATTATTGAAAATGTGTTCCCATATATGATTATTCAATTATTATGGAAAATGTATTCCCATATGATGATTATTTAATTAGTATTGAAAATGTGTTCCCATATTATAAGTATTCAAGTATTTTTTAAAATGTGTTCCCAATATTATAAGTATTCAATCATTATTGAGAATCTGTTCCCATATTATCAGTATTCAATCATTATTTATCATGTGTTTCCATATTATGAGTATTCAATTATTATTCAAAATGTGTCCCCATATTATGATTATTCAATTATTATTGAAAATGTGTTCCTATTATATGAGTATTCAATTATTATTGAAAATGTGTTCTCATATTATGAGTATTCAATCATTATTAAAAATGTGTTCCCATATTATGTGTATTCAATCATTATTAAAAATGTTTTCCCATATTATGAGCATTCAATCATTATTAAATATGTGTTCTTATTATATGAGTATTCAATTTTTATTGTACATGTGTTCCTATTATATGAGTAACTAATTATTATTCACAATGTGTTCTAATATAATGAGTAGTCAAGTATTATTGAAAAGTAATTCCCATATAATGAGTATTCAATCATTATTAAACATGTGCTCTTATTATATGAGTATTCAATTATTATTCACAATGTGTTCTAATATCATTAGTATTCAATTATTATTGTAAATGTATTCCCATATGATGCTTTTTCAATTATTATTGAAAATGTGTTCCCATATGATCATTAATCAATTATTATTAGAAAATGTGTTCTTATATTATGATTTTTAAATTACTATTGAAAATATGTTTCCATATTATTAGTGTTAAAGTATTTTTACAAATGTGTTCGCATATAATGTGTATTCAATCATTATTGAGAATGTGTTCCCATATTATGAGTATTAAATTATAATTGAAAATGTTTTCCCATATTATGAGTATTCAATTATTATTGAAAATGTGTTCCCATATAATGATGAGTATTCAAGTATTATTAAATATGTTTTCCAATATTATGAGTAGATAATTATTATTGAAAATGTATTCCCATATTATAAGAATTTAATTATTATCGAAAATGTGTTCCAATATTATGAGTATTCAATCATTATTGAAAATGTGGTCCCATATTATTAGTATTCAATCTTTATTGAAAATGTACTCCTATTATATGAGTATTCAATTATTATTCACAATGTGTTTTAATAGCATAAGTATTCAATTATGAATGAAAATGTTTTCCCATATTCTATTTATTCAATTATTAATGAAAATGTTTTCCCATATTATGATTATTCAATTATTAATGGAAATGTTTTCCCATGTTGTTAGTATTACATTATTGTTGAAAATGTGTTCCCATATTATGATCATTCAATTATTAATTAAAATGTATTCCCATATTATGATTATTCAATTATTAATGAAAATGTATTCCCATATTATGATTATTTAATTATTATTGAAAATGTGTTCCCATGTTGTCAGTATTACATTATTATTGTAAATGTGTTCCCATATTATAATTATGCAATTATTATTGAAAATGTGTTCCTATATTATGATTATTAAATTATTATTGAAAATGTGTTCCTATGTTGCGAGTATTACATTATTATTGGAAATGTGTTCCCATGTTGTCAGTATTACATTATTATTGAAAATGTGTTCCCATATTATGATTATTCAATTATTATTGAAAATGTGTTCCCATGTTGTCAGTATTACATTATTATTGGAAATGTGTTCCCATATTATAATTATGCAATTATTATTGAAAATGTGTTCCTATATTATGATTATTAAATTATTATTGAAAATGTGTTCCTATGTTGCGAGTATTACATTATTATTGGAAATGTGTTCCCATGTTGTCAGTATTACATTATTATTGAAAATGTGTTCCCATATTATGATTATTCAATTATTATTGAAAATGTGTTCCCATGTTGTCAGTATTACATTATTATTGGAAATGTGTTCCCATATTATAATTATGCAATTATTATTGAAAATGTGTTCCTATATTATGATTATTAAATTATTATTGAAAGTGTGTTCCTATGTTGCGAGTATTAAATTATTATTGAAAATGGGTTCCTATGTTGCGAGTATTAAATTATTATTGAAAATGTGTTCTTATGTTGCGAGTATTAAATTATTATTGAAAATGTGTTCCCATGTTATGATTATTCAATTAATATTAAAAATGTGTTCCCATATTATGATTATTCAATTAATATTAAAAATGTATTTCAATATTATAAGTATTAAATTGTTATTGAAAATGAGTTCCCATGTTTTGATTATTCAATTATTATTGAAAATGTGTTCCCATATTATGAATATTCAATTATTATTGAAAATGTGTTTTCATGTTTCAAGTATTCAATTCTTTTTGACAATGTATACCCATATTATAAGTATCTAATCATTATTGAAAATGTGTTCCAATATTATCAGTATTCGATAATTATCGAAAATGTGTTCCCATATTATCCGTATTCAATCATTATTGAACATGTGGTCCAATTATATGAGTATTGAATTATTATTGAAAATGTGTTCTGATTATATGAGTATCCAATAATTATTCACAATGTGTTCGAATATTATGAGTAGTCAATTATTATTGAAAATGTGTTCCCATATTATTATCATTCAATTATTATTGAAAATGTGTTCCCGATATTATGATTATTCAATTATTGTTAAAAATGTGTTTCTATGTTATAAGTATTCAATTATTATGGAAAATGTGTTCCCATATTATGATTATTCAATTTGTATTGAAAATAGGTTCCTATATTATTAGTATTAAAGTATTTATTTAATGTGTATTCAATCATTATTGAGAATGTGTCTCCATAATATCAGTATTCAATTATTATTTATAATGTGTTCCCATATTATGAGTATTCAATAATATTTTAAATGTGTTCCCATATGATGATTATTCAATTATTATTTAAAATGTGCTCCTATATTATGAGTATTCAATCATAATTTAACATTTGTTCTCATATTATGAATATTCAATCATTATTAAAAATGTGGTCCCATATTATTATTAAATCATTATTAAAAATGTGTTCCCATATTATGAGTATTCAATACTTATTGAAAATGTGTTCCTATTATATGATTATTCAATTATGATTGAAAAGGTGTTCCCATATTATGATTAT
The DNA here is from genome assembly GCA_963556195.1 of Sepiola atlantica. Taxonomy (NCBI): domain Eukaryota; kingdom Metazoa; phylum Mollusca; class Cephalopoda; order Sepiida; family Sepiolidae; genus Sepiola; species Sepiola atlantica. Next base: position 225,746,728 of record OY744517.1, read on the forward strand.
TCAATTATTATTAAAAAATTGTGTCCATGTTATAAGTATTCAATTATTATTGAAAATGTGTTCCCATATTATGAGTATTCAATACTTATTGAAAATGTGTTCCTATTATATGATTATTCAATTATGATTGAAAAGGTGTTCCCATATTATGATTATTCAATTATTATTAAAAAATTGTGTCCATGTTATAAGTATTCAATTATTATTGAAAATGTGTTCCCATATTATTATTATTAAATTATTATTGAAAATGTGTTCCCATATATGATTATTCAATTATTATGGAAAATGTATTCCCATATGATGATTATTTAATTAGTATTGAAAATGTGTTCCCATATTATAAGTATTCAAGTATTTTTTAAAATGTGTTCCCAATATTATAAGTATTCAATCATTATTGAGAATCTGTTCCCATATTATCAGTATTCAATCATTATTTATCATGTGTTTCCATATTATGAGTATTCAATTATTATTCAAAATGTGTCCCCATATTATGATTATTCAATTATTATTGAAAATGTGTTCCTATTATATGAGTATTCAATTATTATTGAAAATGTGTTCTCATATTATGAGTATTCAATCATTATTAAAAATGTGTTCCCATATTATGTGTATTCAATCATTATTAAAAATGTTTTCCCATATTATGAGCATTCAATCATTATTAAATATGTGTTCTTATTATATGAGTATTCAATTTTTATTGTACATGTGTTCCTATTATATGAGTAACTAATTATTATTCACAATGTGTTCTAATATAATGAGTAGTCAAGTATTATTGAAAAGTAATTCCCATATAATGAGTATTCAATCATTATTAAACATGTGCTCTTATTATATGAGTATTCAATTATTATTCACAATGTGTTCTAATATCATTAGTATTCAATTATTATTGTAAATGTATTCCCATATGATGCTTTTTCAATTATTATTGAAAATGTGTTCCCATATGATCATTAATCAATTATTATTAGAAAATGTGTTCTTATATTATGATTTTTAAATTACTATTGAAAATATGTTTCCATATTATTAGTGTTAAAGTATTTTTACAAATGTGTTCGCATATAATGTGTATTCAATCATTATTGAGAATGTGTTCCCATATTATGAGTATTAAATTATAATTGAAAATGTTTTCCCATATTATGAGTATTCAATTATTATTGAAAATGTGTTCCCATATAATGATGAGTATTCAAGTATTATTAAATATGTTTTCCAATATTATGAGTAGATAATTATTATTGAAAATGTATTCCCATATTATAAGAATTTAATTATTATCGAAAATGTGTTCCAATATTATGAGTATTCAATCATTATTGAAAATGTGGTCCCATATTATTAGTATTCAATCTTTATTGAAAATGTACTCCTATTATATGAGTATTCAATTATTATTCACAATGTGTTTTAATAGCATAAGTATTCAATTATGAATGAAAATGTTTTCCCATATTCTATTTATTCAATTATTAATGAAAATGTTTTCCCATATTATGATTATTCAATTATTAATGGAAATGTTTTCCCATGTTGTTAGTATTACATTATTGTTGAAAATGTGTTCCCATATTATGATCATTCAATTATTAATTAAAATGTATTCCCATATTATGATTATTCAATTATTAATGAAAATGTATTCCCATATTATGATTATTTAATTATTATTGAAAATGTGTTCCCATGTTGTCAGTATTACATTATTATTGTAAATGTGTTCCCATATTATAATTATGCAATTATTATTGAAAATGTGTTCCTATATTATGATTATTAAATTATTATTGAAAATGTGTTCCTATGTTGCGAGTATTACATTATTATTGGAAATGTGTTCCCATGTTGTCAGTATTACATTATTATTGAAAATGTGTTCCCATATTATGATTATTCAATTATTATTGAAAATGTGTTCCCATGTTGTCAGTATTACATTATTATTGGAAATGTGTTCCCATATTATAATTATGCAATTATTATTGAAAATGTGTTCCTATATTATGATTATTAAATTATTATTGAAAATGTGTTCCTATGTTGCGAGTATTACATTATTATTGGAAATGTGTTCCCATGTTGTCAGTATTACATTATTATTGAAAATGTGTTCCCATATTATGATTATTCAATTATTATTGAAAATGTGTTCCCATGTTGTCAGTATTACATTATTATTGGAAATGTGTTCCCATATTATAATTATGCAATTATTATTGAAAATGTGTTCCTATATTATGATTATTAAATTATTATTGAAAGTGTGTTCCTATGTTGCGAGTATTAAATTATTATTGAAAATGGGTTCCTATGTTGCGAGTATTAAATTATTATTGAAAATGTGTTCTTATGTTGCGAGTATTAAATTATTATTGAAAATGTGTTCCCATGTTATGATTATTCAATTAATATTAAAAATGTGTTCCCATATTATGATTATTCAATTAATATTAAAAATGTATTTCAATATTATAAGTATTAAATTGTTATTGAAAATGAGTTCCCATGTTTTGATTATTCAATTATTATTGAAAATGTGTTCCCATATTATGAATATTCAATTATTATTGAAAATGTGTTTTCATGTTTCAAGTATTCAATTCTTTTTGACAATGTATACCCATATTATAAGTATCTAATCATTATTGAAAATGTGTTCCAATATTATCAGTATTCGATAATTATCGAAAATGTGTTCCCATATTATCCGTATTCAATCATTATTGAACATGTGGTCCAATTATATGAGTATTGAATTATTATTGAAAATGTGTTCTGATTATATGAGTATCCAATAATTATTCACAATGTGTTCGAATATTATGAGTAGTCAATTATTATTGAAAATGTGTTCCCATATTATTATCATTCAATTATTATTGAAAATGTGTTCCCGATATTATGATTATTCAATTATTGTTAAAAATGTGTTTCTATGTTATAAGTATTCAATTATTATGGAAAATGTGTTCCCATATTATGATTATTCAATTTGTATTGAAAATAGGTTCCTATATTATTAGTATTAAAGTATTTATTTAATGTGTATTCAATCATTATTGAGAATGTGTCTCCATAATATCAGTATTCAATTATTATTTATAATGTGTTCCCATATTATGAGTATTCAATAATATTTTAAATGTGTTCCCATATGATGATTATTCAATTATTATTTAAAATGTGCTCCTATATTATGAGTATTCAATCATAATTTAAAATTTGTTCTCATATTATGAATATTCAATCATTATTAAAAATGTGGTCCCATATTATTATTAAATCATTATTAAAAATGTGTTCCCATATTATGAGTATTCAATACTTATTGAAAATGTGTTCCTATTATATGATTATTCAATTATGATTGAAAAGGTGTTCCCATATTATGATTATTCAATTATTATTAAAAAATTGTGTCCATGTTATAAGTATTCAATTATTATTGAAAATGTGTTCCCATATTATGAGTATTCAATACTTATTGAAAATGTGTTCCTATTATATGATTATTCAATTATGATTGAAAAGGTGTTCCCATATTATGATTATTCAATTATTATTAAAAAATTGTGTCCATGTTATAAGTATTCAATTATTATTGAAAATGTGTTCCCATATTATGAGTAATCAATTATTATTGAAAATGTGTTCCCATATCATGATGAGTATTCATGTATTATTGAATATGTGTTCCCATATTATGAGTATTCAATTATTATTGAAAATGTGTTCCCATATTATGAATATTCAATCAGGCTCGAATTAAATGTATCCTTTTTTCTTGAACAGCAAGAAAAACAGGATTATATTTCGATTGCGCCGCTATTATTTAATTGAACTAGAATTATTTAAAAAAATAAGGCTCGTACTTACTTCAGAATCTGTGGGTCTTCGTTTATTGATCCGATTGGAAGTGTTGACTTGTTTCGGAAAGGTGAATTAGACAACGCTTTTATAATTGCTTTTATAATTTTATAAATGGCCAGATGTCATTAAAAAGATAAATGAAAGATAAAAAGAGAGAAATGTGTTTTTGCTTGATTAGCTACACCCACTTTTATTATATCAACGAATCAAAATGCCTGTTTTTCCCTTTCTTCCCGCCCAACGACTAAACTTCTTTCAACTATTTTACTTTTCTCTTTTTTTTTACAAGTTTGTCTTTCCCTTTTATTCAATTCATATTGCAGTTTATAAAACAACAAATGAAACGAAAAAAAACATTGATAGATGCAACACTCTCTTTTATATATTCGAGTTGAATAAATCAGTTATGTGGTCGGTCTTCTATAGCTTAAATACTAAAATAGAACCCTACTTGTCTCTCCTCTTATCTATGAGTGCAAAATCGGACTCCGAGATAAAAACAACAACAATAAAATAGAGAAATGTGTAACTTATTGTTTGGTTGAACTCTTGATTTCGACAGAACTCTTGGTTTCTCATTTTGAAATCAGTCTCAGTATATGATGTGATTAGATATTGATATTTTCGCGTAAACCATTTTTAGCCTGGCAGCTGTGACATTGATGTGCTATGAAAAACCGTTTAATCAACGAAGACTCTCAGCTAATGTGAAATCAATATTTAAGAAAGATTACGAGTCCGGACAACGTCGGTGTCACCCATTTTGTAGAAGCTAATCTCGACATAAACTTTAAAATCAACGTCTATAATACAACTCTCTATAAAATAATTCTCACGGTTTGCTAAACAATACCTTTCTATACACAACAATAGCTATATATATTTATATGACACACACCGTTGGGTGTAGGTTGGCAGAAGTTAGAACAGCGAAGAAAGTAAAAGAAACTAATAAAGTTCAGCTGCCGAACGTTTTCTTGAAGATAAAATGTTCAACAGGGTCAGAACTGCACCATAAATAATTCAGAAAGCATAACTTTATTCAACATTTTGAGGTAGAGACCGAGAGAGGAGTTACACGGAGACATTCAGACCAGTTCATTAAAAGGACAATCCTGGTCCCAGAGAAGGATGTGACTAATATGAATGATGCCGCAGAGGACATGGTGACAACCAGTACAAGGGAGTCTACCGAGGAAGAAGGAGTTCCTGAATTATTAAAACAGGATGAGGCTAAGGTGGAACCTATAGACTTCCACCAGAAAGCATCGCCTATTCCTCGGAGATCTGAGCGTGTAAGGAGAGCTCCATTTAAGTTAAGAGACTATGTTTAGTGATCCATCTAAGAATGGAGGAATGTAATGTATCAAGTTACAGCCATTGGGTAAAGTTTTTGATTGGCCCAGAGAGCGTCTTTGTTGTAATTGTTGTTGTTGTGTTGATTATAAAAAGAAGAGACTTTAACAGGTCTGGACTTGCTTCAGTCTTGACACCTAGTGAATGGTGCAGACTTAACAGGTCCCAACGTCACGTAATAAATAAAAGGAACAGAACTTTATTCAACATTGCATCTACAGCAGTGTTCTCTGCATAAACTACAAGTGAAAACTTGACACCAGACCCAGGATTTATTCGCAAGTGTTCATTTCACTTCATTTACATGTTTAAAGTAATTATAATTCAGCCAAATATGCCCGTGTTTCTTCTTCATGTTACTTTTTGCTGTTTGTAAGAACAGAAACAGATTTCGTAATTTTCTCCGACGAGAAAACTGTTTTCTTTTGTTTCATCTTGCTTTCAGCAAAACTCGGGATTCGTAAGCTACTTCATGTAAATTCATATTTCAGTCAGCCACATTATTTAAAGTGAAATGGGTAGAAAAAAGCCTTTTTATTACTATTTCCACGTGCAATTGTTCTTACTTTTTTTTGTAATTTTCTTGTTCGCATTTTTGCTGTTTTTTATAAAAAACTTATATAATTATTTGCAAGCGAAAGATCGTCAAATGAAAAAAAAAAGAAAACCATTTTATAAACAACAGCGATGGGTATTTATTTATGTGACCTACACCGTTGGGTGTAGGTTTCCATACATTTATCGAGTGAACAACGGAATTAAAGTACAACACATAAGTATTTTCTTATAGCAGTATATCTTCAAGTGAAGATAGCCTCGCTCTGCTGTACAGTTGACAGAGGCAGGATATTAGACGTTTTTCTTCGTTGTAGTCTTAAAGAGCTATGCCTGCTCGACAAATCCGAAAGGGTCTTGATATAGTTCTTCAAGGTTTCGCCGAAATTAATACTTCTAGGAGTCAGATTGGTCACCTTGTGATCAAACAGTCTCACTAGCTGTTGTGGACCTGTAAGGAATCTAGAAATAAGACACAAACTCGGGATTAAGTGAAACAAAATATATTGAAGAAAGTATAAACACAGCATATGAAGAGTATCTTTGAATGTCTGTCTGACTGCCAGTATAAGACTGGAGTAGTTCCAGGTATTTAATTATCTCCCACGCAGGAATATGTGACAGAAGGTCGGAAAGTGGGGGAAGAGTCAAGCCAGCGCCCCTAAAGAAAGAACATTCTGGCCTAGCAAAAATAGCCTGGGCAACCCAGTCGGCATTCACCGGTCAGGGCGCCTTAGGCAGCAAGCAATAAACTTACTCCTCCCCAAAGAGGGAAGGCAAGGCCTGGGAGGGTGCATCTCATAGGAAAACCCAGCCCATTATACATCAGCCCGGCAGATAAAAGGCCACCGAAATGATCCATTTTCTGCCGGACTGATTGTCGAGAACGAATCTTCGACTGGTTTTACCTTCTCCCGACGTCCTCACTCAACCGAAGTTAAGAAGAGACTGAACAGGATGGGGTAGTTCTAGGTATTTAATTCCCTCCCACGTAAGAATATGTGACACAAGGTCGGAAAGTGGGAAGATCAAGCCAGCGCCCCTAAATAAGAAGGACTCTGGCTTAGCAAAAATAGCCCGGCAGATAAAAGGCCACCGATATGGCCCAGTTTCTGCCGGACTGATTGTCGAGAACCAATCCTCGACTGGTATTACCCCATCCCGACGTCCTCACTCAACCGAAGTTGATGAGAGACTAGTTCCAGGTATTTAATCGCTTCCCACAAAGCTATATGTGACACAAGGTCGGAAAGTGGGGAGATCAAGCCAGCCAGCGCCCCTAAAGGAGGAGCACTCTGGCCTAACAAAAATAGCCTGGGCAACACCGTCGGCATTCCCCGGTAAGGGCGCCTCAGGCAGCAAGCAATAAACATACTCCTCCCCAAAAAGGGGAGGCAAGGCCTGGGAGGGTGCACCTCCTGGGAAAACCCAGGACAATATACCTTAGCCCGGCAGATAAAAGGCCACCGAAATGTCCCAGTTCCTGCCGGACTGATTGTCGAGAACGAATCCTCGACTGGTATTACCCCATCCCGACGTCCTCACTCAACCGAAGTTAATGAGAGACTGAACAGGATGGGGCGAGGCCCAACACCGAGAGGCATGTGTTCCCGGTATTTATAGTAAAGTAGAAGAATTCATGCAGTTCGTAAAGGGAGGTAACATAACACCCCCTTCAAATCATTACCTCCGCAGAAATCTCCGAAGCGTTTCGTTTTGGAATTGATAACGAAAAGATCCGAATATGTCCGCTTTCTTTTAGATTGTCGCTGTTCTGGGATTGCTTGGGGTATTTGTATGAAGAACATACCATATATGGTATCCATAACTACTTATTTTTTTCTGTGGAAATCTGTCATTGTCATCCGACAGTCGTTTCCTTATTTGGTGTAGGTGTCTTATATGCGAGAACTGAGGGCATTGTATTATGTTAACCATATTTCCAATTCTTTTCTATTGTATCAGCTTCCCAGAAAGATGTGCTATTTCTAAGTATCTTGAAACTTACATTTTCACCTGGGATGTAACGTTATTTCTGTACAATAGTGGTTTCTCCTTGTTTTTTTTTGGCAGCAAATTGTCGAAATTGGATCTTATCTTACACGCTAACATTATTTCTGCAATAGATAATAATGATGGCGTAAACATTTAGCGTGATCCTGTATACCTGTAAGAACTGCTGCATGGCCTTTACCGTTGGAGTGGTGCAGTTAGCCCTGTCATAAAATCTGCACACACGCTGATTTCTTTAGATATTATTTACATAGAGAGTAGGTGCTGCCCATTAGTTATACTCCAATTTAGATAAAACACCGGTTCTAGTTAATCTATTTTATTCCTCGTTTATTTTTTACTAACGAGGCGAAAACACATTCCTGTTTTTAATACAGGTTGAATGCTGTCTTTCAGTTTATATTTTGCTCATAGCTTTTTAACATCGACCGCAAGAAAAACACAACACGTCGGGAAAGATTTTTCAATTCCTTTCATCGTCTTTCTGCTTCAGTCGTCAGATTCCCGATTTTCTGGCCAAAAGTGTTGATTGTTAAACCCCATAGATTTGCACCCAGTCTGTGTCAAATAAATTCTTAGTGTTTCTTTCATACGAACATTTTCAATAATAATAATTCTACCCTCGAATTAAATTCTTTAACCTATCATTGTTCTGTTTTTTGTTGCTTTTTAGCATGATTGGTTTATCAAAATTTACCATGTATGAAGGTTTTTTATCGACATGTCTACACCAAATTCTCATTATAACTTAAAATCTTTTTTCAGTATTTTTACCTGTACGTACTGTTTTATATTCATGCTGTCCTGTTTGTTTGTGTGGATCAGACGCAATTTGGATTTTCTTTTATTCGTTCCATTTTCATGGGGGTATCTTGTTTTTGCAGGGGCGTGAAAATAATCTTTCTTTTTTGTTTTACTTGTTTTTGAAGGAGACTTGGACTGTGATTTCTGACGCATCTTTCTTATGTGCGCAATGCCCGACTCTCACAATATCTTTAGAATCTTGTTTAACACTTACACATCTCTGGTAGTCTTTAGCTATTTTCTGTAATGTTCAACTCTCTCGCTACGTCTGGTTTCTGCGTCTGTAGCTGATAAATAACTTGCACGAATATTAGGCATTTTAAGTTATCCGCGCTAAGTTCAGCTAGTTAAAATTGTAACAGTGTGTATTAACGAGTGACGCGAAAGTCGAGTAGTCTTCAATGTCGTTTCTGTTGAAGTGCCTGAACTTAGTTCAGGCACTTCCACCTTTTGTGGAAAAGGGTAGTTTCAGGGCTTGTTAATTCTGTTAAAAGTTTAACGGCTTCAGAAAAAGTCACGTCGCTGTGTCTTCGGGATAACAGTTAGTCAACGAATTATGTATGTTCTGTGCTCCTTGATTTCCGAAGCAGGAGGCGAATATTTTTTAAGTCTTCACAATTTTCACAATCTATTTTGTATGGAACAATTATACTTTCTTAGATATCAAGCAAAGCTCTTATTCGTGTCTGAGGAATGTAAGTGTTAATTACACTCTAAACAGTATTTTGAAAAAAGCATTTTAGTTCTGAGTATTTTCATCCCTATTCGACATTGTTTGCAGTAATAAGTCTTGACACTTTTGCTGTATTTCGTCGTTTTCTTTTTCTGTATCAGTAGATATTTTTGAAATTTTTATTCGCTTTTTAGTTGTTCTTTCATTAACAAATTCTGTAGTAGTTCATTTAAAATCTTCCATGGTTAAATATGTCTATAAAGAATACAGTTTTTGCACGTAATATTAGTTGTAAAGAAGAGAAGGAAAAGTATAAAAGCTTTTTGTCGACGAAACAAAAGTGTAAAAATTGAAAAAGTCATTACATTTTACAAAATACGTCTCTCTTTCTCTCTTCCTATTTATCTTCCTATCTTTCTTACTGTCGTTCTTTCTTTCTGTCTTTTTTCTTTCTTTCCTATGCCTTAGTAATGTCTATTCTTTTTAATCACGCAATAACACGTTTCTATTTGCGTACGAACGAAGTCCCAAAACACCATACATTTTAAATAGTATATTGATAGATAAATGCATACTTTCAAAACATACAGCGTTTTTGTAAAAAGAATTTAACATGAAATAATTATCTACTTTGTCGATTTAATGAATTAAATACATTTACAGAATTTACTTGGTATCGAACTTAATTTAATATTTTATCATAATTGTTTTAAATAAGCTTTCTTATCCAACTTTATTAGTGCTATGCCTTGTTAAAGAACGAAAATGCATTGCATTGGTTTAATAGAAAAAACAAAACGTAAAATAAGATGAATCAATAGACACAAATATGGTAATACAAAAGTTAAAGGGTTTTATTGATATAGAACGTTGAAAGAAAATATATATGTTACATTTGAATATCTCTAAAAAAGAGAATGGTGTATTCTTTAAACTGCAACAGTTTAGTACTATTTTTTAATATGGATTAGCAGTGATGCACCTAACACATCCTTCCTTGCATCAAATAGAGACGAAGACGATCAGTAGATGCCATATGATGATATTGACAGACTCTAAATTTTAATCATGGCCTTGTAAGCCATATAACTCAAAGACAACCACGTTGCTCCAAGGTGAAGAAAGGTGAGACTTTCAGGGGTGCTACTGCTTTTTCCTTTTTTTCTCAAGTTACCAATAGGTACGACTGAATTTAGAAATGTTTGTTCATTTTGTTTTTATTCTTTCAAGTAGAATTTGTTTACATTAATCTCACATTAAACATATAGAAGAAACAAACTTGTTTCACCAAATTCAATTGCGTGATTAAACGAAAACATTGCATTGATTCTAGAAGAATATCCGTCCCAGATCATGTTAAATTAATGAATAGCAGGTGTTAAACAGTTTAAGTAAACCATTTTAATACGGATGCTTACACATAACAAACTATATATCTCTGTCGTTTTCCTTTGTAATGTGTACTCTGCCTATTCGCCATTTGTCATTCAATCACATGTTTTATTTGCCTACGAAATATAGTTGTTTTAAATCAGAGTTTTCATATTTCTTTCTTATTAGTGCTATGCCCGTTTATAAGTAAATAGAAATATACTAAATAATGCTATGATTTAGTTAAGTAAGGAGAAACGTATATAAACTTATTGGTGCAATGGCATTGTTATGTAAGGAAAGACGCATATATATTTATTAGTGCCATGGCCTTTTATAAGAAAAAAGAAAAACATAAATACTTATTGGTGCCTTCGCCTTTTATGAGTAAGATGTGCTATAACATTTTATAAGTATGGAGATACGCATATATACTTATTTGTGCAATGGCCTCTTATAAATAAGGAAAGACGCATGTATACTTATTAGTGCTATTGCCTTTTATAAGGAAGGAACAACGCATGTATTTTAATTAGTGCTATGGTCTTTATAATTAAAGAGAGACGCATATACACTTATAAGTGCAATGACTTTTTATAATAAAGAAGAGACGCATATATAATTATTAGTACAATGGCTTTTTATATGTAAGGAGATGCGTATATATACTTATTATTGCAATGGCCTTTTATAAGTAAAGTGACACGCATGTATACTTATTAGTGCTTTGACCTTTTAAAAGTAAGGTGACACGCATGTATCAAAATAACACGTACATTAATATGGATGAGCATGGCACCACTTTTTACTGACTCGATTTTGTTGTTGGCATTGTTGTCCTTACGTTTTTCTAAAGGCAGGTACTTACACGAGGTACTACGAAAAAGTTGCGAAAATTCATAATGAAAATAATGCTATGGAACTGATGGAATTGGAACTTAAAACGCCAAGTTCGTTATTAAACGTTGGTATTCACTTCACAGCGGTTACCTTTGGCCGATTTGACATTAAGTGTTTGTTGTAAAATTAAAGAAAAAATATACAATTCTTCAACCAATCACTGTCATGATCCAGATGTGATTGAGTATATTTGACATATTCTTATTACAAAACGTTAATAACGATTTTTTAATGTTACAAAATCATAAAGATCTTATGTATTCTTAATACATAACATTAGTGATGGATTATGTTTTTGCGAAGGTCGAACATTATGTATTTCGTGGATTAAGAATCAAAAGAAAAATAATAATTAACCATGGCCTATGAATTATTTAATCAATCACTATCATAGTTTAGATGTTACGCATTTTTATTAAGTTCACTTATGATGAATAATCGATTTGCTGATGACAGTATGACGTTTGGCAAAGGTGTTGTAAGGCCAACGATGTTGATCGATCTTGCAATTAACTAGAGACACAAGACAAATACAGCAATTGCAAATGAAGATGACAAACACAAGAGTTAAATATGTAAAGAACAAGAAGGGGTTTATTGCGCGGTAAAGGTACACAGGAAGAGGTGGGATTTTGCTTTTGCAGTCAACGTTACAAGAAGGTATACAGAGTATGCCACGACGGATCATTTCTCTGACATAAATATGTTTAAGGTTGGATAGGACAGCCCGGAAGATCTGGTCTTTTGAAGGACTTCTCGCCTGGTCTGTTCACTCGGCTGTGCAAACCTAAACCTCTCTGATTTTGGAGAGACTGTTCGTAGGGGCTGTTCGTAGCAAGGAAAAGATGGGGCATGACACCTCCAGCACATGGACGACATAAGGAACACTTGATATGCCAAGCTAGACATTTGGTAACTATACACGCTCAGATTGGTTGAATCACCAACAAGTGCATGTTTTGAAAGATCAAGCAATTACAAGAGGTGACTTAATTTATGGAATCCACTCACAACACATACTACTTCTGTGATGTGGTGTGTAAAAGTCTGGCAAATCTGAAAGGCCATAACCGCGACTCTCACTGGGAACTTTTACACTAATATCACATAGTCGTCATGTGAATATATATATATATATATATATATATATATCTATATATATATATATATATAGAGAGAGAGAGAGAGAGAGAGAAAGAAAGAAAGAGAAAGAGATATATATCTAGGCAGCATGTTTCTTGGAGAAATATTGCGTTAAGTATTACAGATGACTTGTGTTAACATGTTTTTTCGTAAGCTTTTTTTCTAGATGCCTGATAAGTTTTACAATTTTTAGGCTTGAACTAGAATATTAATTTGCCGTAATTTGTGTACTTTCGGTTCCTTCCGAAGCGATGTTCAGGTTGTGTGTATTGAGAAAAGAACATGATTTTTTTTAATGTTCAGTGATTGTTCAAATCACATAGTTCTTTCAAAAACAATCACTAAACATTTGAAAATGTATGTTCTTTACTCAATACCAGATGTATCCGCAAGGAACCGAAAGTACTAGTTTACACAACTCATCCGGCATTTCGAAAGGATCAAAGATAAAATATGCAGACACAAGTTATCTGTAATGTCATCTCAGAAACTGTTGTTCCTGTTGAATTCTTGGAACGGTTTTTAAAGTTTATGTCGTAATGAAGTTTACCTTAGATGTATATTAGATTGCTTTATGTACACATAATTCTCTTTTCGTTCTTAATGTGTGTTTTCGTTCTCATTTACGTTCCTATAAATGAATTGCGTTTCTATAAATGAATTGCGTTCCTATAAATGAATGGCGTTCCTATAAATGAATGGCGTTCCTATAAATGAATTGCGTTCCTATAAATGAATTGCGTTCCTATAAATAAATTGCGTTCCTATAAATGAATTGCGTTTCTATAAATGAATTGCGTTCCTATAAATGAATTACGTTCCTATAAATGAATGGCGTTCCTATAAATGAATTGCGTTCCTATAAATGAATTACGTTCCTATAAATGAATTACGTTCCTATAAATGAATTGCGTTCCTATAAATGAATTGCGTTCCTATAAATGAATTACGTTCCTATAAATGAATTGCGTTCCTATAAATGAATTACGTTCCTATAAATGAATTGCGTTCCTATAAATGAATTACGTTCCTATAAATGAATTGCGTTCCTATAATACTGTATTTCGATAAAATTAAAACATTTTTATGTGAATAATTTGTTTTTTTGGTTTTTTGTACGAAAACAGAACAACTTAGTATTTCAGATATTTCTATTTCTCTATTTTCAACGCGAAAAATCTTTGAATCTTCAATTTTAATTCATGGATTATTTATAAATTTGACTTGAATATTTTTCAATGCTAGTACTTTTTCAGGTGGTAATTTTTAATAAAATGTTTTCTTTCATCTCACGCTTGTAACTGGTTAACTAATGCATTCACTTAAGACTTTGACTAAACCAAAAAAGATAAAGGCCCCGTGGGGATTAGGACTCCTCATATTTGGGGGCAGTTTAATTAGTTTTGTCGTTGTTAAATGCGAATTAATTTATTAATTTCAAAGGAAATATTTACTTGGTAAATTATAAAACTTTGTATATTATTGTTGAACTAGTAATCAGTCAATTGAACTAGTAATCAAGTCAATTGAACTAGTAATCAAGTCAATTGAACTAGTAATCAAGTCAATTGAACTAGTAATCAAGTCAATTGAACTAGTAATCAGTCAATTGAACTAGTAATCAGTCAATTGAACTAGAAATCAGCTAATTGAACTAGTAATCAAGTTAATTGAACTAGTAATCAGTCAATTGAACTAGTAATCAGCTAATTGAACTAGTAATAAGTCAATTGAACTAGTTATCAGTCAATTGAACTAGAAATCAGCTAATTGAACTAGTAATGAGTCAATTGAACTAGTACTCAGTCAATTGACAAGTAATCAAGTCGCTAACACCATTTTCAGTGAATCATCTTTAATTAAGATGTTTTTCTCGTATAAATGAATTGTTTTCTTATCATTAATTTCATCAACTCTCTAACTTTCTCCTCCTCTTGACTTCTGGATTTATTCTGTAGGAGCGCGGACCTTGGCTTAGTAAGATATTGTGTCTTAGAGAAAATGCTAAGGTCCACGTTTATATTAGAATAGTTAAAGAAATGTTTAACAGAAAATGGAAAAACATCTATGAAAGTTGATTAAAGATAAAGGCATGAATACGTTGAAAGAAGAATGAAACGTAATTTAAAAGTAACACAAAATATTTATATATTTACAAATCTTACATGGTAAAATGTTAGTTTGAAATGTTCGTTGGAAGTCAGTTCCGAGAATGGTAGTAAGCACGTGTGTGCAACCATGTTTGTATGTGTGTGTAGAGCTATGTGCGAGGCTTGGCGTTAGTACGTTGAAGTGTGTGAATGTGCGTGTCACCTTTTGTTCGTGGTTGTACAAATGTGTATGTGTCAGAGTTGATAATTGGTTTAGGCATTTGTATGTGTGTGTTTGTCAGCAGTGTGCGGTTGTACGCATTGAGGAATGATAACAGTGTACACCTTTGTGTATGCGTGTGTGTGTGTTTGTTTGTTTAGTAGTCAGCCGACGCGCATGGCACTACCTCGCCAAAAGGCGAAGGGTAGAGAAAGAGGAAAAAGAGGCAGATTGTGTTGCTCGGTCTGCTTTTATATTGTTGTAACATTAGTTTGGCGGACGTAATACAGAGCACGTCACGTGATCAACATTTTTGGCTTTTTTGCGCATTTTTGTTCGACTGTCTGTTGGAGCTGGTTTTATAGCCTCAGTTTTAGCTTTTTGTTGTTGAAGTGAATTCGGGTTGGTTTCTGTTTTTGTATTTACGCCGTTTGTTGATTAAATAGATGATGTTAATCCGATAATTTTATTACTAGCATCTTCCACCCTTCTCTTTCTTATTACATGGTAACAAACATGGCCAATGAAGGTGTTATACATGTAAGAATCGGACATTGCCCATGTTCTATACATCTAAAACCAAGATGTTTTTCTCATGTAAATGAATTGTTTTATTATCATTCATATTATGAACTCTCTAACTTCTTCTTAACTCAGACTCGTGGATGTCTTATATTACTAACAGCTTCTTTCCCTATCTTTTCTATTACATGTGACGAAGATGGCCAATGAAGTTGTTATACATGTAAGAATCAGACATCGTCTATTTTCTATACAACTTAAACCAATAATTTTTTCTCGTGTAAATGGTTTGTTTTTATTTTGCAGAGTTGTGTTTGTTATTCCGTCAGCAAACATTTCCACCCCTACAATTTCTACGCTCATAAAAACAAAGTATCTTGCCACAAATGTTGTAAGAGTCAGCTTATTATGATAGGTTTGCCTAAAGTGGTTTGGTCTTCTTTGTAGTGCCGTATTGCACCTGCATTGAAGAGTGGAATGTGTGCTATGTCAGTCTATACTGGAGAGGCACTCACATCTTTCAGCTTCCTCAGTCCCCAGAAAGCTAATTAGCAAATAGGACTCTGATTCCAGACACCATTTCCCTTGAATGATTTCTTATGTACTACTATGGGAAACAGGGATTTTAAACGTAAAGAGGGTCTCTAATTGGCTGAAGTGTCAATACATATATAATATAAGGGAACACAGTTGACAGACACATTGATCACGGAAGAAGACCCATACTAATCTGCTTGGGTGGTAGATTTGAAAAACAAATCAAACTCATTTGTAGTGCATTTATAAAATGTTTAATTACGCCGTGACAGTTTAGTCTGGTTCTAATATAGATACAAAACATATTATTGGGTATGTCTGGATTTCATCTTTACTTACATGGTGATTCTTGTCAAAATCGAGAAGAATTATATGCTTCAAATATCATGATCGAATTTGTTCAATGAATGCATGTGAGATTATCAATTCTGTAAACAATATGTGTAGATAGTGCGTAGATCAATCCGTCTTGGGCCGAAAGAGTTGAAAATCAACTTCCAAATCTAATGTGGGATTATCTCTTCCGTTCTCTACAGCCTCTTTCTCACAGAAGAGACGTTGCTAGCCATTCTCTATATTGTAGATGTAAAGAATATAATCTCTCCCTCCTAGTATTCGTGTGGCATTCACCCGGGGTGGTCTGAACAGGTTTCCCTCAAAAGGAATTTTAAATTCACTAGCGGTTGACAATCGTATGTATATCCTAAGTCAGGTGACATAATTTTGACAATGTTTCTTTTTAAAAGCTTTTTCATTGTCCGTGTCGCCGCCATCTTACATAGAACGCCTGATATTCACAAATGGTCACCTATCTGGTACTGACCAGGCTTAAATTCGCTTTAACTAGGTTGTTTAAAGAGATCAAGTGTGTCAACATGAATTTATCTTTGTTACTATAGTAAATAACAGCAGATGTTTGTGATGAGTGATTATCACGCCAGGTAGAGAAAAGGGAGCGTAAAAAGGGGTATGTGTAAAAAAGGGAATGTAAAAAGGGGTGGTAAAAAAGAGTAGTAGAAGATCATAAAGATAGTCTGACAACGTAAGAAGTACAGATGAAAGCATAATAACATGGATGATTGACAGCTGATAGTTTGTCTGTCTTTCGGGATGGGCAGGGGATACACTCGTTCAACGTATCTCTTTTTTCTTTCTTATTTAAAATGCCAACGTTGTCAATTATTTTAATCCATCAATGTAAATGAGAAAGAAATGTTAGATGAATTAATTTTTAGATAGAAAAATCCTTCCGTCGGAAGAGATTGAATCAATACCCCAGCATGATGAATATCCAATAAATTTTCCTATATATTTGAAATCACATAAAAATCCATCCTACGATATTCCTGAGTTCTGTGATTGAGTTAGTTTAAAAAAAAAGCAATCAATTTAATTTCTCTCTCATAAAGCCTGCATTGTAATTATCTGATTAAGTGAACCATTTCTTACTAAGCGTTTGTCAATTACTTTCTTTGATTAAAACACTTTTATTACAAACAAAAAGGAGTATCACCAGATTTAACATGTATTTCGGCAGGAAAACCCAGAAACTGAAAAAAAAAAGTTGTGTATATAGCGAATAAAAAAAGGCACAGTTTACATTTTGTCATATATATATATATATATATATATATATATATATATGATAATTTTATTTACACAAACATTTACAAAATCTGCGACACTGGCATGTCGATGTTATCGATCAACAGTTACTATAAATAGAGATCTCATCAGGTAGAGTTAGAATCCGATCTTAACCTCAGATCATATTTGGAGAGGTTCTCTCCAAATATGATATGATGTTAAGATCGGATTCTAACTCTGCCTGATGAGATCTCTATTTATAGTAACTGTTGATCGATAACATCGACATGCCAGTGTCGCAGATTTTGTACATGTCAGTGTAAATAAAATGATCATATATAAAGCTCTATTTTGATATTGAGCATTTTTTATAAACCAGTTTAAAATTCTCTGGATTACTACCCTGTGGATATTTTTTTACCTGGATTATTACCATTATTATATATATATATATATATATATATATATATATGTATATATATATATATATATATATATATATATATATATATGCACACACACATATATATATGTATATATATATGTATATGTATATATATATGTAAATATATATACATATATATATATATATATATATATATATATATATATATATATATATATATATATATATGTGTGTGTGTGTGTGTGTGTGTGTTTGAAAAATGACAAATGGAAAACAAGTTTAAGTGCAGGAGGAAAACAAGAACAAGAGATTTTGACCGGTTTCGTTCTATTGGAGAACGTCTTCAGAAATGAAGATATGGAAATAATTTATTTTGAAGGCACACACATGGGATGAGGGAAGGATGATCTGATTGGACCATATGAGAAGACATTAAGTGATGTTGAAATATGACGAGTGGGTGACACATTCATCTATGTTTCTTATTCTTCTGTTTATATTTTTATTTATTTTCTTTCTCTTTTTTACTTTCACACCTAATGAGCTAGTATGGAGAAGGCGGTGGGGGAGGAGAAAAGGCGACAAGAGGGAAGATAGACACTCATGTCTTCTCATGTGGCCCAATCAGATCATCCTTCCCTCATCCCATGTATGTTCCTTCAAAAATAAATTATGTCTGTATCTTCATTTCTGAAGACGTTATCCAATAGAACGAAACCGGTCAAAATCTATTGTTTTTGTTTTTCTCCTGCACTTTAACTTGTTTTCCGTTTTTCATTTTTCACACATTTTGTCCACCACGACATTTCTTTTTCATGAATTATCGTGTACCTTACCCCATATATATATATATATATATATATATATATATATATATATATGTAATGCTATTTACTTCGCGTTGCAAATCCATTTTATCCTAATTTAAAAAAAAAACTTGCCAAATAAATGAAACAGTGGGTCATAGCTCTCTCTCTCTTTCTCAATCGCCCTTTCTCTTTCTCTTTCTTTCTTAATTCCCCTCTCCCTCTCTCCCTCTCTCCATCTTTGTCTCTCTATCTATCTCTCTCTCTCTCTCTATATATATATATATATATATATATATATATATATATATATATACATACATATATTAGAAAGATTTTTGAATTTGACCAGTAAAACACGTAACATATGAAAAGCTGCTTAAAAGTTTACAGCGAAACATGTCTAATCACATGAATAAGATCTAAAGAAAACGTAACTATTTTAATACGACATTAACTTTAATGACTAAAACTATTTCGTCGGTGAATGAGAGCCGACGAACTCACAGTTAATTCAAGTCAGCAGAAATGATCAAAACTATGAAAAATACAAGTTTTAATAACTACATCTTCATTCTGATCTGATAGAAGTTGCACTATTTTGTATCGGTCTACCTTACTTGCAGTGGAATAGTAATTTGGCTTGACAATTATGTAATCATCGCCTTTTCACCGCGTAGGCGAATCACACTTCTAGGTGTCACTAGATTCATATGCGATTAAGCGTTTTGGCGCGACAGCCAAACTACGAGTATAAACATTCAGTTCTACCTGATTTCTCAAACAGGCAAGACGTATATTCTGTAAGTTGTGGATCCATTGTGTATTGCAGGGAAGAATGGTCACTCAATTTTTCTTGTGTAAAATTTCTCTTTAAGTCAGATTCGGCCAGACGTATCATTCTTGTAAATAATACGTCATTCTGATTTTCTTCCTGACCTAAACCTGACTTCACAGCTAAAATCTTATAAACTTTAATTCTGAGAAAATTAATCTTAAACAATGCATTCTTTGGCGTTTGTGAGAAGATTGAGAGTTACTTCACTTGAACTAAAATTAAAATGGCGAATAAAAAAACGGAGAATCATAACGTGTGTTCGTATTACTTTTTATTTGACCAAGTGAAACTATTACAGCTTGCATAATGGTTTATTATTTTGAATAATTAAAATTTCATACATAACACAGTTTTGCCATTACGATATAATTGATCAACAAGTTTTATTCATTGAAGACAAAGAGACAGAGATTTCAAATTTTGTCAATAGCTTAAAAATTGTACTCGCCGACCTAAATGTAAAGGGAATATTAATAATTTACCTGCTTCTTTTCGACCAGCAAAGGGTTCTGTGTAGATCGGAACGACAGGTGCGCAATCATATCCGTGCACCACTTGGAACATTCAACACTCCCGACGCTCAGTTTACCCGTCTTGATGTTGATTGCGTTGGGGCATGTTTGTTCATTCAGTGATTAACTTCTCGTTTGACCCTCATGCACCGCTTCACGCAATGGCCTTGAATCATTCCCCATAACAATATATTTGTGATAGATGAAGAAACATTTAAAAAAATTCAATTTTTTGGCGTCTGCGCCCAAACTACCATATTAGGGCATTTTGGACCAAAAATACCTTTTTTGACATAATTTCGACATGAAATGATCTTCTGATAGTGGTGGAGGTCTTGTTGGAAGCATATTAGCAAGTCGCTTCTGGTGAAAAAAGAAGAAGCACAAATTTCAATGAGGGGGGGGGCTGGGTCCAAATAACCGTATTTGGTCAATTTGGGCCAAATACACCTTTTTGGACTTGATCTAGACATAAAATGATTTTCTGACCCTGCTTGATGGCTCATTTGAAACATATCAGCAAGTCGCTTCTAGTAAAAATGACAACATTCAAGAATCAATAGGTTTATCAAATATAGAGAATACATAAAGTTAAAAGTATTAACTGAAAAGGTGCATATAAAAGTACAAAAGTAAAAAGTATAAAAGTTTAAATGTATTAAGTATAAAAGTATAAATGTATGTATTGGAATTGGAATAGCTCGTTGGAAGCGTATTAACAAGGCAGACTTGCATTGGTTCTCTGTTCTTCACTTCAAATTGCGTTCATTGGACTTTTCTCAAAAGATACTGCATCGGTTGTTCTGTGGACAGAAGGACTGGAGGGAGGATGGAATGAATAACTTTGGATATTATGCGGATCCTCAACAATGAGAAAAAAGAATGTATCGATGCAATCCGAAAAATCACCGGTATGTTAATGGATGCACCATGTGTGAGTGGAGGAAATACAAATAATGGTCCGCTTTGCAACAGATTTTTCAGCCCTCAAAATCGCTTTTACGAATGTATTCTCATCGGTAACAGCGTCGATCGCGAAAATTTTGAAAGGTTCATGAGTAACACCAACATTATCCTGCATATCACCCAGTCTGTCACAGAACTGTGGAAGCATTGAAAACCTTGGGCATCGAGTTAATGCTTCATCTCAGAATTGCTATCGTCGATGAGAAGGCTAAACCATGGATTATGATAATCCAGAACTACCATCAAATTAATTTCGGAATGTATATAAATATAGAAGTCATAGTTTGAAATAGAAATAACGTAATCTGATATTCAGGGAAAATCATCGGAGTGAACGGGAGCGGTCATTAAGTTTTTGCGTATTGCTTTATATTATGTAGTAAATTAATACCAGGCAAATAATAAATAAGAACTGGGTGTTTTGTGAAAATTAAACTGTGTTTATTAGTTCTCGGTGTCGATGAGTGGAGGGACAGTACAGAATTGTTAGGGAGAAAAGTTTTTGCTACCACCTATATGGAGTTGGTTTGGCGGAGAGTCGTAGATGGTGGGCCAAATGTAATATTTGTTGGTGAAAAATCATGAAAATTTACTATAACGCGCGAGAGTGAATAAGCGTAATGAATTGATGAGTTTAGTAGCCTGTGATGGATGGGGTTATTTTCCATTTTGTGTAAAATCTCCTAATTCTGTTATCCGGTTGATTGTCTGTCGCTGTTTTCAAAAAAGGAAAGCAAATAAATTGTAATTCACAGCTAAACTAAAGAAATGCCCAAATCAGTTTAATTCAAGTTTCACGTGTTTTGCTTCAGGGGTGTCGATTTTTTGGAGAAGAAAATGAAAGTCCGTAAATATACCTATACAATAGGGACCTTTAACAAAAACTCACCCATTTCGCTTGGTTTTCGCCAAATTTTAGATAAAATTGATTGTTGGTCTTATATTGTAATGATGACAATATAAGACCAACAATCACTTAATAGATAAGCTAATTAGATAAAATTAAACACATGCATATCAACTTAATTATTGATGACCGTAAAGTGGGGGGGGGGGTCCAAGTCAAAAAGTGAGGGGGCTTGAGCCCCCCTCTTTCCCCATGCCCCCCCCACCCCGGTGCCGCCGTCCATGGAATATGTTAATCGTTTTTCTGATGTTTGTTGTCACTGCTGGAACAGAGGCTCTCAGATACATTAAACATTCTGATAACCTTCGTAATGTAAAATAAAAATCTTCCCACATTTTTTAAATAACAAAAATTATTATCTCCATATATTTGTGGAAGAAATATTAACAAACTTATATTTGTAAAAATATTTACAGATGAGAAAAAGTAAATCCTCAGAAATATTTTACTAAAATAAAACAAAAATACCAATGCGGTGTGAAAGATGAATTAGCGATGAATTAGTTTTATTGGCAATGGTTTTGCTGTAAGTGGTTCAATTATTGAAAAGAGCACTAAATATTAAGTTTTCAAATTTGTATAATGTAGTTTTAACATATGTGGTGTATTGTGAATTCGGTAAGATAGGATCATTCCGAATTCGGAAAATAGTAATTGGAGGATCGCACATGAATCATGAAAATGGTTTACAGTGAAACTGTAAATACAATTCTAATTTCATTCTAATTTTATGCTATGAATTAATAAAGACGTGTGTACAAAAATAATAAATTACACAAAGACTGGAAAGCTATACTAATACCTTATTTGAAATTCCGGGTTAAATGATTGACGTCCACAACATAAAAGTGTTCCAACATCATTCACTCTAGAAATACACCTTTTTAAGATATACGTACACCATAAATTCTGGAACTGTTGCATTCGTAAAGAAAAAGACCATTTCATTAAGTTTCGTTTTTTAATGCTGACGTCACTAGAAGTTGGTACTAAGCAGATAAACAACATACTTCGAAGGGAAGTTACAGGCTAAATATCGACATATAACGGTATGTCTGAAATACTTTGATTTTTGATCTCGTAATTGTTTGGAATTTAAAAGAGGATACTGATGGGTTTGTTTGTGTTGTTACGATTTTATCCCATTTTGTTCTGTGACTGCTGTCGTGCCTTAGTGCGCATTGTTATCATGCACGTTACCACAAAATTGTGTGCTGAATACTCATGTGCCGTGCTCGCTGTGGTGGAAATCGAAATAAAAAAAACACAGTTATCTAAAGTCAAGGGCTAATTTTCTCCATATCTTTTGGGAGTCGAGTGTCTACAAAACCATCCGCACGCTGCTCTTACGTAGCTGGGTCCAACAGCGAGCAGTAGTCACACTGGGACATTGACACTTGGACAGTCAAGTCGGTATCGACCGTTCGCTCAATCACCCCAGCTCACTCGTGCTACTAACGATATCATCCTCCTGACTATATCATATATATAAAACCCATACCAATAATAACAATAACTACCGCAGATATAAATAATTGCTTTCGTCTCGACAGTAATTGACCTACAACTAGTTGATCGGCTATGGCTCAACTCGGCCAAATAACAACAACAGCAACTCTACGTAACTTAGTTTGCCTATAACTGTATTTTTGAACAATACAATTGGTTTGCTTTTCATTCTGTTTTGTTCCTTTTTTCCTTGCTACCAGATGCTTATTATAACAGTGTCGTTTTCAAGGTGGAAGTCTGTTAGTTATTCGGACGTAAAACGATATAAAACTCATTTAGACAAAAATTAAGTATGGATGTTTATATCTGTCTGGAAAATTATGTTATATAAAGAACAGTTGTTTCTCGTTTTAAATTTTTTTTTTCTTTTCTGCTGGGGACGGAACATTCTTCCTCATGCCATACGATCACCCGCTATTTACAGACTCCAACCGATAACTCTTTTCAGGATTCTGGCTGTTCCCTTGAGTGCAGTTGTTCGGATTTCTTTTGCACTTGGTTCACCAGAGTATACTTGCTAAATACTTTTTCAAGTTCTTCGTCATGAGTCCAGTGGCTTCTATGATAACTGGAATGATGGAGATCTCTTTGAGGTTCCAGTTTATTTTCATATCATACATTAGACCTTGATATTTTGTTATTTTCTTCCTTATTGTTTCTATGTCTGCAAAAGGCTTTCGCCATACGGGACAAACACCCATCAAGTTAGTAATTTTTTTCTATTTAATAACACAGTAGATTTCGTCAAAATAGTCACCTCAAGTAAACAGCAAATGTGATGATTTAGGCAAATGAAAACGTTAGGTTAACTGATGTTGTGATCAAAGATTTAGTGACTTGATCACTAAATCTTTCATCACTTAATCATCTTTCACCTATTTATGTTAATACATTTTCCTTTTCGAAATAAAGTTAGTAATATTTTTTCCAAATTTTAAAAATGTTTTAAAATTTATTCGTCATTCGAAAAAAATGCAAACATTACTACAATAAAGAAAATCGAAAATAAAAGTTAGAACAAAATGGTGCTGGAAATCGAGTGTTAACTATGAGGAACAGTTGAATGTAAATTAATAATATCAAAGTTTGGGTTAATATTTTTTAATTAACATTTAAAAAAAAATGAGATCTCAGTTTCTAACAAAAAACGCGATCTAAGTTTCGAACAGCTATAGATCGATAACATCGATCTGTCAGTGTCGCAGATTTTGTACATGTTTGTATAAATAAAAATTATCATATATATATATTCACCCCTAATACTAGAAATCAGGTCTCTTTCATGCCTTAATGCACTGAGAGTGAGCAGCCATCATACCTTGTTCTCCCAATCAATTTTATTCGGAATTTGACAAAATAAGAATATTCTTTATTACTAACGTTTATCCCAATGATTGAATTTTGGATTGCATTTTAAAAGAAGTTGCAGATTTTAAGTCTCCCAGATATTTGACCCTTAATTGTGTGGCTCAAATGTTATTGGATAGGTATTAAAAAAGTGAACAAAAAGGCATTACGTGGAGTTTTCTCTCCAGGGACAGTTTATCATGTATCGGAAACAGCAATATTATCTATGAATTCAAATGCTAGTGTAATGTCTACACTGTTGGGATTTTTCCCGTTCAAATAAAGGACGAACACATGACTTGACATGCAAAAAAACAAAACAACGGTGAAGTTTTACAGGTTTTATATAAAAGAAGAAATAGAAACAAGATGAAGAAAGTGTTGCTTGCAAAAATGTGGTATTTTTTTTTACTGGAGTTTCGTCTGTTAACTTTTTTGTTAACATTTATCAAAGTTCACAACTTTAATTTTGTTTTGTCTTTTAGGGCAGAACATTTACCAAAGTTCAGAACTTAATTTTTTCATCAGGGCAGAACATTTACCATAGTTCACAAATTGAATTTTATGTTTTTTTTTTAAAAGAGCAGAACATTTACCAAAGTTCACAACTTGAATTGTATGTTGTTTTTTAAAAGAGCAGAACATTTACCAAAGTTCACAACTTGAATTGTATGTTGTTTTTTAAAAGAGCAGAACATTAACCAAAGTTCACAACTTGAACTTTATGTTTATTTTCTTAAAAGAGCAGAACATTTACCAAAGTTCACAACTTGAATTGTATGTTGTTTTTTAAAAGAGCAGAACATTTACCAAAGTTCACAACTTGAACTTTATGTTTATTTTCTTAAAAGAGCAGAACATTTACCAAAGTTCACAACTTGAATTGTATGTTGTTTTTTAAAAGAGCAGAACATTTACCAAAGTTCACAACTTGAACTTTATGTTTATTTTCTTAAAAGAGCAGAACATTTACCAAAGTTCACAACTTGAATTGTATGTTGTTTTTTAAAAGAGCAGAACATTTACCAAAGTTCACAACTTGAACTTTATGTTTATTTTCTTAAAAGAGCAGAACATTTACCAAAGTTCACAACTTGAATTGTATGTTGTTTTTTAAAAGAGCAGAACATTTACCAAAGTTCACAACTTGAACTTTATGTTTATTTTCTTAAAAGAGCAGAACATTTACCAAAGTTCACAACTTGAATTGTATGTTGTTTTTTAAAAGAGCAGAACATTTACCAAAGTTCACAACTTGAACTTTATGTTTATTTTCTTAAAAGAGCAGAACATTTACCAAAGTTCACAACTTGAATTGTATGTTGTTTTTTAAAAGAGCAGAACATTTACCAAAGTTCACAACTTGAACTTTATGTTTATTTTCTTAAAAGAGCAGAACATTTACCAAAGTTCACAACTTGAATTGTATGTTGTTTTTTAAAAGAGCAGAACATTTACCAAAGTTCACAACTTGAACTTTATGTTTATTTTCTTAAAAGAGCAGAACATTTACCAAAGTTCACAACTTGAATTGTATGTTGTTTTTTAAAAGAGCAGAACATTTACCAAAGTTCACAACTTGAACTTTATGTTTATTTTCTTAAAAGAGCAGAACATTTACCAAAGTTCACAACTTGAATTGTATGTTGTTTTTTAAAAGAGCAGAACATTTACCAAAGTTCACAACTTGAACTTTATGTTTATTTTCTTAAAAGAGCAGAACATTTACCAAAGTTCACAACTTGAATTGTATGTTGTTTTTTAAAAGAGCAGAACATTTACCAAAGTTCACAACTTGAACTTTATGTTTATTTTCTTAAAAGAGCAGAACATTTACCAAAGTTCACAACTTGAATTGTATGTTGTTTTTTAAAAGAGCAGAACATTTACCAAAGTTCACAACTTGAACTTTATGTTTATTTTCTTAAAAGAGCAGAACATTTACCAAAGTTCACAACTTGAATTGTATGTTGTTTTTTAAAAGAGCAGAACATTTACCAAAGTTCACAACTTGAACTTTATGTTTATTTTCTTAAAAGAGCAGAACATTTACCAAAGTTCACAACTTGAATTGTATGTTGTTTTTTAAAAGAGCAGAACATTTACCAAAGTTCACAACTTGAACTTTATGTTTATTTTCTTAAAAGAGCAGAACATTTACCAAAGTTCACAACTTGAATTGTATGTTGTTTTTTAAAAGAGCAGAACATTTACCAAAGTTCACAACTTGAACTTTATGTTTATTTTCTTAAAAGAGCAGAACATTTACCAAAGTTCACAACTTGAATTGTATGTTGTTTTTTAAAAGAGCAGAACATTTACCAAAGTTCACAACTTGAACTTTATGTTTATTTTCTTAAAAGAGCAGAACATTTACCAAAGTTCACAACTTGAATTGTATGTTGTTTTTTAAAAGAGCAGAACATTTACCAAAGTTCACAACTTGAACTTTATGTTTATTTTCTTAAAAGAGCAGAACATTTACCAAAGTTCACAACTTGAATTGTATGTTGTTTTTTAAAAGAGCAGAACATTTACCAAAGTTCACAACTTGAACTTTATGTTTATTTTCTTAAAAGAGCAGAACATTTACCAAAGTTCACAACTTGAATTGTATGTTGTTTTTTAAAAGAGCAGAACATTTACCAAAGTTCACAACTTGAACTTTATGTTTATTTTCTTAAAAGAGCAGAACATTTACCAAAGTTCACAACTTGAATTGTATGTTGTTTTTTAAAAGAGCAGAACATTTACCAAAGTTCACAACTTGAACTTTATGTTTATTTTCTTAAAAGAGCAGAACATTTACCAAAGTTCACAACTTGGATGTTATTGTTTTTTTAGGGCGAAAATTTGCCAAAGTTCACGACTAGAATATTTGTGTTATTTTGCAACAATCAAAAGTTCCAAATATAAGAACGAAATATTTCAAATTTGGATACGCTATTTTTAATTTAGGATTTCAACCTTTTAAAGTGTTTTTAAATGACTTATTTTAGTAATGTATCTCATTGAGATGGCTATCTTTTCTTTTGGGGTGTTTTGATTCTTTTGGGATGTTGCTTCATCTATGTAGATGCAGATGTATTTGAGTCATCATTAGAGGGCTTTGAATTGGAAGAATTGATTTTCATATTACTACCTCCATTTGAGTTAGGAGTAATACTAGGATTGTGAGGATGTATTGAAGATAATTCTAACAAGTATGACAACCTGTGGTTGTCAACCACTCGCATCAAAACAGAAAGCGATACTCGATGGTTATTAGACACTGATTTTGTTTCATCTTCATGCTATGAGAGCTTGTTATATGTATTATCCCTGTATTTTAAATAGGTTTTGGATTAGTCTACATTTTGTCCCCTTCTACTTTCATCAACAGTATTATGGGAGAAGCTGGGTGTGTTTTAACTGAGTTCATGGCAAGATTTACTGTAGTATATGAACACGCAGAATACCCAGAAACTACAGGGCCTGCTGATCATGTGTTTACAGGGTAGAAACAAATTTGTTTTTTTTTATAAAAATACTTTTTGCACAAAATGCCATTTGAATTACAAAATTTACATACATGTGGAAGATTAGTTTTCGGTGGGGGCAACAATTAGTTTAATGATTGATACATTCACAAAGAATGCATAAATAAAGCTCTTTGTATGTCCGACTTCTAGATTCTAATAAAAGGTACTTGACACAGCGACCCATAAAATGTCTGTTCACGGTCTACAATGAGTTAGAGATTTACTGGCCGGAGTAGAAACATATTCAAGTGTGGGAATACTGTCTTGAAATATATTGCACTTAATAAATGTTTCTTGCTGCGGATTAACCATATTCTGATGTTGATTTTACATTTTTCAAATTGAGCTAAGAAGTTCTTAAACTCAAATGTTCCAACTTCCACAGCATTAAATGTTGTACATTGCAGTTTAGGCACGTGCGCATAAAGATGCTGTAACGGAGGCGTAGGGGTAGGAGTTTAAACTATGTGTTCTATCTCCGAAAATGTTTCCAATAAATTAGAAATAAATTCTCATTCCTCTTTTTCAGATTTAAGCAAACCATAGTCGATATCTGCTTTTTCGCAAATTTTGTTTAATTTAGTATTTTCCAGCTTCCATCTATTAATCACATCCTGTTTGCTTATAGTTTTAAGGGAATCTTTATTTAGCATAATATTTAAGACAGAGATTACTTTCATGTTAAGGGACTCCCGTGAAAACAATAAGGGTGTTACTCTTTTTGAAGTTTTAAAACCTGGCATAAGGCCATGAAAAAATAAGGATATGGATAAATCATACGTTTACAATGGACGACTGAAAACGCTGTTCGAATAGTATAACGTAAGTTCAAATTAATAAACAGTTCATTGGAACACACTCATAATTAAGATACTAACGTTTACGGACAACTAAAATCACAAGTACCAACAGAAGAACAAGTGAAACGCGAATAACTAAAGCTAATTAAAAAAAAATAACACCAATTAATTCCTCTTTCAAGCCAGTCACCTAACGCCTCATTGAAATGTCCTATTTTCTTGTGAAGTGCAGGTAGATGTCTTATTTGCAAAATGTTGCAAGTAAAAGTATGTACCACTCTTTTTTTTGAAAAATGTTTGGATTTTTCCGGTTTAAATAACGGATGAGATTTCGGATCGGCTTCATACGAAAACCAAAGGTTTAAAACGTGACTTGAAAAGAAAGAGAACAAACAACGGTGAAGTTTTAGAGTTTGGAAAAAGGAGAAAGATAAAAAAGAAAGTGTTGGTAGCAAAAAGTGGTATTTTTGCTGACTTAACTGAGGTTTGATCTGTTATCTTGTCTCTTCGTTTGTCTGGTCTTGTCGAGATATTTATATCTAAGGTATTTTTGAATATGGGGCATCGGCGTCGCCCGTGTGCGTAAAATACACCTGCTAGTATAGGCATGACGTTGTTGTTCAGACACAGATGTCGGTGTCTTAAACGGTCAGCAGCCAAGTAGGAAAGGTGCCTATGCTTTTACACTTTGCTCACGTGGGTTCGGCAGTGATGGAGAAAGGTTGTCTGTGATTGTTTTTATCACCCAATCACAGTGCACATAAAGAAACTACTGCGTCCTAATACTTTCAAATAACACCTAGAAACTCACCTCAACCTGCATGTCAAGTGTATTGAAAACATTTGCAACCAAATTTAATAATGTTTCTATCTCCACCGGTTTTCATGACTTAAACAATTATTTGGGGCATACAGGAAATTAGCGTTTCCATTAAGGTGCGAGGGATGTTGCTTCAGCTTCTGAAGATAGCTTCACGAAGTTCATTTTTTGTTGAATATTGTTTGTCATTGCGATAAAAATCTTTTGTCATCCATTCACAAACAGTTTTAATTGGGTTCAAGTCCGGTGAGCATGCAATATGTCCACAGAGATTCACACAATTTTCTTGTAGAAAAGTCAAATTCCGTTGTGTGTAAATAACCATTCATCCTAACACAAAACATGCCTCTCCGTTATCAATGATGCTGTTTGTAGCATGTAAACATAACAAGCCGCTGATTGACGACCCTGCCTCACCTGAAGCTCTACCGCCCCTCTGTTATAACGTACAGATGGAGTAAAGAATTTAAATTTTAAGTAAAATCGTATCATGCAGTAATGATACAAACAGTCGAAATCTGTTGTAAAACAATTTCATGTAGTAATGATACAAACAGTCGAAATCTGTTGTAAAATCGTATCATGCAGTAATGATACAAACAGGCGAAATCTGTTGTAAAACAATTTCATGTAGTAATGATACAAACAGTCGAAATCTGTTGTAAAATCGTATCATGCAGTAATGATACAAACAGGCGAAATCTGTTGTAAAATCGTATCATGCAGTAATGATACAAACAGTCGAAATCTGTTGTAAAATCGTATCATGCAGTAATGATACAAACAGGCGAAATCTGTTGTAAAATCGTATCATGCAGTAATGATACAAACAGTCGAATACTGTTGTAAAACCATATCATCCAGTAATGATACAAACAGTCGAAATCTGTTGTAAAATCGTATCATGCAGTAATGATACAAACAGGCGAAATCTGTTGTAAAACAATTCCATGTAGTAATGATACAAACAGTCGAAATCTGTTGTAAAATCGTATCATGCAGTAATGATACAAACAATCGAAATCTGTTGTAAAATCGTATCATGCAGTAATGATACAAACAGTCGAAATCTGTTGTAAAATCGTATCATGCAGTAATGATACAAACAGTCGAAATCTGTTGTAAAATCGTATCATGCAGTAATGATACAAACCGTCGAAATCTGTTGTAAAATCGTATCATGCAGTAATGATAAAAACACGCGAAATCTGTTGTAAAAAAACTTCATGTAATAATGATACAAACAGTCGAAATCTGTTGTAAAATCGTATCATGCAGTAATGATACAAACAGGCGAAATCTGTTGTAAAACAATTTCATGTAGTAATGATACAAACAGTCGAAATCTGTTGTAAAATCGTATCATGCAGTAATGATACAAACACTCGAAATCTGTTGTAAAATCGTATCATGCAGTAATGATACAAACAGTCGAAATCTGTTGTAAAATCGTATCATGCAGTAATGATACAAACAGTCGAAATCTGTTGTAAAATCGTATCATGAAGTAATGATACAAAGAGTCGACATCTGTTTTAAAATCGTATCATGCAGCAATGATAAAAACAGGCGAAATCTGTTGTAAAACAACTTCATGTAATAATGATACAAACAGTCGAAATCTGTTGTAAAATCGTATCATGCATTAATGATACAAACAGTCGAAATCTGTTGTAAAATCGTATCATGCAGTAATGATACAAACAGGCGAAATCTGTTGTAAAATCGTATCATGCTGTAATGATACAAACGGGCGAAATCTGTTGTAAAATCGTATCATGCAGTAATAATACAAACAGGCGAAATCTGTTGTAAAATCGTATCATGCAGTAATGATACAAACAGTCGAAATCTGTTGTAAAATCGTATCATGCTGTAATGATACAAACGGGCGAAATCTGTTGTAAAATCGTATCATGCAGTAATGATACAAACAGTCGAAATCTGTTGTAAAACCATATCATGCAGTAATGATACAAACAGTCGAAATCTGTTGTAAAATCGTATCATGCAGTAATGATACAAACAGGCGAAATCTGTTATAAAATCGTATCATGCAGTAATGATACAAACAGGCGAAATCTGTTGTAAAATCGTCTCAAGCAGTAATGATACAAACAGTCGAAATCTGTTGTAAAACAATTTCATGTAGTAATGATACAAACAGTCGAAATCTGTTGTAAAACCATATCATGCATTAATGATTTAAACAGTCGAAATCTGTTGTAAAATCGTATCATGCAGTAATGATACAAACAGGCGAAATCTGTTGTAAAATCGTATCATGCATTAATGATACAAACAGTCGAAATCTGTTGTAAAATCGTATCATGCAGTAATGATACAAACAGTCGAATTCTATTGTAAAATCGTATCATGCACTAATGATACAAACAGGCGAAATCTGTTGAAAAATCGTATCATGCAGTAATGATACAAAGAGTCGAAATCTGTTGTAAAACCATATCATGCAGTAATGATACACACAGTCGAAATCTGTTGTAAAATCGTATCATGCAGTAATGATACAAACAGTCGAAATCTGTTGTAAAACCATATCATGCAGTAATGATACAAACAGTCGAAATCTGTTGTAAAATCGTATCATGCAGTACTGATACAAACAGGCGAAATCTGTTGTAAAACAATTTCATGTAGTAATTATACTAACAGTCGAAATCTGTTGTAAAATCGTATCATGCAGTAATGATAGAAACAAGCGAAATCTGTTATAAAATCGTATCATGCAGTAATGATACAAATATGCGAAATCTGTTGTAAAACAATTTCATGTAGTAATGATACACACAGTCGAAATCTGTTGTAAAACCATATCATGCAGTAATGATACAAACAGTCGAAATCTGTTGTAAAATCGTATCATGCAGTAATGATACAAACAGGCGAAATCTGTTGTAAAACAATTTCATGTAGTAATGATACAAACAGTCGAAATCTGTTGTAAAATCGTATCATGCAGTAATGATACAAACAGGCGAAATCTGTTGTAAAATTGTATCATGCAGTAATGATACAAACAGTCGAAATCTGTTGTAAAACCATATCATGCAGTAATGATACAAACAGTCGAAATCTGTTGTAAAATCGTATCATGCAGCAATGATACAAACAGTCGAATTCTGTTGTAAAATCGTATTATGCAGTAATGATACAAACAGTCGAATTCTGTTGTAAAATCGTATCATGCAGTAATGATACAAACACTCGAATTCTGTTGTAAAATCGTATCATGCATTAATGATACAAACAGGCGAAATCTGTTGAAAAATCGTATCATGCAGTAATGATACAAACAGTCGAATTCTGTTGTAAAATCGTATCATGCATTAATGATACAAACAGGCGAAATCTGTTGTAAAATCGTATCATGCAGTAATGATACAAACAGGCGAAATCTGTTGTAAAACAATTTCATGTAGTAATGATACAAACAGTCGAAATCCGTTGTAAAATCGTATCATGCATTAATGATACAAACAGGCGAAATCTGGTGAAAAATCGTATCATGCAGTAATGATACAAACAGTCGAATTCTGTTGTAAAATCGTATCATGCAATAATGATACAAACAGTCGAATACTGTTGTAAAACCCTATCATGCAGTAATGATACAAACAGTCTAATACTGTTGTAAAACAATATCGTGCTGTAATGATACAAAGAGTCGAAATCTGTTGTAAAATCGTATCATGCAGTAATGATACAAACAGTCGAAATCTGTTGTAAAATCGTATCATGCAGTTATGATACAAACGGTGGAAATCTGTTATAAAATCGTATCATGCAGTAATGATACAAACAGTTTAAATCTGTTATAAAACCATATCATGCAGTAATGATACAAACAGTCTAATACTGTTGTAAAACCATATCGTGCTGTAATGATAAAAAGAGTCGACATCTGTTGTAAAATCGTATCATGCAGTAATGATACAAACAGTCGAAATCTGTTGTAAAATCGTATCATGCAGTTATGATACAAACGGTGGAAATCTGTTATAAAATCGTATCATGCAGTAATGATACAAACAGTTGAAATCTGTTATAAAACCATATCATGCAGTAATGATACAAACAGTCGGAATCTGTGGTAAAATTGTACTATGCAGTAATGATACAAACAGTTGAATGTAAGTTAAAAATATATAATGAAGAAATGATGTAAATAGTCAAAATCTGAAGTAAAATCATATAACTAAAGATGATGTAAATAGTCAAAATCTGAAGTAACTGTAAGTTTAATGATATAATGTCGAAACTTTAAATTAAATCATATCATTTCGATATGACGTAAAAAGTCGCCAACTTAGGGTAAATCCTATAATTTCGAGATAATGTAAACAGTCGAAACCTCAGGTGAAATCAATTATTTCGAGATGATGTAAACAGTCAAAACCTTACGTTAAATCATATCATTTCGAAATGATGTAAACCGTCAATAACTTAGGTTAAATCTTATAATTTCGAGATGATGTAAATAGTCGAACCCTTAGATTAAATTTTACAATTTCGAGATAATGTAAAAAGTCAAAACGTTAGGGTAAATCCTATGATTTCGAAATGATGTAACAAGTCCAAAGTTTGAGTTAAATCCTATAAATTCGAAATGATGTAAAAAGTCGAAACCTTATGTTCAATTTGTATGATTTGGAAATAATGTAAAACAAAAAACCTTAGGTTAAAGTCGAACCCTTAGGTTGACTAATATAATTTTGAGATGATGTAAAAAGTCGAAACCTAAAGTTCAATTCTGTAATTTCGAGATGATGTAAAAAGTCCAAACCTTTAAGTTGAATCATATAATTTCGGGATGATGTAAAAAGTCAAAACCTTAAGTTGAATCCTATAATTTCGGGATGATGTAAAAAGTCAAAACCTTAAGTTGAATCCTATAATTTCGGGATGATGTAAAAAGTCGAAAACTTAAAGTAAATCAGATAATTTCAAAATGATAAAAAATTTGCAACCTTAAGTTAAATCATATAATTTCGAGATCATCTAAAAAGTCCAAAACCATAGGGTAAATCATATCATTTCGGAATTATGTAACAAAGCGACACCTTAAGTTTAATCCTATGATTTTTAGATGATGTAAAAAGGCTTAACCTCCAATCAAATGATATCATTTTGATATGATGTTAAAAGACAACACCTTAGGTTAAATCATATGATATCGACATGATGTAAAAAGACAACACCTCAGGTTTATTTATATGATTCAAAGATTATGTAAAAAGTCGAAACTTTGAATTAAATCATATAATTTCGAGATGATGTAAAAAGTCAAAACCTTAGATTAAATCCTATAATTTCGAAATAATGTAAAAAGTCAAGTCCTTAGGTTAAATACTATAATTTTGAGATAATGTAAAAAGTCGCCACCTTATATTTAATCCTATAATTTCGAGATGATATACCCATCGAAACCGTAGGGTAAATCTTATAATTTTGAGATGAGGTAAAAAGTCTAAATCTTAAATTAAATCATATAATTTCGAGATAATGTAAAAAGTCGAAACCTTATCGTAAATCTTATAATTTAGATGTAATGTAAACAGTCCCAACCTTAAGTTAAATCCTATAAATTCGGGATGATGTAAAAAGTTGAAACGTTAGACCGTATCTTAAAATTTCGAGATGATGTATGAAGTGAAAATGTTAGGTTAAATCCTATAATTTCGAGATGATGTAAAAACTCTAAACCTTAGGTTAAATCATATAATTCGGAGATAATTCAAATACTTTAATTCTTGAGTTAAATCATATCTTGCAGATATTATGTAAACAGACAACATCTCTAGTACAATAATATAACGCACATATTATGTTAACAGTCAACATATTTAGTACAATTATATATAGTCGAAATCCGAAGTCAAATCATATGATGAAGATATGTTGTAAACAGTCGAAATCTTAAGTAAAATCATATAATTTCGAAGTGATGTAAAAACTATAAAACCTTTAGTTAATCATAGAATTTCGAGATGATGTAAAAAGTCGAAACATTAAATAAAATAATATCAATTCAACATGATGTAAAAAGTCGAAACATTAGGTTTAATTATATAATTCCGAGATGTGGTAAAAAGTTTAAACCTTAAATTAAATCACAAATTTCGAGATGATGTAAAAAGTCAAAACGTTAGGTAAAATCTTATAATTTCGAGATGATCAAAAATGTCGAAACCTTAAATTAAATCATATAATTCCTAGATTATGTAAAAAGTCGAAACCTTATGTTAAATCTTCTACTTTAGAGATAATGTAAAAAGTGGAAACTTTAGGTTAAATCCTATAATTTCAAGATACTGTAAAAAGTGGAAACCTTAAGTAAAATCATATAATTTTTTAATGATGTAAAAAGTAAAATATCTTAGGTTAAGTCACATCATTCTGAAGTGATGTCACACTTCAAAACTTTAGTTAAAATCCTATTATTTCGAGATGATGTAAAAAGTCAAAACCTTAGGTTAAATCCTATAATTTCGAGATGATGTAACAAGTCGAAAGCTTTGCATAAATCATATAATTTCGAACTGATGTAAAGACCTGAAACCTTAAGTCAACTCCTATAATTTCGAGATGATGTAAAAAGTCGAAACTATATGTTATGTAAAGTGATGTAGAAAGTCGAAACATCCAGTTAAATCATATAATTTCGAGATGGTGTCAACATTCGACAGTTTAAATTTAATCCTAGGAATATGAAATGATGTCAAAAGTCGAAACCGTCAGTTAAATTATATAATTTCGAGATGATGTAAAAAGTCTAAACCTTAGGTTAAATCATATCATTTCGAAATGATGTAAAAAGTCGAAACCTTAGGTTAAATCATATAATTTCGAGATGATGTAAAAAGTCGAAACCTTAGGTTAAATCATATAATTTCGAGATGATGTAAAAAGTCGAAACCTTAGGTTAAATCATATAATTTCGAAATGATGTAAAAAGTCGAAACCTTAGGTTAAATCATATAATTTTGAGATGATGTAAAAAGTCGAAACCTTAGGTTAAATCATATAATTTCGAGATGATGTAAAAAGTCGAAACCTTTGGTTAAATCATATAATTTCGAGATGATGTAAAAAGTCGAAACCTTTGGTTAAATCATATAATTTCGAGATGATGTAAAAAGTCGAAACCTTAGGTTAAATCATATAATTTCGAGATGATGTAAAAAAATCGAAACATTAAGTTAAATAATATAATTCTGAAATGATGTAAAAAGTCTAAACCTTAGGTTAAATCATATAATTTCGAGATGATGTACAAAGTCTAAACCTTAGGTTAACTCCTATAATTTCAAGATACTGTACAAAGTCTAAAGCTTAGGTTAAATCATATAATTTCGAGATGATGTAAAAAGTCTAAACCTTAGGTTAAATCATATAATTTCGAGATGATGTAAAAAGTCGAAACCTTAGGTTAAATCATATAATTTCGAGATGATGTAAAAAAATCGAAACATTAAGTTAAATAATATAATTCTGAAATGATGTAAAAAGTCGAAACCTTAGGTTAAATTATATACTTGCGAGATTATGTTAAAAGTCGAAACCTTAGATTAAATCCTATAATTTCAAAATGATATAAAACTCAGATGAGATATACAGCTTTTTTTGTAGCGAGTCTTAATGATAAAAGAATCAATATGTTACTGTTGACTTTTCTTACTATTAAGTTTTACGTAGTTATTCAAAAGTAAACTCACATTTTAGTTAGACTATGACCGGTATTTTTACCAAGTTTGGTGACAATTGGTCATGCGATGTGGACATTAGGCTGTAGACAAAAAACATAGTCAATAAAGAAAAAATAAACTCGACCGAAAACATAATTTTTTTGTCAGAAGTTAAAGCACGTATATGTTTTAAAACAATTGACGTACATATTGTCATGTAGAGAAAATATAATTAATGGAAGAAAAATTAATAGCCGGCCAGCCATTTGCAGTGTGCGCACACGATTTTCATCTACTTGGTTAGTTCTGTCTATACCTAAATCAAGTTAGGGTTACGTTAGCGTTAGGGTCAAGGTCATGATTAAGATTAAGGTCGCCATGTAAAAGTCAATTAAACTATAATTTCTGACCGTAAAAATGCAGAATAAATACCACTTTGGAAAGCATCGCGAAATAGTGTACATCTATCTGTCTAAGTTTATGTGGTAGAAGAAATATAAGAGAAAAAATATTCCATACATGAATGGATGACATTTTCTTGAATAAATAATAAGACGTTTTCTCCGGCATTTTGTCTGTATTTTGAGATGGGAGTGAGGGAGTATTTTATTGGAAGTTTGCCCGCATCTGAAAAATAGTTGAAATAAAAAAAACGAAAATGTTTTTTTTCATTGTCTGTTTAATCAGTAAAAGAATTCGTACAAGAATGTCGGGACGTAGCAAACTGGAACCTTCTAATTTTGGCAAAATTTCAAAAGTGTCGCAGAGATTACAATGGGACTGAACACCTGCAAGTTATGTCTCCCCACCCGCACATATCACCGAATAAATTCTCACACTCTAAACGAGCGCAGCAATTATGTGGATCAGCCTGGCACTTGTAAAACCGTTGTATGCACTGGAAATAGAAAGATTGTCATGGATATTTTAGTATCGTATTCAATATATATATATATATATATATATATATATATATATATATATATATATAACACAAATTTTAAACAAATATACATAACACTCTAAAGCAAGTCACGTATCCAACGAGAGATATACGTGAATTCACATTTCTGTAACAGAGAGATTGTTAAGTCATTCTTACCTTGGAACCGACGGTACTGATGACTACCCCTATGAATGTTACAAAGAGAGAGTGTCCAGAGACACAAGTGCACATTGAACTGCCATTTTTCAAAACCAATGGGCTAAGGCGTTTGATTCTGCAAAGTCGTCAACGCCATTCGAGAAAGTGGGATACAAATGAGCGACCTTCTGACGAAAATGAGAATTGATGTTGGTTAATTGCTAATACAATTTGATAGTCGGTGTTTTAGGTTGTTTTTTTTAGGGGTGGGTGTTGCACGCGTTTTTAGCTTTCACTCCGATCCAAATACAACACTTTTTATCGCAGAAAAAGTAACACTTCTCACGTTCAGAATATAAAACTATAATGCAGTGTCTGGATGAGTTAAAATAGGCGTAAAGATTCTGCTTGTTTGTAAAACTCGACTCGTGAGAAATGTGAATAGAAAACGGATTAATCTTTTTGATCGTAATCGATGTTATGTTTATGTTACACAAACAATCCCAGATAAATTACAAGTGTTTCACAAGTGGCTCTTGCTAATTAATTGACCCCATGCGTCCTCAACTGGAAACAAATTTATCGTCGAACGGCGACGCTGACGATGGTGATGCTTCTACAGTCCGCCATCTTTGATTCAGATAATGTTCGTGGATCAGGCTGGGAAGAAAAACCACATATATACGCTCACTCTGGTTGTTGACTCTCAAGTTAATAGTATGTTCTTAGAAGCAGGTAACATTAATACACTCATTTAATACCGATTTAAATAGAAAAAAACAAATCGGATGACGTCAATATAAACGAGAGTAAAATTTATAATTACATCTATATAATATTTCGGTTTTCGTTAACTCTCATAAATAATTATATCCTTATAAATGTATTAGTGAAATGAAGACCAGTCATATCAATATAAAAATAAAAAGACAAGATATATATATATATATATATATATATATATATATATATATATATATATATTATAATTTCCCAAAAAAGTTTTTCTAGAACTGTGCATCAGTAGAACACATTACACGGAGACCACTTTCTTGCAGACTAGGACATGGCCCTACAAATCCAACTTCAACTAATACTATGTATATATATATATATATATATATATATATATATATATATATATATATATTATTACTAATATTACGACACGAAACATAGCTATTTGTGATATTTTCTTAGTAGGGATAATTTAAAAGTAATATAAACGAGAGTAAAAGTTATAATTACATCTATATACTATTTGGGCTTTCGTTAACTCTCATAAATATGTATATCCTTATAAATATATTAGTGAAATGAAGACCAGTCACAAGTTTGGCGAGAAAAAAACCCTGAAATTCGATCTCTACAAGTAAATCTAATTAAGGCCTATACGCTTTTTGCTCATATAGAGAGGGTTTCATTAATGAAATTATAATTTTCTGCTCGTTTTTACCTCTTATAAAAGTCCAACCCAGTCGCACAAATGTCACAAATCTCCTATTCTCGTGTCGTAAACACATATATACATGTGTCTTGTTTACAGCTTAGATGATTCTACTATACTATTTACATTGGTCTATAATATATTTATATATACATATATATATATATATATATATATATATATATATATATATATATATATATATATATATATATATATTAATATATAGTAAGTTATGAAAATATATTCATGGCAATAAAGCTACACTCGGCAAAACTTACTCCATGCCTTTTCGCTTGATGATTCCCCCAGGGATGAAACTCGCGAGCCTTTGTGTAGCTTTATTGCCATTAAAATATTGTCATAATTTACTACCGAACTCTACACACGTATCGAACACCGTTGAAGTAAATATATATATATATATATATATATATATATATATATATATATATATATATATATATATATACTGAATGATTAAAATAAAAGTTTTACAATTACAATATTTACTAAATCATCATTATAAGTTCAAAAACAAGGAGGGAAGCTTTTAAGTATAATGAGATCTCTCCTTGTTTTTTTTACTTCGGGTGATTCAATGTATATTTTAAATTCTATAGCTTTAATTTAGTTTTGTGAGTTTATTGCACTATTTAATATGTTGATCTTTCTATTGTAACGATAGATTATATTGTTTGTCTCCGCAAATGTTGATGCATACATAAATAACATATTCCTTCAACTTTTATTCCGTCGGATAATATTTTTCCCCATTTTTATTCATATATATATATATATATATATATATATATATATATATATATATATATATATATATATTACACACTGTCAATAATTTAAAGGCTCGGTATTGACATCTTTCATATTTAGTTTTGGGCTATATCAAATATTGAAAAGCTGTATTTTTCAGGACATTTTATTCAGCGAGATGATCACCTGAAACTAACATTGTTGTTGATTTTTCCGCATTATTTGCGTCGTAATTCGTTTTTAACTTAGACATACTGGCAGTTATTTTTCGTTTCGTAGAGGCGACCATTGTCTCTAAACATTTGTGTCCGGTGTTTATAATTAGAAGAGAGATTAGCAAGCAAAAGGTGCTGTCACGTATTCCGTTAAGAGAAGACGGGCTTATAAGGAAAACACATCGGAATACGGTAAGTCATACAATGAAAGTTGCATTGAGAATAGTGAAATTAGTGTGATTACTACGTTTACGTATCTGTTGTTGAGTTTTTCTGTTTTTTTGGTTATTATTTTTTTCTTTAAAAACGCGCTGAGTATGTCACATCTAATTAATACTAAAAAAAGATTAATCTTAATTTTTCTTAAAACGGACAGATGCAGATATTGTCGACTGCCTCAAAGTTTTCAATCGGCAAGTTGTACTCGTGTGGGTCTAAGCTCCAAGATACAAATCTGCGGCTGATACTTAGATTTTGTGTGAAAATTTACTTGGTTGTGGTCTGCATAACAAACAGTAGGTTGCACTGAAGCCGAATTAATATAATTCTTTTCAGCTGTCGGACATTACTCAGAACGGGATATTGATCGCTATATAAAATTTTCGACTGAAGTGTCATCCTGAACCCTGTCTCGCTTCATGACATATGCACTTTACTGCGACATTGCAGAATTTGCTTTTCACTGAATTTATTGTGAGATTAGCGGTGTTAATTCTTTCAAACACTCTGCGGAAAGAAATAATTCCCAATTTCCGCTAAATATTACGATGTGCTCAATATCGACGTCGATGCCTGGTAAATCTTTTATGCTTCTGAGGGGCATAAAACGAATAAATGCACTGTGTTTTCTGGGAGTGAAATTTCTCCTTGACGCACAAACCTGCAGTTTTTCCGCGATTGTTAAGTCGAAATTCCACCGATGTTCTTAGTTTCCGTTTACTGCTTGATTTACATTCTATCAAGAGTTAAAGCTTCTGTATTTACATATCCAATATTCAGTTATAGGCTATATCAAATATGGCAAAGCTGTATTTTTCGGGACATTTTATTTACAAGATGACCCGCTGCAGCTAACGCCGCTGTTGACTTTTCCGCGTTCCTAGTGAGCTTTAATTCGAACTGTTGCTCATGACGAACCTTAGTTGAACATGTTGTCATTTTTTTTATGTTGACGAGCGACTATTGACTAAATGTGTCTGTCAATTGTTTATAATGAGAGGCAGATTGTGCTGGTGTGTATTCAGTTGGAGAGCGTCGGTTATAGGGATGGGATATCGGACGTACATTAAGTGAGGGTGGGAGTTACATAGAGAATGACAAAATAGGTTTGCTTTCACCCGCCACGCGAAAGTTAACAATGTTAAACTTGTGTCTATTTCTAATCATCCCCAACCCAAACAGCCTAATTGTTGTGAGTATAAGCGAGAAATCAAATAGCTGGCAAAACAAACAATTAAAACTTACATCGCGGCATTAAATGTATTCGACAAATAAATCCTCTACAATAAAAGGTCAACCGGTGGTGTTTTTAGATCATCAAAGATAAAGATAATAATACTTTTACATGGAAAATAAAATTACTCACGTAATCTTATAATTGTATATGAATATTTCTGCAATACATCTAGATAAATAGTGAGTGCGAACACTGGCGAAGCATAATGTTTCCCTTATTTTTGACTCAAAGTGTACGCGATTAATAGATATACTAATATAATGAAAGAATGACTGAATCTGCAAACGATAGAATAATTGCTGTAATATAATCGATACTCAAATCTATATTATTGCGATTGTTACCGATCTCTTGGTCCTGTTTAGGTTTATCTCGCTTTCTTCGTTGAGTTCAGGAAGCATTCCGTTCATCATTGGTGAAGCGAATACATTGTCCAGTAAAATGAAAGTAGAAACGAGCAGCCACACGGAACAGTTCAGAGCTGGAAGATAAAGGAAGAAAAGATGACACATATAACAGAAATTGAAAAAGTTATGTTTTTTGTTCTTCATTAGAAAATGTCCGATGCCAATATTTAGTAAAAAGCGAGAGATGTGAGTTCAGATGTCTTGAGATTCAGGGTTGATCTTCATTCCTGCATTTGTTGGGCAACGGCATACACCCACCATTTGACCCATGTAAACGTAACTATACTTATTTAGTTTCGTCATAAAATGGACGAAATAGCTTGATATGCCGTAAAACAGACAAGCCAGAATCATCTACCTGGGAATAAGTCGATCGCATGCTTTTTGTTACCTCATCCAAGGAGGTTATGTTTTCAGTCGAATTTGTCACAGAATTCAATTGTCTTCGGATACGGATACAGGTTGGTCTACATTCATACATTCCGTACAAATAGGTATGAACTTACCATTTGACCCCACTTAACTTCGCTATTTTTATTTGATCAAGATATTCGTCATGGTCTAACTTTGAACTGAGTTAATTTCCTGAAATGTAGGCTAAAAGTAAATGTCAAGGTCACAGAAAGTAAAAGTCATACTTTTGGCGGTAACTTCACTTCTATTAATTGTGGAGTCTGACGACTTGTTCTATATTGTAGACAATGAAAACCTGTTCAATTAACCTTGACAAGTTTGCTTACGGTCGCAAAATGTACGGTTTATTTAAAGGCATATTCAGCTGAAAACTATTTTTACGCTAAGAAACTGTTATGGTGTAAGTTTATCTACCTATTTAAGGAATAAATGGACTTACCCAGAAACAATAAATACAATAACATCTAAGCCTCATTGCGCAGCGAATTATGGCAGTTATGTCCCCAGGTGCATGACGTTTACTCCTGTGACATAATTTCCTTAATACACTGGTGTTTATCATACTACTATGTTAGTTTCCATTATTACCGGCCTGCAAATCCACAACACTGGCGACAGAGTATTTCAAGATTTACATTGCCACAATACTGGCGGCAAGGATTCGAGAAATCACAACACCAACGTTGAGAATTTATTCGAACATCATCCAAACTTGTGTCACATACACTGGAAGCAAGGATTCGAAATCTACATTCCACAAACCGGAAGACTAGTTATTTGAATTTATTCAATCCTACATTTTTCCCTTAGAACGATTTGAATTGACTCAAAACACGAAAATAAACCAAACGTGAGTTGAATGCAAACATCAGCAACGAAAACTGAGGTGTTTGTCTAAAATTGGAATTGTTGAAATTTGTGAAGGAAAAGGACATTCGAGTTATTTGCTTAACAAGAAAGCAAGAAACTAAAGTATTGAATTCTAACAAGCAAAGTGTTTTCCTAAAAAAAATCTCTATCGTTACGAAAAAGTATTAAAACGTTTTGTAATGACGAATTAATTTTTACACGAATATTTTGAAAATTCAATCGCGTCGGAAAAAAGCAAGATGATTTTTAAACATCAGCAACGAACACTTAAGTTTTTGTCTAAAATTGGAATTGTTGAAATTTGTGAAGAAAAAAAGACTATCAGTTATTTGTTTAACAAGAAACAAAAAATTAAAGTATTGAATTTTAAAAAGCAATGTCTTTTTCTAAAACAAAAATCTCTATCATCACGAAAAAATAATTAAAACGTTTTCTAATGACGAATTAATTTCAGAACGAAAGTCAATTTTTAACCGCGACGAAA
Organism: Sepiola atlantica; assembly: GCA_963556195.1. Lineage (NCBI taxonomy): Eukaryota > Metazoa > Mollusca > Cephalopoda > Sepiida > Sepiolidae > Sepiola > Sepiola atlantica. The sequence goes on from OY744517.1 coordinate 225,791,679, forward strand.
AAAACGAAATGATTTTAAAACGTCTGGTGATTTGTTTTACTTTATCGTTAACCAAAAACAAAGTAAATAAGTTTTGTACGATCTTACTTTTTTATTTTCACTAAGTTATTTCAAACTTGTTCGTGAGAAAAACTACGAACTGTTATATATATATATATATATATATATATATATATATATATATATATATACAAGCTGGACTCGGCGTCCGGCGTTGCACAAAAGAAAAAGAAAATAATAGAATAAAAACTGTTAACATCCGGGAGAACAACCGATAATTTTTATCAACCCTTCTGTGTTTAAAAACATAGAAATTGCTACAGTGTAGAAGAATATTTTCTTTCACTGACCGATTATGGAAAATATTACTTGTTTCGTGCCAGGCTGCTAACTATTCTCTCGCCCGTCATTGGAAACAAATCCTTGCAGAATGCGTCAATGTTTATTTATGTTAATGGATTTTCAACAACAGTAGAACTTAAGTTGTGTCTTACTCTGCCATAGTGTGTAGTCAAATTTGACTAAAACTGAACCATTTGTAACGAATATACATCTTAGTTCAGGCACGTAAGATAAATATATCTTGTGTAATAATAAAAAAAAGAAAATCAATTTTGATCTGAATTGGGCACATTAAGGTGTAGATTAATTTCTATTTTTGTCAAGTAAATCCCAATTCCGTAAGGAGCTAGAAATGCAAAACACGTCTGTTAGTAAATATTGTTTTAAGCAAATATGAGTGTAAAATACGCCAATATGATTATTTGGTATGAACCATGTGTATAATATATATTATGAAAATGCCGAAAAAACGCAAATAGGTCACATCGTACGGTATTTGCCCATGAAAAGGATTGTTTCTGAGTTTAAGAAAAACACAAATTGTCACAGTGTAGAAGGTTACCTCCATCACTGACCGGTTATGGAAAAGGTTACTTGAATGCTGTCTGTTCTCTCGTCCGTCATTGAAAGCAACTCCTTGTAGATGTGTCAATGTGCATTTATGTTGGTGGATTTTCGACACAGTAAGAACTTACGTTGTTTCTATCTCTTACTTCGTAGGTAGTGAAATGTGACTGAAAGTGGACCATGTGTAACGAATGTACATGTTAGTTTAGGGAGATAAGATAAATATATATTGTGTAATAATTAAGAAAAACTGTAATCAATTTTGATTTCAATTGCGCAAATTAAGATGTTGATTAATTACTATTAGTCACGTAATGCCGAGGGAACGCTAATATGTACAGCATCAGTAGGATTTTAAGCGACGTCGGACTGTGTTTATTTTAACTGTCGCGAGTCATGAAAATATATACTTACAAAAATCGACGGATGCTAATTTAAATCGTATGTGAGCAGGAAAAAGTACTTATTTATTGGCTGCGATAATGTAAACACGTTTTTTTAGAAAATGTTGCGAACAAATTGCATATATATATATATATATATATATATATATATATATATATATATATATATGGTAAAATGAAAAAGGAAAACCAAAAACTGGATGTTTTTTATGTGTACATCAACGTTTCGTCTTTATTTATAAGACTTCATCAGGATGATGATATAGGGAAAAGATATCATGCAAGCACAGATACATGTAGGGTAGACATGTTGGGAAGAAAAATAAAATAAAATGAAAAATAATGGCAGCGTCTTGCTGGACGTCCGTACTTGTTAGAGAATGAAAATGAGTGGGAGAAAAAAGGGGAAGGGTGGAGGGAGCAAGGACTACTGTGGCTGGCGATGAGAGAAAGAGGTGGGAGATGAGCAGGGGTAAAATGGATGGCAGAGAGAGATTGGAGGAAGAGGGGGAGGGGGTGTTTGACCAGATGGCTGTGGTCGAGATTGAAGGGGAAGAGTGAGTTGGAATGTTTGTGTGTGGGGGGTGTATGCAGGGAAAATGGGGATGGGTAGAGAGGGAGGGGGGGGCTCTTCCCATATATATATATATATATATATATATATATATAGAGAGAGAGAGAGAGAGAGAGTGAGAGAGAGAGAGTGAGAGAGAGAGGGAGAGTGAGAGATAGCAAAGGAGGGTAGATAGAGTGAGAGAGTGAGAGAGAGAATAGAAACAAAGTCTTCCGTAAATACACCCGCTCCACAAATAAAACAGAAGAATACCTACCGTGAAAAGGAAATCACATGGAGTAACTGATATTACGAGCTTCCATGGAATCAGTAGCAACAATTGGATGTTGTTTAAATTTACGCTGCAGTTCGTTTTACTCGGTAAGTATTTGGAAACCTTAACGTTGGTATGTTTGAAATTGCCTAAGTGTTTAAGTAAAACAAATGAAATTATAACTGAAACAAACGAAGACTGACGAAGGAAAAGCCGCAAATGGAATCGCTGAAGATATGGTTGCCGCCATTTTACATCACATAACCATATAACTTATTATGTTCAAAAAATGTATTCCGTAGACACCGAAATGAGTATAACTGTATACGTAATAGGTAGAAATAACGTAATGCGATATTCTCAGAAATCAGCGGAACTAGAGGGAGCGCCCATTACATGTGTGCGTAATGTATTGTATTATGAAGTAAATTAATAGCAGACGAATAGTAAATAATAAGGGTCACGTTTTAAAAAAGTAGACATTGTTTATTAGTTCGCGGTGTTGATGGGTGGAGTGACAGTAGTAAAGTTATAGTGAGAAAATTGTTTGCTACTATTATGTAGTATGTTTTTGGGAGAGTATAAGATTGTGAGCCCAAAGTAATTTTAGTGTTAGCGGGAGAAAAGAATAACAAGTTTACTAAAACACGCTCGAGTGAATAAGCATAATATAAAGGCGAGTTTAGTAGCCTATGATGCATGTTGTTATTATCCTATTTTGGCAAAGGTACAGGGAAAATCATCTCAAGCGTCTTACCGAAATAAAACTAGAAAATAAAACTAGAAAAGATAAGAGTGACAGAAAGAAAAGCTCGCACAAAATAAAATATCTGTTCATTTAAAACGTAAAAGAAAAGCAGAAATTATTTGAATTGTCAAATGGTCGGCAAAGCAGTGCATACGAAAGTGCGTTTTCTCAGAGCGAAATCTTGAATACCATTGTTTTAATACGACTTAATCTGAACTGTCTGTGAAATATTCTTGATACAAACTCCGTAACTAGTAGAAATAGGCTATGCTGACATGGGTAAAAGAGCAATGATTGAATACCCATCTGTTAAAGATAGTTCCGATCAGTAAATATATATCTAAACTGTAAATCGTCAGCGTCATCTAAATCGCCTAGAAAACGAGAAGCTAAGTGAACAACGTCCATTTAGCTCAAAGTTCGCTCAGATAAAGACCAGGTTATGATTTTAAATGTTGTACGACACATCTGTCAATGTTCTTTTTACTTCGAAATTGGAAAACTTGTTTCAAGTAATAAATTAGGGAAGATAGCTTAAGGGAAGAATCATTCTGAATCTTTGTTTACATTATAATATTATTAGGTTTTAATTATTGTTACAAATGTGCGCCACTATTTAAAAATTGAGCAACAATTATTCGAAAAATAACGTTGTACTTACTTCGGAATTTGTGCATCTTAATCGAATTGTTTTGTCTGATCGAAATTCTTGACTTGTGTCCGTACAGCAGATTCGACGACAACGCTTTGATAATTTCAAAGACCTTTCTTTCTTTTATGCTATACATTTCGGGGTGGGGGGGCAGATGTTGTTTCAAAGACAACTGAGAAAAAAGAAAAAAGTGTGTCTTGCTTTGTTTAGCTCCACCCACTTTCATTATGCCAACCAAACAAAGTGTCCGCTTTCTGTTCCTTCTTCTTGCGCGACGACTAAACTGCTCTTCACACATTTGCTTTTTTATCTTTTCATTTTACAACTTTTTCTTTCCTTATTTAATTCCTTTTTTTCAATGAAAGTTTCTAAAATCTCACACCTTTGAGCAAAGCAACAAATAAAAAGAAAAATGTGATGTGGTGTGATGCAATTATTCTCACGTACACCCATCCAGTTTTTTACATTCCTATCACAAAAATAAAACGCTCATCATTTCTTTATATACATATGTGTAGTATCAGATGTAATTATGAATAGTTTGTGTGAGTTAAAGATGAGTTATTTCCGGTTGTTTTGTCCACCCATACTATCGATTTATACGGAATTAATAAGTATTACAAACACATGGCTCATTCCAGATGAAATACTATGAACAGCGGTTGTCAAGATAACAACAATTTGTTAAGTGATAAAGAGAAGATGTAGGGAAAGTGCTTAAATGCTGGCTTGTTGAGAGATGTCTGTTTCTTAAGGCGATAGAAATGTCTTATATAATCGGAGCTTGTTGCCGAAAAACATCACTATGATAATGAATAGTACATACATTTACTGTAATAAATCAAGAGAAAATGACTTTAATCAAAACATTTCTGTAATGAATGAATAGAACATAACTTTATTTGGCAGGGTGAAACATTACCGTAATAAATCAAGAGAATAGGAATCTATCTAATATGGGCAAAACATTTATCTAATGAATGAACAGAACATAACTTAATGCAACTGAATTAGAACATTACCGTAATAAAGTTCAAATTACCTAACTGTAATCAACAAGGTGATCATGTTTGTGCAAAGAAGGAAACAACGAGGCGAGGCGAATTGAAAGAGGTCTCGCACAAGATGTGTTAATCTGCAGTAGGAATGAACATGTAATACTAGTTGCAGGTAACACATTCTGGAGATGACAGACTTAACATATCCAAAAATAGCTGGTGCAAAGCCATTTGAAATAGGTTAATAACCTAAGATGAGGAAATAGCACTGAAATATATTTAACAGGGTTTATCCCGGCATCGAAACGTCGCATAAGTTCAGAGAGAATACAGAACTGTAAAAAATAATTGATAATTTAGTATGTGAATGTTCCTGTCCGCGTCTACACCTAAGACATGATTGGGTAGGGTTATTAGAAGGATGAATATCCAAGTGGAAGGTCTCCGTAGCTGCAAGTTCAACGATCGAGCAACTTGGCTAAACGTGAGTATGGGGAAATAGTTTTACATCTGTATTGTCATGCGCGAGAAGTAGTACATGCGAGTATGCACTGAACGTGGGTGATAGAATTCCAGTAAAGCATCCCCGAAATAAATGAGATAACTGCAGTGCATTGTCTAGGATGGGAAATGGACCATGTCTTTATTTCCGGTGGGCTTTTCCGCCACTACGGCTCTATCGATAGAGATTCAACTACTTGTATAAACTTTGTTTTCTCATGGTCAACAAACACGCACTTTCGCTAACCTACTCTAAGTACCATATATATTGCTGCGTACCCCCCCCCCCCCTTAGGGTGCCCCTATTACACATAACCGCAATAAAAAATGATCAGTGTAGTGACATGCCCCGCATGGAAGGTCATCTTGAACTTGTTTCCGGTGGGCTTCATCCAGGCAACAACACCATCATAGATAAAGACTCAGCTAATAGTCTACTTGTGTGTGCTTTATTCTAGCCGATAATAACAGTTGCTTTTTACATATCAGTGCCTTGTATTGGCTGAATAAAAGTATTAACACATTTATAAAATAAAAAATAAAGAAATATTTAACAGAGTACAGTAAATATGTTTTAATCAAGGCATTTAACATGTAGAGGGTGTTGAGGTGATGATCAACTTTTTCTAGTTAACTATTTTGTAGTAGCGCTGCTGCGTCTGTATTCATCCGGATGACTTTGTTTGTAAACCAATACTATGTTACTATTTGAGCACGACGAAAGAAACGAAACATTTAATTAGTATATTGATAGATTTCATATTTGTAAACAAAAAAATTACATACAGCGTTTTTGTAAGCAACATTATAACAAATAGAAACTATCCGCTTCGCGGTTTAATGAATTAAATGAATTTTCTTGACATTTTACTTTGTATCACGTTTAATTTTGTATTTTAATTATAGTTTTTTTAAAAAAAATCAAATTTTTCATTTAACTTTTGTTCTATAAACTTAATTAAGGAAAAACGTGCATTGGTAAAACAACATCGGAATTTTTATGAATTTACAACTTTTGATCGATTCTACTGTTGGCAATAGTTTCCTCAGCTGTTTCTAGAATCAGGTTCTTATTTCTGGCTAGGATTAAAGTGTAGTATCTGTTCTGATGCTGCACTTAATCTTTTCTGTCCTCGGTCAGTGAAGGAAATCTAATTCTAGACTGAGGAAATTTTTATTTTTATTCCAATTTAAATAGCCTTTTTTAGTTTGAGAACTAGATTCTCCCCACATAAAAACACCTCTCTTGTGTCTAACATTTCCATCGATGGCCGGGAAATAATAGTAATATCCAAAGGTAAGATAATTCTATGGAACAGACAGAATTCGAACTTGGCACGCCATGGTCGCCATTCAATTGATGTATCTACTTCATCACAGCAAGCTGTCGTCCTTTCGTAATTAAGTCTTTCTTGTAAAATGAATAATTTTTCAATCAATGATCATTATCAACGCGATGTGAATGCTTACATCTTACGTGTTGTTATTACAAAACCTTCATGCTGATTTTTTAATTGTAAGGAATCACTTATATGTTACTTATTCTTATTAACTTTTATAACGAACTAGCAAGGCTATCCGATGATGCCCGGGGCCATACAAATAATCGACTAGGATGAAAACTGTTTTTAACATATTTCTATCAAAACTTCTATCTCTCTACGTCTCTTCATCCTTTTCTTTATCTTTCGAATATGCGCGATTATTTATCCCTTTGTCATTAGGTATACAGCGTGGTTGATGTATTACTGGCATATTCATATTATTGATCTTGGACTACGGTGAGTACCTTTTATACAACATAAAAAAATCACAATGAAGTTCTTTACCCCAACTTTACGCGGTGTATATACACACATGCTCTATCAAAGGTATTGAGAACATTTGCGATCGGAGATACAACTTAAAATATAATCATGAGAAAGCGACGTTCTAACATAATTGCTCCATGTAGCATATTGACAACCGTTTGATTAATATATACTACTTTCAAATTGTAATATTGTATTGGTAATGTTATTGCTCCCAGGAAACGTCGTATACCTTTTCATGTATACAAGACTTTAACAGAACACAGTGGGCATACACTTGTATATACACTTGCTTTCTATAGTTCATTTTTAGCAGTTTGCCATGAGATATATATGTAACCCAATTAAATACTGTATCATTACTATAATTTCTGCCGAGCAATGCCGAGTACATTTTCCTGTATACACCATAAAAAGCACATTGAATTTATTTGTTTGTGGCAATGCTGCATTTGGGCACAACAGCTCTATCTCGGATATTGAGCAGTTTCTGATTAACATATACCACTGAAATGAATGAACCAATTCGTAGAAAATTGAATTCAAAATGAATTTATTAAATTAATGAAAAACGAATCAGAAAAAATTATAAGAAAGCTAATAAGAATTGAAATAAAAAATGAATAAAAATGAATAAAATAATGAAAGAACAACATGAATAAAAAATGAATGAAACATAAATGAAGAAATCATTGTAGAAAATGAAGGAATAAAATAAGTTAAAATAATAAATGCATAGCTAATGTAGTTTCCAAGCGTGTATCCTATGAAGTTTCTGATTCTGTGACGTTGGCATATGCACGCACAGAATTACGACTTTCTATGTATAATAGATATTTGACAGGTTCCTTCCCATCAATACACTTTGAATAATAAGCTGTACTTTGTATCTTATGTGGTTTCGCACTTGATATCTTATGGCGTTGTGGCTTTAAGACGGCGATACATACACAGTGAGAATTACAACATTTAATATTTAATATATGATGGGCGGCAGTATATACACACACACACACACACATATATATATATATATATATATACATATATATATATATATATATATATATATATGTATGTATGTATACGTTTAATAATAAGCGTGTGTCTTATGTAGTTTTCTAGCGAGGATCTTTTGTAGTTTCTGAATACACCAAATGTAATAGCTTAATCTTACTTATATTTAACCGGCTAACATCGAGTTGATTGTCAACTATATAACACTATAACAAAGTGGATCTATTTCACCCGAGTTTCTCGTCTACTATACAACACTATAACAACACACAGTGGAGTAATTTAACTCGAGAAACGCAGCGTTTAAGGACGCTTTCTTTATCTTTGACATTGGATACTTTGAATTAACTTATAGCACTTCCGAAATGTAGTACTTAAATTATAATTTTACTTCTTCCGGACAACAACCATGTTTACAAATCTGTAGCAAAACACTTTAAACACAGTGGCGTTATTGCTGCTAGGCAAAACAACTTTCAAACAAACTTGCTCTCTTAAGTATATTTGGATGTACTTATAACATTTAACAAATGTATGATGCTATAAATCTATGCATTTCTCACTCTTTTACTCTCACCGTTCCCCCTCCCTCTCATCGACTGTATTTTCCTCTCCGCAATGTTTTTTTCTCGTTCTAGTTTTAGTGTACTGAAATTAATAATACTGTAAGGAATTGAACTTAACCTTTAGTAGAACACATTATTACTCCCGGCCAACACCGAGTTTCTGTTGTCCCCGTACTTTCGGATATAATGCAATTTAAATATGTGTTCATCTATTCCTACGCAATGTCGAATTTCTTATCACTCCCTTCTCTTAATAATTAGATTAAAACTAAATTTGTCGTAATCTATTACCGGGCAATGTAGAGTTTATTCTTTTCCCCTTCTCCATCAAACATATACCACATAGAAATGTAATACTGTATTATTATACACACTTGATCTATATAGGGTATTGAGTACTTACAGATATACCACTTACCAAGTCTTACAGTGTATTATTATAAACATCGGCTCTATAAAAATATTTATCAGTTCCAGTTCGGCATATACCACTGCCAAAGTGTAATAATGTATTCTTACACACTCATTTCCTATCAAGTGAACATTCCGATTTAGTTTATATCCCTAACTTAGTGTAATATTATATCATTAAAACCACCTGCTATATCTAGGATATTAAGCAGCTTTGGCTTAATATATACTACTTACCAAATGTAATATTGTAATCATACATTAATTGCTCCTTTGCAAAATCGAGTTTATCATCTAGTTGTTTATGCTACCTTACCCATACGGATTACTTGTACTCTTCCACTCACCATTAATACTAAGAGCACCTGCTTCTCATGTTTGTGTGCACACCAGCCGGTTCGGTCTTAATCAAACGTCAGTTACGTAGAGGCTTTGGCTGATCAATACCAGTCGAGAATTTGTTCTCGACAATAAGTTCGGCAGCAACTGGGCTATTTCGGTGGCTTTTGATCCGTCGGGGTGAGTTATAAAGTCTTGGGTAGTCATAGGAGGTTAACCGTCTTAGACCTTGCCTCCCTTTTTTGGGTGGAGTACGTTTATTGCTTACTACTTGATGCGCTATGACCGAGGAATTCCGACAGGACTGTCCAGACAATTTTTTATAAGCCAGAGTGCACATCTTTAAGGGGTGCTGGCTTGTTCTCCCCCACCTTGCGGCTTTTTGCCACATATTATAGCAGTGAAAAGGAATTAAATACTAGGAGACACCCCAGTCTATACTAGCAGTCAAGGCCGAAGTACAACCCCTCTTGTTCTCTGTCGTATAAAGTTTTTTTCAATATACTTGTTTTTTCTTAAGTCAGAGTTTGCGTTTCTTTTCCAGACCCTTTACAGGCCCACAACAACTGCTGACAGGGTAGAGTAATGATTCTAGAGAAGTTTAAAATGGATGCCACAACTAATGAGGAAGTATATTGAAGGTTATTTTTAACCTTACAGAATGAAATACGATTTTTTTAAGTTGCTATTCTGGCATTGTGTTATTTTTAACAATACGAAGATACATGATATTTTCTTTGTTCTCCAAAAATAATCCCTGCCGCTGAAAGAAAAAATTCAAACTTTATATTTTTCTGTTGACTAAATTCTACAGTTACGTGACAAACGTATTTATAAAAAAAGTGATTTTTTGGTCGAAGAGAAAACAGTTTTATACTCTTTCTTTTTCACAAGTAACATTTCTTTTATCAGCGTAATATAGAAGAAATAATTCTAACAGCCGTATTCGATGAATACACATTTTAAACATGGAATAATGGTCGACGAAAAAACAGTTTATACTCTATCTTTTTAACTAGTAAGATTGCGTTCATTCTAACAGCCGTATACGATTTATACACATTTTTAACATTGAATAATTTAAAACAACTATGACATAACTCGTAAAATTAAAAATACAACAACAACTAGAACAAATCAGGAAACTGAAAAAAAACAACTAAAAAATTAAGAGAGATTTCAAAAGCTTCTACTGGAACAAAGTTCTGACGGAAAACAACTAGAACAGAAAGACTTCTGAAACAATATAAAACGAAGCCGATTAAAAATGAAGAAATATTTCTAGAAACAAAATAGGGAAATTGATTAAAAGATGCTGTATTAATGCAAGCAATATCGCATAGGAGTCAAACAACTACGAACGAATATGATTTTCTCAGAATGACATTTGGGGTGCAATTGACCATTTCACTTATTACTTAGACGAGGATAAACATTTAATTCATATTCAGAAGGTATGCACATTTATACAAAATAGATTGTGAAAATTCGTCAGACTCTAAACAAGTTTGCAAACTGGTCCAAAATTAGGGCCCACCGAACATACTAAACCCGTATACTTTATTTTATCCCGAAAAACGAGCAACATGACTTTTCTGAAACTGTTCATCTTTTAACAGAATTATTTAGCCCTAAGACTTATCTGTAACACAAACGTAGGAAGTGTTTGAACTTAGTCATACACGATGGCGTGGACACCACAACGTGGCGATTTAAAATTAGCTGACCCCCGCTATTTTTTTATAACAAAAAATATTTGGAGACAATTTTTTTTTAACTAAAAATGTCTCACTACCCAAGAACGCGGCAGCTTAGCAAAAATAGACGATCGTTAGGGAGTCTTTTTCGTTAGTCTTCTTATAATATAACGAAGAGGTTATCTGTCTGTCTGTCGCGGGGAATTTTTGTAAACGTAATTTCAAAGTCAGAAACATGACAAATACATTAGGCAACATATTAACGACTAAATAAACAATAAATAATTTCGGCGCCGAGGCCACGATTCGAGCTCGCAACAATGAAGCCAACTGCCCGACACTCTACCGAATTCGCCATTTGACAAAGTTGAATATACCGTCTTAATTTTGAAACTTATAGAAATGGGTTCTTTTCACTTTTTCGAGTTAGCAATAAATGATCGTATAACTGGTTCTTCATATACTTTGGGGTCTGCGTTCGCTCTCGATTTTTTAAGGGGTGGGTGGGGCTGGGGGCGGAATTCCTCACCCCCTTTTTTTGGCAGGAAAAGAAAAAAAAGGTGTCGGGAAAACATTTTTTTTCCTCTCTAAACAAAAAACAATATATTTGTTTTCTAAAAACTTCGAGTTCGTGTTTTCGATCTGGACTATGTACAGACCCACAACAATTGGCGACGAGGTGCATTAAGGGATTGTTCAGAACTTGGATAAGGACGCCACAACAAGTGGCGACAAGCTACATTAAAGACATTCTTTAGATAATTAAAATCGACGTCAAAACTGGCGACTGAGTATATTAAAGTTTATTTTTAAGAATCTTAACAAAAAGGATAAACGTGGAGAAGTAAACGACAAATAAACCCAACGACGTCTTAGTTTTGAAAACTGATGTACAGGCGAACCAAAAAGAAAAAAAACACGTAAAAGACCAACTTATTTTCTCGCAAAGAATGTTTTTATTCCGACAATTTTAACACTTAAGGAATACATGATATTCTAGTTTCTCTCCAAAAGATAAAGTTTATGCCACAGAAAGAACAAAAAATTAAAACCTTATTTTTTCTGTTGACTAAATCTCTGACCCTTAATTCTACAATTACATAGAAAGCGTACCAAAAATAAGTTTTATTATTTTTCATCCCAAACAAGGCAGGCTGCCACTGTAGACGTAAGGGGCTACTGAGTATTAAAGTGTAAGTTTTGCGGATTATCCTTAGTCGGGAGTTGTGCAGCGAGATGTCGGTTTACATTAGTTTCACATTTCTACATATCGGTACAGTCGGGGAAACATTGAGCAGGAAGGTAGATCCAGAGGTCGGTATCATGGGGAAAGAAGCTATTGGAGTATAAAGCTCTCCGGCATTTGGCTACTTGCACAATGAATGGATGAGACTTAGCTGATTGTCGGGTTGGTCTCATGTATTTACGTCGAGGGGGCACTAGCGCAGCAAGTTTATCGGGGAACAATCGATTGAAGTACTTGTAAAACAGGCACAAGGATGCAACATTGCAGCGATGTGATAGGGGATCGAGCTTAGTGGATAGTAAGGCAATATCATGTTAGCGACTCTTTTTTTGGACTTAGTGGATTATGCACCATTCCAGATGTGACAACAATACTCAATGCATAGACGGATTGTGTCTTTGTAGAGATAAAAGATCATAGCAGGTGTAATAAGTTTACTAGCACGATAGACTTGACAATGTCTTCAATGTATTTGTCACAATTCATGTTACCTGGTAATGTTAGGTCGAGGAGTTTAAACGTTGGACTCTTAGCTAGGGTGTTATTTACCCTTGCAATCGTTGATTGAAGAGGTTTATTGTTATTATTGAAGAACAATAACTTTGTCTTTGCAGCATTAAATGTTACAATCCATTGATGACACCATTCAACTACACAGACCGGATGTCACTTTCGAAGGATTCCGCCATTGCCTCAGATATATGCTCGTCAGTGTTGCCCACATGACGAGAGTTAAGCATGGTGTCGTAAGCAAATATACCGATCTCAGACTAAATCTCATCAGGGATGCCGTTTATGACCAGTAGAGGTCCGAATATGGATATGTGGGGTACACCAGCATCTATATCATGTAGGTTGGATTAACGGTCATCGAGTACAACCTGGATCATTATTTTGGTTAGTAAGGATTTAATTATATTAAATATTTGTACAGTAATACCATACGAGTGAATTTTTAGGAGAACCACTTCATGCCAGTCATTGTCTAAGGCTTTTGATATATCAGGCGCTACTGCCCTAGCCTCACCCGCTCTGTCCAGTGTATGATATATGCCTTCTGAGATGATTTTTAGGATATCCGCAGAAGATCATGCTTGCCTAAACCCATACTGGCGATCAGAACTACGTTTAGCACTAACTATCGCTAGATTAATTAAGGAGTCAAAGATTTAAGGATCGAGAGTAGACTAAATAGGCGGTAGTTCTGAGGATCAGTTCTATCTCCAGAATTCTTGAAAACTGGTATCACAGAGGTAATTATCCAGCTATCAGAGAAGTAAGATTCAGCAAGACATTTGTTGTAGAGTTTGCAGAGAGCAGGGGCCAGTTCAGCAGATCATTTCTTTATTAATATAACTGGTATAAGAACAGTCCCACACTCTTCGAAGGTATCAAGGATATTTATGATTTCCGTGACCTGAAATGGGATGGCCACCAGGTTCTCAAGTGTGCCATATGGTCGCAATGGGAATTTAGGGAAGTGGTTGTTTGCTGAGTCCAAATTGGAGTTTAATGCGAAACGCGGCGCAAGTAGTTCAGCCTTATCAGTTTCCGGGCAAACGAAATCATTGTGGTATGATAGCGGGTGAATTGTTGATTGCCCATTGATCACCACACTATTGTTGATTTTCCAGAAACTGTGAGTACCTAATTTCTCTTACTAAATGTGTGTTTTTGTTATCTCAAAATGATCTGCTGAACTGGCCCCTTTGCTTCACCTATAAAAACTTTACAATTATTGATTGACTCTATGAATGTATGTGTATGACTAATGGCGGTCGAATTGTCGTAATGTTTGCTGCCTGAGTCAAATAGCAGCTGCAGATTCCGAGGTGAACCATTGAGGTGAGTAGAATTTACTAGGAATTTTCGCATGGGGACATATGCTTCAATACCTGCTGTTTCCCATCTTGTTAATTAATTTGCGCAATGATCGGCAGGGATTGGGAAGGTTTCACTCTATGGAGCGTCGCTGATGTGATCTCTGATTGAATTAAAATCATCCTGCACGTAGTTTCTCGTCGTTTATGCAACTACTCATCAGCTTTTGGACGGGTTTTTAGAGTGATTCCAATCATTACAACAATGTGATCAGCGTTCCCGAGCGAACTATATGCTCTAATCGCACAAACCTCGGGCAGTGAAGTCAGGAACAGATCGGGAAGTGAGGCTTGCTGGTTTACACGATCAGGGAAGCGGGTCGGGAAAGTGACAGTCTGTGAGAGGGAGTGGGTTAAGGAGAAATTATACGTATGGTTACAAGCTGCGTCGGTAAAACTCGAGATCCCCAGTCAGTCACTGTGGTGTGCATTAAAACCCCTTAATACATTTATTTGAGTCGAGTTAGAGTGCTCTACCTATGCGTTAAGAGACAAAGTAAAGCAGGGTACAGTGTTGGACTGAAAGATAACGGTATAAGAAATATAACTAACTAATGCTGTGATGTAAGGTCAATCTAAAGCAAATGTAGGCTTGGTCATCTGATTCTAGCCTATGTTCTCTAGTCAACGGGAAGGTGTTCGGTGCATTGCCCGAGTATTTTCGGTAGAGTGAGAGGTACTCAGTCACGTCAAAGTGATGAGCAGAGATTGAAGATTGAAATTTTGTTTCACTTAGTGCGAAAATTACGTCATAAGCGTTATATCAAAGAACTTCTAAAAGTCGTATACTACCAATACACATTTTTAACATACAATCTTTTAAAGAAAAGATAACAGCACCCATGACATACTAAATGCAGGAACAATTAAAACAAAAAAAAAGCCTAATAAAAAACGTCTGGAAAAAAAAAGCTGACAAAATATAGCTGGAACAAACCTAGAAACTGGGAAATACAACTAAAAATGAAGAAATATTTCAAAAGCTAAAATACCAAAAACAATAAAATAAGGCGAAACACAACTAGAATAAAAGGAGCCGACGAAAAAGTACTAGGACAAGATAAACAACTCTTCTAAATAAAATCCGGGTTAAATCTACAAAACCGATCTAACAGGGTAACATAATTCTGGGACAATATGTACAAATAAAACTCATGAATATAAATGTAAAATAACAATTGGATTCTGGTTCAGGTGTGTCGATTATCAACATGCATACATGGAAAAGTTTGGATAAATATACCATGATGAAAACTAACATGACGCAAAGATGGTGTAAACAGTCAAAATCTAAAGTAAAACCATATACTGCAGATATGAGGTAGACAGTCGAACTCTTAAGTAAAATCATATACTGCAGATATGAGGTAGACAGTCGAACTCTTAAGTAAAATCATATAATGATGAGATGGTGTACCCAGTCGAACTCTTAAGTACAATTATGTAATGCTGAGATAATATAAATTGTCGAAATCTGAAGTAAAGTCATATAATGCAGAGATGATGAAGAGAGTCAAACTATAAAATACAATTATATAATGCAGTAAGTAAAATCATATAATGAAGGTATCATGTACACAGTTAATCACATTAGTACAATTATATTATACAGAGGTTAGTACAATTACATAATGAATAGAAAGTAAACAGTCGAGATATTAAGTAAAATCATATAATGCAGGTATTATGTAAACAGTCAAAATCTTAAGCACCATTATATAATAATGCATGCAATGGGCACAGTCGAAATACTACGTAAAATAATATAATGCAGAAATGATAAAATCATTCGGAACTTTACGTAGAATTATATTATGAACAGAGGAAGAAGGCAGTCAAAGGTTTAAGTACAATTATCTGTTTCAGAGATGATGTAAACAGTCGGAATCTTTAGTAAAATCACGTGATGCAAAGATGATGTAAACAGTCGAAACCTTGGGTTAAATCATATAATTTTGAGCTAATGTAAAAAGTCGAAGCCTTAGGTTAAACATATAGTTTAGAAATGATGTAAACAGTCGAAACCTTGGGTTAAATCATATAATTTTGAGCTAATGTAAAAAGTCGAAGCCTTAGGTTAAACATATAATTTAGAGATGATGTAAAAAGTCGAAACCTTGGGTTAAATCATATAATTTTGAGCTAATGTAAAAAGTCGAAGCCTTAGGTTAAACATATAATTTAGAGATGATGTAAAAAGTCGAAACCTTGGGTTAAATCATATAATTTTGAGCTAATGTAAAAAGTCGAAACCTTAGGTTAAATCATATAATTTCGAGATGATGTAAAAAATCGAAATCCTCAGTTAAATCATATAATTTCGAGATGATGTAAAAAGTAAAAGCCATGAGATAATTCATATAAGAGATGATGTCAAAAGTCGAAACGTTAGATTAAATCCTATGATTTGGAAATAGAGTAAAGAGTCGAAACCTTAGGTTAAGTCATATGAATTCGAGATTATGTAAAAAGTAGTAACCTGAAGTTAAATAATATAATTTCGAGATTATGTAAAACGTCGAAACCTTAGGTTAAATAATATAATTTCGGGATGATGTAATACGTCGAAACCATCAGGTAAATCATATGAATTCGAGATTATGTAAAACTTCGAAACCATAAGTTAAATAATATACTTTCGAGATGATGTAAGAAGTCGAAATCCTCAGTTAAATCATATAATTTCGAGATGATGTAAAACGTCGAAACCTTATGTTAATTATATAATGAATATATGATGAACACAGTCGAAATCTTAAGTAAAATGAAATAATAAAGATATTTTGTAAACAGTCAACACCTTTAGGACTGTTATATAATGAAAAAATGATGTAAACAGTCGATATTTTTTGTACACTTATATAATGCAGATATTATATAAACAGTCGAAATTTTAAGGTTAATAATATAATGCAGAGATGACGAAAAAAGACGAAATCTTAAGTAAAATTATCTGATGAAGAATGTTGTAAACAGTAAAAATGTTGACTGAAATCATATAATGCAGAAATGATGTTAACAGTCGAAATCTTAAGTAAAATCATATATTGATGAAATGATGTAAACAGTCAAAATCTTAAGTAAAATGATATAATGATGAAATGATGAAAACAGTCGAAATCTTAAGTAAAATTATATAATGATGAAATGATAAAAACAGTCGAAATCTTAAGTAAAATAATATAATGATGAAATGATGTAAACAGTCGAAATCTTAAGTAAAATGATATAATGATGAAATGATGTAAACAGTCGAAATCTTAAGTAAAATAATATAATGATGAAATGATGTAAACAGTCGAAATCTTAAGTAAAATGATATAATGATGAAATGATGAAAACAGTCGAAATCTTAAGTAAAATGATATAATGATGAAATGATGAAAACAGTCGAAATCTTAAGTAAAATGATATAATGATGAAATGATGTAAACAGTCGAAATCTTAAGTAAAATGATATAATGATGAAATGATGAAAACAGTCGAAATCTTAAGAAAAAATATAATAATGATGAAATGATGTAAACAGTCGAAATCTTCAGTAAAATTATATAATGATGAAATGATAAAAACTATCGAAATCTTAAGTAAAATATTATAATGATGAAATGATGAAAACAGTCGAAATCTTAAGTAAAATGATATAATGATGAAATGATGAAAACAGTCGAAATCTTAAGTAAAATGATATAATGATGAAATGATGGAAACAGTCAAAATCTTAAGTAAAATTATATAATGATGAAATTATGTAAACAGTCAAAATCTTAAGTAAAATGATATAATGATGAAATGATGTAAACAGTCGAAATCTTAAGTAAAATTATATAATGATGAAATGATGAGTACAGTCGAAATCTTAAGTAAAATTATATAATGATGAAATTATGTAAACAGTCGAAATCTTAAGTAAAATGATATAATGATGAAATGATGTAAACAGTCGAAATCTTAAGTAAAATTATATAATGATGAAATGATGAGTACAGTCGAAATCTTAAGTAAAATTATATAATGATGAAATTATGTAAACAGTCGAAATCTTAAGTAAAATGATATAAAGATGAAATGATGAAAACAGTCGAAATCTTAAGTAAAATAATATAATGATGAAATGATGAAAACAGTCGAAATCTTAAGTAAAATTATATAATGATGAAATTATGAGAACAGTCGAAATCTTAAGTAAAATTATATAATGATGAAATGATAAAAACAGTCGAAATCTTAAGTAAAAAAATATAATGATGAAATGATGAAAACAGTCGAAATCTTAAGTAAAATGATATAATGATGAAATGATGAGAACAGTCGAAATCTTAAGTAAAATTATATATTGATGAAATTATGTAAACAGTCGAAATCTTAAGTAAAATTATATAATGATGAAATGATGAAAACAGTCGAAATCTTAAGTAAAATTATATAATGATGAAATGATGAGAACAGTCGAAATCTTAAGTAAAAAAATATAATGATGAAATGATGAAAACAGTCGAAATCTTAAGTAAAATTATATAATGATGAAATTATGTAAACAGTCGAAATCTTAAGTAAAATTATATAATGATGAAATGATGAAAACAGTCGAAATCTTAAGTAAAATTATATAATGATGAAATTATGTAAACAGTCGAAATCTTAAGTAAAATTATATAATGTTGAAATGATGAGAACAGTCGAAATCTAAAGTAAAATTATATATTGATGAAATTATGTAAACAGTCGAAATCTTAAGTAAAATTATATAATGATGAAATGATGAAAACAGTCGAAATCTTAAGTAAAATTATATAATGATGAAATTATGTAAACAGTCGAAATCTTAAGTAAAATTATATAATGTTGAAATGATGAGAACAGTCGAAATCTTAAGTAAAATTATATATTGATGAAATTATGTAAACAGTCGAAATCTTAAGTAAAATTATATAATGATGAAATGATGAAAACAGTCGAAATCTTAAGTAAAATTATATAATGATGAAATGATGAGAACAGTCGAAATCTCAAGTAAAATTATATAATGATGAAATGATGAAAACAGTCGAAATCTTAAGTAAAATTATATAATGATGAAATGATGTTAACAGTCGAAATCTTAAGTAAAATGATATAATGATGAAATGATGAGAACAGTCGAAATCTTAAGTAAAATTATATATTGATGAAATTATGTAAACAGTCGAAATCTTAAGTAAAATTATATAATGATGAAATGATGAAAACAGTCGAAATCTTAAGTAAAATTATATAATGATGAAATGATGAGAACAGTCGAAATCTTAAGTAAAAAAATATAATGATGAAATGATGAAAACAGTCGAAATCTTAAGTAAAATTATATAATGATGAAATTATGTAAACAGTCGAAATCTTAAGTAAAATTATATAATGTTGAAATGATGAGAACAGTCGAAATCTCAAGTAAAATTATATAATGATGAAATGATGAAAACAGTCGAAATCTTAAGTAAAATTATATAATGATGAAATGATGTAAACAGTCGAAATCTTAAGTAAAATTATATAATGATGAAATGATGAAAACAGTCAAAATCTTAAGTAAAATTATATAATGCAGATGATGTAAAAAGTAGAAATCGTGAGTCAAATTATAATTCAAAGATGATGTAAACAGACGAAATCTTAAGTAACATTTCATGATGCAGGGATGATGGTAAAAGTCTACATCTTAAGTAAAGTGGTTTAATTCGGATGCTAATCTACTGATTCTTTATTAAATGCGAAACGTTTAGCAAGTAAATTATGATAATAATAATAATAATAATAATAATAATAATAATAATTATAATAATAATAATAATAAAAATGGTAATACTAATAATAATAGGAAGAAGAAGAACAACAACAACAATAATTATAATAAAAACAACAACAACAACATTTAGAACCGACCTACTTCGTTTAACTGCATACTTTTACCTGACAACGATAGGATTAACCAGATTTAAATACAGGGCTTACTTCTGTAATTGACCGAAAGTTCAAGGTCAAACTCAGATAAGATATACACCTTTATTTGTAGCGGGTCTTAATGATAACAGAATGAATATGTTAATAATAATAATGATAATAATAATAATAATAATAATAATAATAATAATAATAATAATACTAAACTGTACACTTTTTTTACTATTAAGCTGTACGTAGTTTACCTGAATTAAAATCAAATTTAGTTACACCATGGCCGGTATTTTAACCAAGTTTGGTGACGATTGATAATGCGATGTCGACACTAGCCTGTACACAAAAATACATAGTCCATACAGAACAAATAAACTCGACCGAAAACATAATCTCCTTTTCAGAGGTTAAAGAACGTATATGTTTTAAAACAATTGACGTACATATTGTCATGTATTGATTTACTCTTCTCTAGGAGTTAGGCACAAGGCCAGTTTTTATCTTACTCCCACAAGTAAGATGTGACCCAAGGTCGGTTCGGGAAAGTGGTGTTTAAAAATTGCCTGTGCAACTCCGTCGGCATTCCCCGGTAGGGGCGCCTCAGGCAGTAAGCAATAAACTTACTCCTCCCCAAAGAGGGAGGCGAAGCCTGGGAGGGTGGACCTCCTAGAACTACACAGGACAGACCGATAGATCGGCGTCAATCAAGCCCCGAAGGCCAAGACAATACCAGTCTATGTGGTGCAGTATCCATCAGAACCAATACTGCATTTTGATCTCAGCCAAAAGGCCAAGAGAGATGAGAAGATATAATTTATTGAAGAAAAATAAATAGCCGGCCAGCCATTTCCATTGTGCGCACACGCTTTTGATCTACTTGGTTTGTTCTGTCTACGCCTGAGTTAAGTTAGGGGTACGTTAGCGTTAAAATCAAGGTCATGCGTAAGATTAGAGTCAAGGTCTCCATGTAGAGGTAAATTAAACTATAATTTCTGACCGAAAAATACAGAATAAATACCACTTTGGAAAGCATCGCGAAATAGTGTACAGCTATATGTGTCAGTTTATGTGGTAGACGAAATATAAAATAAAAAATATTCCATACAGGAATGGATTACATTTACTTGAATAAATAATAAGACGTTTTCTCCCGCATTTTGCTTTATTTTGAGATAGGAGTTGGGGGAGTATTTTATTGGATGGAAAATATTCGATAGAAGTTTGTCCGCATCTTTAAAATAGTGTAAATGAAAAAAGCGAAAATGTGTTTTTTTATTGTCTGTTTAATCAGTAAAAGCAATTCGTACAAGAATGTCGGGACGCAGCAAACTGGAACCTTCTTATTTTGGCAAAAGTCAAAAGTTTCGCAGCGATTACACTGGACCATGTTGGCGCCCAATCGTTTGCTTATGAACACCTGCAAGGTATGTCTAGTCTTCTTCCCCACCCGCACATACCAAGGTTGTAACCATTACACTTTAAACCAGCACAGCAATGATCCGGTATAGTGCACGCGTAAGACCGTGGTATGCACTGGAAACAGAAAGATTGTCATGGATATTTTAGTATCGTATGCAATATATATATATATATATATATATATATATATATATATATATATATATATATATATATATATATATATATATATATAACATTTTAAACAAATATACATGACACTCTAAAGCAAATTACGTATCCAAACGAGAGTGATACGTGAATTCACATTTCTGTAACAGTTGACAACATAAGCTGCAGAGAGCCGGATTGTTAAGTCCTTCTGACCTTGAAATCGACGGTACTGATGACTACCCCAATGCACGTTACAAAGAGAGAGAGAGAGTGTCCAGAGACATAAGTGAACCTTGAACTGCCATTTTTCAAAACCAATGGTCTAAGGCGTTTGATTCTTCACATTCGTCAACGCTTTCGGCAGTCGAGAAAGTGGGATACAAAATAGCGACCTTCTAATGAAAATGAGGATTGATGTTGGTTAATTGCTAATACAATTTGATAGTCGATGTTTTGGGTTGTTTTTTTTTTTGGGGGGGGGGCGTTTTTAGCTTTCACTCTGATCCAAATACACCACTTATTATCGCAGAAAAAGTAACACTTCTCACGTTCAGAATATAAAACTATAATGCAGCGTCTGAATGAGTTAAAATAAGCGTAAAGATTCTGCTTATTTGAAAAACTCGACTCGTGAGAAATGTGAATAAAAAACGAATTACTCTTTTGGATATTAATCGATGTCATGTTTATGTTACATGAACACTATAAACTGGGTTGAAGCTGGCAAAGGAAAACCACACATATACGCTCACTCTGCTTAAGCGAACAGTGATACTATCAATAACGTATGTTAGTCCTCTTCACTCATTAATTTTCGCACTGTTTTTCTCTTTGTTCATTCTTCTGTAGTCTATTTGTTGACACTCACCGGTCGTCTCTGATTGTTTATTTCCATCCAATCGAGGCATTTCTTAGCGGCAGTTACTTATATCAATATTTCATAATCTTCGCGGAACTAGCTAGTAGTTATTAGAGATGTAGAACGAGTGTGGCGTGTGTGGTACACACGCAATTATTAAAGTCAGATTTTCATGAAACGATGTTTTTTTATGAAAATAACGTCCCTTTAAAAAATGGCGTCTATTTTGCTAAAATATCAGCTTCTATTTTAGATGAATAATCGTTATATTCATAATTAATTGAGGGTAACCTTCCTTATTACTTCCTATTTAGAGAACATTTCTATAAATAGTTACTCGACTAACACACATACCAGTATTCTAATTAGCAGAATAAACCTAACTCAAATCAAAGTCGCACAATAAAGCTGACTCAAATCTAAGTCACAGAATTCAGCTGACTCAAATCTAAGTCACAGAATTCAGCTGACTCAAATCTAAGTCACAGAATTCAGCTGACTCAAATCTAAGTCACAGAATTCAGCTGACTCAAATCGAATCTTGTGCGTCTGTATTATTCCACTTGTTTCCATTATTTATAGTCGGGTCAACATCTGTACTTTGATCTTGATTTAAAAAAAATTGTGCTTGTCAGTTGATGTAAGAAAATCGGGAAGTCTATAGAATTAAAATATATGTTAATTTTACATTCATGAACCAAACAAATATGACCTACTTAAACAGTAAATCTAAATTGTCAGCCACGCTGACGAGCCGTAGTAACGTCGAAATCTGTGTCTGTAGATAACGAGTTTATCAATATAAACATCAATAAACAAGATATATATACATATTTTATAATTTCCCCCAAAAAGTTATCCATAGAACTTTTCATTACACCGAGACTACTTTCTTGCAGACTACTAAATGGTTCTCAACAAATAGTATGTTATGAAAATATATTTATGGCAATTGAGATACACAGAGGTTCCCGCGTTTCATTTCCGGTGAAATCTTCAGGCTAAAATGCATGGAGTTAGTCTTTGGCTTTCGTTTTTCATTTTTCATTCCGTCGCATAATTTTTTCGTCATTTTTACATATATATATATATATATATATATATATATATATATATATAAGGAAATGAGGTACTGCTTACAAACAAAGATCGACACACGGTCAAGAGTTTAACGGCTATGTATTCACGTCATTCATATTTAGTTTTGGATACATCATATATTGAAAAGCTATATTTTCCAGGATATTTTATTTAGCGAGATGATCACGTGAATCTAACATTGTTCTTAGCTTTTCCGCATTATTTGCGTCTTAATTCGTTTCTAACTTAGTAATACTGGCAGTTTTTTTTTGTTTTGTAGACGCGACCATTGTCTCGAAACATTTGTGTCATGTGTTTATAATTAGAAGAGAGATTAGCACGCAGAGGGTGCTGTCATGTATTCAGTTAAAAGAAGACGGGCTTATAAGGATAGCAGATCGGACATACGGTAAGTCATACAATGGAAGTTGCATAGAGAACGGCGAAATAAGTGTG
Organism: Sepiola atlantica; assembly: GCA_963556195.1. Classification (NCBI taxonomy): domain Eukaryota; kingdom Metazoa; phylum Mollusca; class Cephalopoda; order Sepiida; family Sepiolidae; genus Sepiola; species Sepiola atlantica. The sequence goes on from OY744517.1 coordinate 225,815,583, forward strand.
ATTACTACGTTTACGTATCTGTTGCCGACTTTTTTTTGTTTTTTTGAGTTATCATGTTTTCTCTAAAAACGCACTAAGAATGTCACATCTATTTTAATGGTAAAAAAAAGATTAATCTTAATTTTTCTTAAAGCGGACAGATTTTTTACATGCAGGAAAAAGCGTCTGAACACTCATTGTCGACTACCTAAATGTTTTCAATCGTCAAGTTGTATTCGTGTGGGGCTAAGCTCCAAGATACAAATCTGCGACTGATTTTTACATTTTGTGTACAAAATTTACTTGGTTGGTGTCTGCATAACAAACAGTAGGTTGCACTGAAGCTGAGTTAATATAACTCTTTTCAGCTGTTGGACATTACTCAGAACGGGATATTGCTCGCTATCTAGAATTATCGACTAGAATTGGTAATCCTCAACCCTGTCTCGCTTAATCTTACGATGTGTACAACATCGACGTCGATGCCTGGTAAATCGTTGGGTTTTTTTTCGTTGTCTGTCAAGTGTTTATAATGAGAGGCAGAGTGTGCTGGCGTGTATTCAGTTTGAGAGCGAAGGTTATAGCGATTGAATGTCGGACGTACGGTAAGTGAGGATGGGAGTTACATAGAGAATGACAAAATAGATTTGCTTTCACCTGCCACACGAAAGTTCCCAATGATAAACTTGTGCCTTTTAATAGTCATTCTCAACCCAGACGAAACGGATGATGTTTTTAGATAATCAACAATGAGGATAATAATAACTTTTATATGGAAAAAAAAATTACTCACGTAATCTTATAATTTTATATGAATATTTCTGCAATACATCTAGGTAAATAGTGAGTGCGAACAGTGGCGAAGCATAACGTTTCCTTTATTTTTCACTCAAAGTATACGCGATTAATAGATATACTAATATAATGAAAGAATGACTGAATCTGCAAACGATAGAATAATTGCTGTAATAAAATCTATATTATTGCGATTGTTACCGATCTCTTGGTCCTGTTTAGGTTTTTCTCGCTTTCTTCGTTGAAGTTAGGACGCATTCTGTTCATCATTGGTGAAGCGAACACATTCTGCAGTAAAATGAAGGTAGAAACGAGCAGCCACACGGAACAGTTCAGAGCTGGAAGATAAAGGAAGAGATGACACATATAACAAAAATTCTAAAAGTTATGTTTTTTGTTCTTCATTAGAAAATGTCCGATGCCAATATTTAGTAAAAAGCGATAGACGGGAATTCAGATGTCTTGAGATTCAGGGTTGATCTTCATTCCGTACAAAGAGGTATGCACTTACCATTTGACCCCATTTAACTTCGTTATTTTTATTTGATCAAAATATTCGTCATGGTCTAACTTAGAACTGATTTAATTTCGTGAAATGTAGGTTAAATGAAGGTTAAAAGTAAATGTAAAGGCCACAGAAAGTTAAAGTCATACTTTTGGCGATAACTTCACTTCTATTAATTGTGGAGTCTGACGACTTGGTCTATCTAACAATAAAGACCAAGTCGTCAGACTTTACAATTAATACAACTGAAAAACTTTTTCAATTAACCGTGAAAAGTTTGCTTACGGTCGAAAAATTTTCGATTTATAAAAAAGCATATTCAGCTGAAAACTATTTTTACGCTAAGAAACTGTTATGGGGTACGTTAATCTACCTACTTCAGGAAAAATCGACTTAGCCAGACACAATAAATACAGTAACATCTAAGCGTCATTGGGCAGCGAATTGTGGCAGTTATGTCCCCAGGTTCATGACGTGTACTCCTGTGACATAATTTTCTTAATACAGTTGTTTTAATTATACTACTATGTTTGTCTTTATTATTACCGGCCTGCAATGCCACAACACTGGCGACAGATGATTTCTAGATTTACATTGCCACAATTCTGGCGGCAAGTATTCGAGCACTACATCTCAAACCACTAACTTTGAGAATTTATGCGAACATCATCCAAACCTGTGTCACATACACTGGAAGCAAGCATTCGAAATCTACATTCCACAAACCGGGAGACAAGTTATTTAAATTTATTCAGTGCTACATTGTGTCCTTTAGTGCGATTTGAATCGACTCAAAACACGAAAATAAACCAGACGTGAGTTGAATGCAAACATCAGCAACGAAAAGTTAAGTTTTTGTCTAAAATTTGAATTATTGAAATTCGTGAAGAAAAAAGACTTTCCAGTTATTTGTTTAACAAGAAAACAAGAAATAAAAGTATTGGATTTTAACAAGTGCTTTTCTAAAAAAAAATCTCTAACGTCACGAAAAATAATTAAATGATAATAATTTTCCAATCACGAATTAATTTCAAAAGGAATATTTTGAAAAGTCAATTTTCAACCGCGTCGGAAAAAACAAAATGATTTTTACAAACTCTGGTGATGTTTTTATATCTCGTTAATTAAGTAAATAAGTTTTGCACGAACTTACTTTTTTATTTTTCACTAAGTTGTTTCAAACTTGTCCGTAAAAAAAACCTACGAACTGTAGTATATATATATATATATATATATATATATATATATATATATATATATATATATATATATATATAAGGACATTGAGTGAATTATAAGGTTCCAATTGCTCAAAGAATTAGAACAACAAGTCTATTATGGCGTACGGTCGTTTCCAAAACATTCTGCAAATACTTTATTTCATTCTTTAATTTAAAAAAACAAACAAAACGTATCTTAATTAGCGCCTTTAGCATCACATCTTACAGAAATTCAAGGAAAAAATAACAAGCTCGTTTTTGAGGAAGATCCAGTGGCAGGAAGGCGTACATAGACCAATATTGGAAAAAAATAAGTTACATATATAAAATAAGGATATAAAGATACAACTGATAATAATAATAATAATAATAATAATAATAATAATAATAATAATAATAATAATAATACTAATAATAATATTAATAAAACCTTATAAACATTATAAAGATTATTAAGAAAAAATTAAGAAAATAAAAATAAGAACAAAAATAAAGAGTAAAAATAAAATAAAATAAGATATCACATAAAAATAATAGAATATATGAAGGAAAAATAAAATCAAAGGACAAGAAGCTGGACCCGGGATCCGGTATTGCCCGAGAGAACGAAAATAAGTGACATGATATTTACCCACCCTTCTGAGTTGAAAGAAAATAGAAATCGCTACAATGTGGAAGAATATTTTCTTTCACTGACCGAATATTGAGAATATTACTTGTTTCGTGCCGGGCTGCTATCTATTCTGTCGTCCGTCATTGAAAGCAAAGCCTTGCAGAATGCGTCAATGTTTATTTATGTTGGTGTCTTATTCTCCCATCGTGTGTAGTCAAATTTGACTAAAACTGAACCATGTTTAACGAATATACATCTTAGTTTCGGTACGTAAGATGAATATATATTGTGTAATAATAAAAAATGAAATCAATTTTGATCTGAATTGTGAAAATCATGGGGTTGATTAATTTCTATTTTAGTCACGTAAATCTCAATTCCGTAAGGAGCTAGAAATGCAAAACACGTCTGAGGTGTCGGTTAGTAAATACTGTTTGAAGCAAATATCAGTGTAAAAATACGCCAATATGATTATTTGGTATCCACCACGTGTATAATATATATTATGAAACTACCGAAAGAACGCAAATAGGTCACATCGTGCGGTATTTGCTCATGAAAATGATTATTGGTGGGTTGAAGAAAAATAGAAATTGCCACAGTGTAGAATTTACGTTTTGTCTAACTCTTACTTCGTTGGTAGTGAAATGTGACTGAAAGTGGACCATGTGTAACGAATGTACATGTTAGTTTAGGGACATAATATATATATATATATATATATATATATATATATATATATATCATGTAATAATTAAAAGAAAACTGTAATCAATTTTGATTTCAATTACGCTAATTTAGTTGTTGATTAATAACTATTTTAGTCATGTAATGGCAGGAGAACGCAAACATGTGAAATTATCAGTAGGATTTTTAGCGACGTCGATCTGTGTTTCTTTTAACTGTCGCGAGTCAAGTAAAGGAATCTTATTCACCATGAAAAAATATACTTACAAAAATCGACGGATGCTAATATAAATCGTATGTGAGCAGGAAACAAGTTCGTATCTTTGTAATGTTTATCGGCTGCTATAATATAAACACGTTTATTTAGAAAATGTTGCCAACAAAATGTATATATATATATATATATATATATAGAGAGAGAGAGAGAGAGAGAGAGAGAGCGAGAGAGAGTGTGTGTGAGTGAGATAGGGTAGCTACAGTGAGAGTGAGAGAGAGAATAGAAAAGAAAACGTCTTACGTGAAGCGGGGGGCTTCATAAATAAAAAGACGAATACCTACCGTCAAAAGGAAAACACGTAGAGTAACTGATATTACGAGCTTCCATGGAATCGGTAGCAACAATTTAATGTTGTTTAAATTTACACTGCAGTTCGTTTTACTCGGAAGGTATTTTGAAAACCTTAAAGTTGATATGTTTGACATTGCCTATTCAAATAATGTCTGCTTTTGTTTTTAGGTTTAAATAGACAGATCTTTTATTTTGTGCGAGGTGTTCTTTCTGTCACTCTTATCTTTTTTTCTAGTTTTATTTAGGTAAGACGCTTGATCAGCCTGTAACCTTAGTTGTTTATTTTGCTGATGCTTAAATAGCTCCAAAATTATGTTTTTAAAATCCTCCATGGTCTATGAGCACTCACAATATCTGACTTTATATATATATATATATATATAGAGATAGAAGAAAAAAGAGTGATAAATATGCGACGATTGTCCAAATTTATTTCAAATTTCAATTGTTCAGTGCAAGGTTGTCAGTAATAAACTAGTGTTTATTTTCCTTTCCTTAAGCCAAGGCTTTTCAAACATCGAAATCTTATCATCAGAGGAGAAATACAGATGGATAAGTTGGCTTTCGAAAAAACCAAAGTTCAAATATTTGAAAAATATGAGAATTATTTTTTAAAAATTATTAAAATAATTTTTGTCAAAAAACGTACTGAATGAAAAGAAAATTTCGTGAAAAAGAAATACAGTTGTCCGGGTGGTGAGTTTCCGTTGAAAAGGTTCGGTGAAATTGTAGAAAGTGAATAAAAACACTTTGCATGGGAGCAGGTTGGAAAAGGTGTTCAAAAGTAGATAAGTCCAGATGTACTTAAAAGAGGCTTTGAAGAGGAAAACAGGCCATTTTTTGATTTTCTTCCGGGCCTAGAAAAACGGTAGGATTTCATACAAGGATTAACTCAGAATGAGAAAAAGCCAAAGTTGATGAAAGTTTCAGATTTGGGGTCAGGATGGGGGGGGGTTAGGAGGTGCGGGGTAGTTTAAAAAGTCGCTTTGTGAATTTGGGGGAAAAATAAAAGTAGGACGGGTTAGCATGGGGATGTAGATAAAGTGACAGGTGGGTTAAGGGTGCGGGCTAGCGGTAGGGTGTAGGTTTTGGGGGTGGGGTTAATCTTAAATGGTGAATAGGTATAGAAAAAGTTGATTCTAAAAATAGAAGTAAAATGTGAGCTTCCAAATATATCAGGCTGCTAAGGGCAGATTAAAATGTAGTTATCAGATATGGTTTCAGTGTGTTTAAGGAATAAAGAGTAAAGTAGAATTAGTGAGAGCATTGTATAATAAATATAGGAATGTGAGAGAGTGGATGATTAAAATTAAAATTAAAAGATTAAATTTAAATTTAAAAAGCTAGGGAATAGTTAATAAAGAATTTATTTATTTATTTTTAATTTAAAACCAAATTAAGGGTTAGATGAATAATTTGGAGGGACATTAAATGGCCAAAGAGATAAGGGGGGGGAAATAATGGGGGGGGGGAAATAAATTAATGGGAAAAAGGGTTAGTGAAATTTAAAGGTCAAGTCTGTTCTACTCAGGTATATTGAAATTTAGGAGAGGGGAACAATGTAAGGGATAAGGAAAGATTGTTAGAAACAATTTGTTTCGATTTCTAGTAATAGGGGTGGAGTTGGGTTGGTTCAATCAAAAATTTGAGTGCAGTGTCAATTTTATAATCTGTGGTTTAAATGGTGAGTGAGTCGTAACAGGGTAACAATTAACAGTTACAGTTTAAATTTAATTAGATATATAAGGGAAACTTGCAAGGGGTTTCCAAGTAGTATGAACATATGATTGGGGGGGGGGTGAAATTGGTCAAAAATAAGATAAGTTGAACAAAGAGAGAATGGGCCGATAGAAAGTGGCTCGCGAGTATTTAGAGGGATTAGGATTATTCAAGAATAGGCCAAAATAAGTAGTTATGTAACTAGCTCGAATCAATCAAAATAGTTAAAAAGATTACAACAAAGGGGGTTATGGAGGCTATTAAGGAGGTAGAGCAGAAGTGCTAGTAACAGTTTATATAATATAAGTGTTATGGGCCAGGGTTAGATTGAAAAATTAAGCAGACCTGCGTTTTGAAGCTAGTTAGTTAGAGAGCTGATGAGAATTATAGGGGGGTATTAATGGACCCAATTGGAGGGGAATTCAAATGTCGTAGTTAAAATGATAACAAAAAGAAGTTACAGGGGAATATGTTGCAAATAGGAAGAGTCTAAATATAAGGACGATATAGTGGAAGTGTAGGGGATAATAAGGTGGGGGGGAAAAGAGAGGCCAAGAATGAGTTTGTAGGTGGGATTACGGACAGGAGAAACAATGAGATAAATATAAGGGGTTAGGAGTGGAGCTGAAGCAAAAGGATAAAAAGGAGCTATATTGCAGGAGAGGTATATAAGTCTAGATATTAGGTATGTTAATGATCGGTGGAAAGTTGGAGGAGTAATGTTAGTTCAATCTACTGATAGTTTTCCGGGTAAATGTGGTTATTAGGTGCAATGGTGATGAAGAATTTATTGGGAGGGTTAATTAGTGAGATTAGGGGTGTTAAGAATGGAAGTTACAAGGTTCCCCTGGGATATAGTTTAGAGATTTGTCAGATGTTAAAGAATGGGGGGAGTTATTGGTTGGGAGGAGGAGTGTCAGAGGGAGTGATGAAATTAATGTATTTAAATTTTCGTTTGTGTCTGCAATTTGAAATAAGTTCATTTTTGGAGTTAATGACATTTAAGTTCTTGTGTGCTGTAGCTATCATATAAGTTTCCAAGGTACATAGTTGGCAGAATGCAGAACCAGGAGTATATGAGTTTGACTTTTTTAATATAGACCAACTTAGGGAGTAGGGGGTATTTTTGATGTGAAAGCTTTTTATTAGGTTAGAAAGAGAGGTGCTAGTGGTACCATTACTATTGTGTTTAAATATATATATATATTCTATATCAAGTTGAGATTATTTCTCCCTGTACCTTTGTCACAAATACGGAGAATAACAACGTGCATCATAGGCTACTAAACTCACCTCTATATTATGCTTATTAACTCGAGCATGTTATAGTAAATGTATAGTTTATTTTCTCACGCTGACACTACAATTCCTTTTGGCCCACCATCTTAGACTCTCCCAAAAACATACTACATGAAGGTGGTAGCAAAAAGCTTTCTCTCTATAATTGTACAACTGTCACTCTTCCTATCAACCCCGAGAACAAATAAACAATGATTGAATATCCATCCGTTGAAGATAGTTCCGATCAGTAAATATATATCTAAACTGTAAATCGTCAGCATCATCAAAACCACCTAGAAAACGTAAAATTAAGTGAACCACGTCCATTTAGCTCAAAGTTCGCTCAGATGAAGACCAGGCTACGATTTTAAATCTTGTACGACACATCTGTCAATGTTCTTTTTACTTTGAAATTGGAAAACTCAGTCTCACTTGTTTCAAGCAATACATTAGGGAAGATATAATTCTGAATCTTTGTTAACATTATTATATCATTCGGTTTTGATTATTGTTACAAATGTGCACCGCTATTTTAAAATTGAGCAATAAATTACGGAAGACAGTTTATGGGAATAAATAATTCTGAATCTTTGTTAACATTATTATATTATTAGGATTTAATGATTGTTAAAACTGTGCGCCACTATTTAAAATTGAGCAATAATTATTCGAAAAATAACGTTGTACTTACTTCGGAATTTGTGCATCTTCATTGAATTGTTTGGTCTGATCGAACTTCGTGACTTGTGTCCGTACAGCAGATTCGACGACAACGTTTTGATAATGTCAAAAACCTTTCTTTCTTTTATACTATCAATTTCCGGGTGGGCGCAGATGTTGTTTCAAAGAAAACGAAGAAAAAATAAAAAGTGTGTCTTGCTTTGTTTAGCTCCACCCACTTTGATTATGCCAACCAAACAAAGTGTTGGCATTCTTTTCCATCTTCTTGCACGACGACTAAACTGCTCTCCACACATTTGCTTTTTCATCATTTCATTTTTTACAGCTTTTTCTTTCCTTATTTAATTCCTTTTTCAGTGAAAGTTTATGAAACCGCAAGAATCGGTACAAGTTTCAACTCAGCAACAAATAAAAAGAAAAATGCGATTCGGTGTGATGCAATTATTCTCACGTACACCTATTGAGTATTTTACATCTGAATTACAAAAATAAAACACTCATCATTTCTTTATATACATATGTGTAGAATCAGATGTAATTATGAATAGTTGGTGTGAGTTAAAGATGAGCAGTTTCCGATTGTTTTGTCCACCCATACTATCGATTTATACGGAATTAATAATTATTACAAACTCACGCCTCTTTTTAGATGAAATACTATGAACAGCGGTTGTAAAGATAACAACAATTTGTTAGGTGAGAGTGAGAGAATATGTAGGGAAAGTGTTTAATGCTGGCTTGTTGAGAGTTGTCTGTTTATAAAGGCGATAGAAATGTCTAACATAATCGGAGATTGTTGCTGAAAAACATCATCATAATAATGAATAGAACATGAATTTACTGTAATGAATCAAGAGAAATGAATGTATTCAACACATGTATGTAATAAAGGAATAGAACATAACTTTATGTGGCAATGTGAAACATTACCGTAATAAATCAAGACAATAGGAATCTATCTAATAGGGTACAAACATTTCTGTAATAAATGAACAGAACATAACTTAATGAAACTGAATCAGAACATTACCGTAATAAAGTTAAAAGGACATAACTTTAATCAACAATCTGATCATGTTCGTGCAAAGAAGGAAACAACGAGGCGAGGCGAATTGAAAGAAGTCTCACACAAGATGTGTTTATCTGCAGTAGGAATGAGAATGTACTACTATTTGCAGGTAACAAATTCTTGAGATGACTGACTTAAAATATCCAAAAATAGCTGATGAAAAACGATTTGACAGAATGGAATAAGCTAAGATGAGCAAATAGCACTGAAATATATTTAACAGGGTTTATCCCGGCATCGAAACGTCGCGTACGCTCAGAGAGTATACAGAATTGATAGTTTAGAATGTGAATCAACCTGTCCACGTCTACGTCTAAGACACGGTAGCGTAGGATCATTTGCAACGATGAATATCCAAGTGATATGTCACCGTAGCTGCAACTTCAACCATCGAGCAACTTGGCTGAACGTGAGTATGGGAGAATAGTTTTATATATGTTCTGTTATGCGCAAGAATTAGTACATGCGAGTATGCACTGAACGTTGGTGTGCACTGCAGTGCGTGAAGAGTAGTGCATGTACTTATGCACTGTTACATGTGAGTTGTTAATACATGCTATCTCTTTACTTATAAGACAATTCTACGATTCTAGTTTTATCTTACGTCTCCCGCTCCCCGCTTCCCGCTCCCCGCTTCCCGCTCCCCGCTTCCCGCTCCCCGCTTCCCGCTTCCCGCTCCCCGCTCCCCGCTCCCCGCTCCCTGCTTTTTATTGTTCTATTCTTACGAGTATATGTTTCACTCGCTTTTATACGGACAAAGATAGAATTCGAGTAAACAATCACCGAAATAAATGAGATAACATTCACATATCTTGCTGCGTTACTCCCCCATTAGGTTGCCCCCTATAGCACATCACCGCAATAAAAAGAGAAGTGTAGGTCCATGCCCCGCATGGAAAGCCATCGTGAACTTATTTCCGGTGGGCTTTATCCAGGCAACAACACCATCATAGATAAAGACTCGGCTAATAGTCTACTTCTGTGTGCTTTGTATTAGCCGATAATAACAGTTGTCCTTTACAGATCAGTGCCTTGTATTTACTGAATAAAAGTATTAAAATATAAGTAAAATAAAGAAAATATATTTATTCAACAGAGTACAATTATCATTCCATGAAAAATGCCAGTATACTGAAATCATATGCCCTTAATAGGGTTAAGATGACAATTCATATACACTTTTGATAGATGTCAATCATAGATTCAAACAACTTACTCATGACACATAGGTGACTGATTAGTCTGTATTTCACCATAAAAAACTGTAAAACCATTGAGTATGCAAATTGAAACATTATATTACTACTACAAAGCGAATAGCTGTCTAAGGATGTTGAACATTAAAAGCAGAACAAAACAGTATAGCACCACTTTTATGCCGTTTGAAAAGATTACATTGAAGATATAGAAAATGTTATTTAGTTTTAAACAAGTATTTATGTGATGTTTTCATGTTATGCTAATTTCTTTAAATGTATATATCATCTGTACGGTTTAAAACGATTTGCGTTAATTAAAGTCATTTATTTAATGAATTAAAGTAATTTATTTAATGAATTAAATTAATTTATTTCATTAATTAAATGAATTTATTTAATTAATTAAATTAATTTATTTCATGAATTAAATTAATTTATTTAATTAATTAGAGTAATTTATTTAATTAATTAAATTAATTTATTTAATGAATTACATTAATTTATTTAATTAATTAAAGTAATTTATTTAATGAATTAAATTAATTTATTAAATGAATTAAATTAATTTATTTCATTAATTAAATGAATTTATTTAATTAATTAAATTAATTTATTTAATGAATTAAATTAATTTATTTAATTAATTAGAGTAATTTATTTAATTAATTAAATTAATTTATTTAATTAATTAAATGAATTTATTTAATGAATTAAATTAATTTTCTTGACAATGAAAACTGCTCATTTTACTTTGTATCATGCTCAATTTTTCTATTTTAATTATAGTTTGTTTTTAAATCAATCTTTTCATTTAACTTACTTTTTAGTTCTATCATCTTAATGAAGAAATGACGTGCATTGGTAAAACACCATCGGAATTTGTATTAATTGTGCAACTTTTGATCGGTTCTACTGCTGGCAATAGTTTCCTCAGTTGTTTCTAGGGTCAGTTTCTTATTTCTGGCTAGGAGAAAAGTGTAGTATCTGTATTGGTGCTGCACTTAATCTTTTCTGTCCTCGGTCAGTGAAGAAAATCTAATTCTAGACTGAAGCAATTTTTATTTTTATTCGAATTTAGAGAGCCTTTCATTTTGAGAACTAGATTCTCTGAACATAAAAAGAAAATTCCCTTGTGTCTAACATTTCCATCGAAATTTCCGGGAAATAATAGTAACATCCAAAGGTAAGATAATTCTATGGAACAGACCTAATTCGAACTTAGCACGCCAGGGTCGTCATTTTATTTTTGTATCTACTTCATCACAGCCAGCTGTCGTCCTTTCGTAATTAAGTCTTTCTTGTTTAATGAATAATTGACATCATTTTTCAATCAATCATCATCATCAATCTTCATGATGTTTTTTACTTGCTAGTAATCACTTATATGTTACTCATTCTCATTAACCTCTATAACGATATAGCAAGGCTACCCGGTGTGGTCCGGGACCATACAATTATAGACTAGGATGAAAAGTGTTTGTAACATATTTCTATGAACACTTCTATCTCTCTACGTCTCTTTATCCTTCTCTCTATCTTTCGAATATTCGAGATTAGTGAACCCTTTGCCATGAAGTATACAGCGTAGTTGATGTAATACTATAATATTCATATTGTAGCTTTTGTGTAACGCTGAGAAACCTTTCTCTTTTACAACATCATAAAAATACACAATGAAGTTATTTCTCCCACTTTACGCGGTGTATAAACACACATATTCAATGAAAGGTATTGAAAACTTTTGCGATCAGAAATATTATTTAAAAATATAATCATGGGCAACGCGCCGTTCAAACACAATTGCTCTATGTAGGATATTGAGAACTGTTTGATTAATATATACTACTTTCAAATTGTATCAGCAATATTATTGCTCCCAAGCAACGCCGTTTACCTTTTCATGAGAACGTGTGCTCCTAGTATTTAGTATGTAGAGTCAGAGTATTTCGTATAAGTAACATACGATACACAACTCTCTACGAGTAATAGTATCGTTTCCTTTTTGAATTGACGCTATGCTTGAAGGAGCTGTATGTTGAAAGTATCGTATCTGGTAACCATAACTTCTACCTGGGGAATGCTGTCGGTGTCTTGCGATAGTCGTTCCATAATCTGATTTAGGTGTCTCTAATAGAAAACACTGTATTCCTCTATCAAAATTATATTTCATATCTTCCAGTATTTACATTCTAGACTTCTGATTTCCCAGCACATCTTTAAACTTTGAAGAAATGTCTTCTTAGCTTCGACTGGCAGACAAGTCACCTTATCTTTCCTAATGATTTGCTCTTCAAAAACATCTTTGAGTTGCAACCTTTGCTCTGGAACGATAAGTTCACTCTCTTTAATCTTCAACTGTTTATCCAAATGCTTTGACTTGATTACTTGGTGTTAGCTGTTTTCAGCGTGGATATTGTGTCTTTATATGCTTTAATACGAACATTTAAACTTGTTTAGTAGTTCTGTTTAAAATAATGTCTGTAATACTTTGACCCTCGAAATTAAAATTTTCACCAGTTCACCAGTAACCGTGCTAGCCGTGTGTTGGTACTTAGCATGGAGTGTTTATCCACTCTTTTCTATGTATGTATATGAATACTCGACACGTCTGAACAGGAATCTAATTGTAATTTTACATTTTTATTCCGGATTTTCACCTGTGCATATTCTTACATGTTTCTGTTCGTTCGTTTTTTTAGATTTTACCCGGGTTTTATTTCCGCTATTCGGTTAGGAATGTAAAGTCTGGTGTCAAATATTATTACAAGTTAGACAGATTTTAAAACAGTATGGGCATCGCATTAACCACTTGAGTTATCCTCTACGGAAACAGGACTTGGCAGTACATTATCCTTCTTTTTGTTTTTAATTGTTTTTTAAGGAAAGTTTAATTGTGAATTCCGACCACTCTTTCTTATGTGCGCAATGCTCGACTCTTTAATATCTGATTTAACACTTACAAATCTTTTGTAACGTAAAATTTGGCTCAGTTTCTAATTTGTTTAGACACCTACGTCTGATGTATGCGTCTTTATCTTATACTCGTCTTCGCACGAACATTAAACATTTAAAGTTATCTGCACTTAGTTCAGCTAATTTTTAATCGCCATGATGTTTATTAACGATTGACGCCAACGTTGAGATGTCCACGCCATCTGTTTGACTAAATTCAAACACTTCCTTCGTTTGTTTTACAGATAAGTCTTAGGGCTAAATAATTCTGTTAAAGATGAACAGTTTCAGAAAAGTCATGTTGTTTGTTTTTCGGGATAAAATAAAGTATACGGGTTTAGTATGTTCGGAGACAATTTTTTTTTAACTAAAAATGTAAACGAGAGGGGGCGGGTGCAGTTAATTACTATTTAATTAATTTTCTAAGTCAGAAACATAACAAATACATTAAGGCACATATGAACAATAAATAATTTCGACGCCGAGATTTTAACACGTAACCTTAACGTCACATGGTAATTAGAACGAACTTGTCCGAGACTCTACCACTGTACCACCGGGACAAGTTAAAAGAACGATTTTGATTTAACTACTTACCTTATTGCAATGTTTTTTTAAAAATTGCTTTTTATTAGCAATGAATTATCTTAAAACGAGGCTACGTATCAAAACTGGTTCTTCTATATAGTTTTAGCTCTGCATTTGCGCTCAATATTTTTAAGGAGAGGGGAATATCACCCCCCGTTTTTTATATTTGGCGGGAAAATTCACCCCACCCCCCAATTTCTTTCCCTTTTAAACAGAAAAAATTGGGAGACAATTTTTTTTTAACTAAAAATGTCTCACCACCCAAGAACCCGGCAGCCTAGCAAAAATACACTATTTTTCGCTAGTCCACTTATAATATAACGAACACTTTCTCTCGAGTTTTCTAGTTTAAGTTTTACTTTTAGCTGGACAAACATACATACATAGATACATACAAGGTGACATACAGAAAACTGAATTAAATATGAACAATTGTAGGGCTACCCGGTGTCCCAGGGTTATAAAACCAAAATAGAAGAGGTTCGAAAGTGTGTAATATCTACATAGAATATAACGAAGAGGTTTTCTGTCACGATTTCCGTCCGTCCGTCGACGAGAATTTTTGTAAACATAAGAAATACATTAGGGCATATCTTCTCCTATATGAATCTAAACTGTCTTTTTTAGAAATAATGCAAGTCATGATTAACCAGAAATTACATCAGAGCAAGGGAGTGCCGGGAAGAAATACACTCAGACTACAACCCTTTTTTTCTTTCTTTCTTCTTTTCCTCTCACTCCTACACTTTCTATCTTTCGTTCTTAATCAATAGACGATAATATTCTCCCCCTCCCTTCTTCCCTACGACCGTTCTGTTATCATGATATCATCTTTCCAGGCATTACCTCCCCCTTCTTTGAGATATGTATAGGTAGTGTAGTATCGGTTCTGTTTTCATGATACCCTCCTCCCAGGTATTACCTTCTCTTTTTAAGAGGTGTGGAGGTAGTGTAGTATCTGTTCTGTGGTCATGGTACCCTCATCCTAGGTATTACCACCTCCTTAAAGGAAGAAATAATTATGTTCCGTCATTGTTTGCACCAATATTTGAATTCTTACAAACAAACCGTCTCAATCAGTAAAGTTAAAGGAAGGCATAATTATGCTCCACCATTGTTTTCACTAATATAAATATCCATATAAAAAAATGGGGGGTTGGTGTGAAGGGGGGTCATATAAATAAAAAAAAATTATGAACTGTGAATATTTCACAGGGTAGGGGGAGAGTAAACTTTTCTTTTATGGGTGGGGGTGTAGGGAAAACAAATTTATGGGGGGGGGCAAAAAAATGTTTTTCTTGAATTTAAAATATTTGTTAGGGTAGGGGGAGAGAAAAACATTTTTTTTTGGGGGGGGGTGAGGCTAAAAATATTTTCTTTTTTGAATTAAAATAATTTTCCGGGATGTGAAGAGTAACAACAGTTTTTTGGAGGGGTGAAAATATTTTGTTTTTTTTTAAGGTGAAGAGTTAGTGTAGTACCTGTTCTGCTTCCAACTAGCAAAAATATGCGACTGGGAGTTTGTGCAGCATACCGCCCCTATGGAATACATTTTTAGGGGGATGTTGCAGTATTGTGCCCATATAGAATATGTTTTCTTCTTCTTCATGTACAAAGGCATCATATGGGTTCTTTGATATCACAGGGCTCATTAATATAAGTTTTTTTTATGATAATGACACTACATGAATGAACTTGATTTTTGTTATTTTATACGACAGGGGCGCATTAATATGAGTTATTTTTATGATAGTGACACAACATGAACAAACACAATTTTTGTTCTTTGATACGACAGGAGCGCATTAATATGAGTTCTTAGGTATGGGAACTAGGCTGAAGATAGTTACATATATAGTTTGCTCAGCCTTGCAAAGATAAGTAAGTATATGGTATACGCACCGGGGAGGCGATAGGTAAACTATAGTATGTACACCAGGGCGGCGATAGGTACCTATATAGTATGCGCACCGGGGCGGCAATAGGTACGTATATAGAATACGAGGACAGAGGTGGTACTTTTTATAGAAATATGTTATACTTTGCCCTGGGCAACGGAAGAAGTATGGTGGGGAAGAGACAGCTTTCGGAAAAGGCAAAATGAGAAAGTAGCGGTTAAATGAGGCGACCAGGGAAGAGAAAGGTAGAAAGATAAAGAGACGTCTATAGAGAGAGGGAGAGAAATAGAAGTTTGAATATAAAGATGTTACACACGCGATTTTTCTTCTATTTTGTGTTTTTATGACCCCGAGCAACGCCGGGTAGCCCTGCTAGTCTATTATATAAAGGGAAGTTGTCTGTGTGTGTTTGTATGTCTGCAAAAGGTTTTGGCCACACGGGAGAAAACTCCATCAAGTTTATATCTTCTCAAACAACATCAACTCGGATGCATAATATAAAAAATTCGGAAAAAAAATGATATTCTAAGTAGTTAAACTGGGCCGGTTTTCGTGAATTCAACATTATTATGTAATGATTTGCAATTAAACCGGAATGTCATCAGAAGGAATATGCGGGGAGGGGATAAAATTAATGTTTGTTTACTTTTTGTTTGTTTCTTTCCTTCTTTCCTTCTTTCTTTCCTATCTTTTTTTTTGCTTTTGATTTGTTTATTTGATGTTTTTTTATGTTGTTTGCCTATGTTTTTTTTTGCTCTTTGGCGTTAATTTTAATGTATTTTAAAATGGATTTAGGCTTCTATTTGTTTTTTGATGTTTTTGTTAATTTGTTTGTTACTTCTTTGCCCCAATTTTGATGTTTTATGATGTTTTTATGCTTTTATTTGTTTTTAATGTTTTCTCATGTTTTTGTCAATGTTTATTTTGCTCTTTGGCGCGAAAGTTGATGTTTTTATCTGTTCTTTTGATTTTATTTTATTTTTTCATGTTTACTTTTATTTTTTACGCAAATTGTTATATTTTTTATAGTTATTTTAAAAAATTTGTTTTTTTTATGTTTTCGTTCAATTTTTATTTTTTATGTTTTGCCCTTTAGTGCCAATTTTGATGTATTTGATGTTTTTTATGTTATTACATGTTTTTGTCATTATTTACATTTTTGCGCCAATTTTGATTTTTTTCTGATAGCTAATTTTTTAATTTATTTTGTTGATTTTTTTGTTATTTTTGTTATTGTATTATTGTATTGGCTGCTCTTTGTTGCTGATTTTTATATTTTTTATGTATTTTAAGTTTTTCTCATGTTTTTTGTGAATTCCTTTGGTATTTTCGCGTCTATTTTTATATTTTTAATGTTGGTTTTTAATTTGTTTTTATCATTTTTATGTTTGTTTTCAATTTTTCCCTTGCACCTTTACGCCAACATTTATGTTTTTTGATCGTTATTTTAAAATTTGTTTTTTTCGTTTTTTTCGTTTTTTTCGTAATTTTAAAAATCGTTTTGCACCAACTCTGAGGTTTTTTTAATGTTTTTGTGTTTCATTTGTTTTTAATGGTTTTTCACGTTCTTTGTCAATTTTGTATTTAATTTCTTTTATTTGCTATTTGGCACTAATTTTGATGTTTTTCATGTTTTTTGTCAATTTTTTTTCGCCAATTATGATTTATTTAATGTTTTGTTATTTTATATTTGTTTTTTATATTTATTCTTTGTGTTTTTGTCATTTCCTACTTTTATTTTTAATTTTATTTTGTTGCTTTTTAGTGCCAATTTTTATGTTTTTGAATGTTTTTTTGTTTTTAATTTGTTTTTAAAACAGTGTTTTGATGTTCTTTGTCAATATTTTTGGTTGCTTTTATTGCGCCAATTTATATGTTTTTAATGGCTTTGTTGGTTTTTATTTTTTGTAATGTCTTTTCATGGTTTTGTCAATCTTTTCTTTTCTTGCTCTTTGGCGCCAATTTTTATGTTTTTTAATTTATTTTATTTCTTATCTGTTTTTAAAAAATATTTTTAATATTTTTCAACTTTTAATGGAATACGTTTTAAATTTGCTTGTGTAGTATAGCGCCCTATAGAATACCTTTTTAGGACGCTTGTGTAGTGTGGTGCCCTTATGCTAAACGCTTTCTGGGAACGTGTGCATAATAGCGCCCTTATGGTTAACGCTTATTTACGGTTTGTGCAGTTTAGCACCCTATGGAATACGTTTTAAAGATTCTTTTGCAGTTAAGCGCCTCTATGGTAAACGCTTTCTGGGGTCTTGTGCAGTATAGCGGCCCTATGGAATACACTTTTCGGGTCTAGTGGAGTATAGCGCCCCTATGGAAAACACTTTTGGGGGGCATCTGCGATAGAGAACCCTAATGGAAAACGCGTTTCAGGGAGTTGTGCAGTATAGCGCCCTTACTGGAAAGGCTTGTGTAGTTAAGTGCCCCTATGAAATATGTTTTAGTGGTTATCTGCAGTGGTAGCGTTTAGGGTTACGGTAAGGCACACGAACTTACGATTAGTGGTAGGGTTAGGGTTAGGGATAAGTAATAATGATTAGGGTTAAGGTTAGGCACACGAACCTACGATTAGTGGTAGGGTTTATGGTTAGGGAAAGGCACACAAACTTACCATTAGTGGTAGGGTTTAGTGGTAGGGTTTAGGGTTAGGATTAGCCACACGAAATTACGATTAGTGGTAGGGTAAGGGTAAGGGTTAGGCACAGGAACTTACGATTAGTGGTACGGTTTAGGGCAGGTTTTTTTATGTAAACCTCATCCCAACCCACTTTACAAACACACAATTCATCTCCCTTAAACAATAATATAATATATCTGATTTCATACTCCGAAAACTTATACAGCCACGGAGCTGCCTATCACTTGACTAAAACAAGTCTAATGTTAAGTGTAACCGTAGCCGCTTGGGTCAAAAATGTAAGGAGCACGTGTTTTACTGATGAAAGAATATTTATTTAGTGCAATGTCCGGTGCAAACCTAAACGAAAGCTATTCAATCACGTGAAAATTCAAAATAACCAAATACACGAAGCGTTTCTAAAACAAACCAATAATAATTCGAGTTTAATACAAATTCGACAGAATGTGCATGCTTACCTCTTTTTTCCTAGCTAATAGACTAGACTGCACAGTTTTTCCTGCTCGATTCAAAAAGGCAGTGTCCCGGCAGAATTTCCGTTACGTGAATTAATACCAGTCACACATACATTTATGATTTATGTTCACCTTTACAATTAAATATTAACATTATGACAATTAGACTTCGTTGTTCATCGAAAACTGACAATCTCATTAAATCGGTTCAACGTTAGTAAAACATAATATATAGTCAGACATTGGTTTGCAAATGGGTTATAATTTAACTCTAAAAGTATATATTAAACTGATCCCCCGCTGTAAATTCTAAAAGAATTGTTTGTTTTTTCCAAACTCTTTCAGTGTGTACACACTTAGTCGTCTAAAAATATAGAATCCTCATCTACTTTTAAATAGAGATATTTTTCTTTTTATTTGATGGATGTATTGTAACAAAATGTTAATAAAGGCATGGTGAGGTTTTATTCCAAATTGTTGCAGTTTGTCATTATTCCTATTTATCTGCTTGTGCCATTTTCTATGTACATTTTCCAGTGCCATTTTTACTTGAATTCATGCGGTGATGGAGTAAATATCATTGTGTGATCATTTTTAGTTCTTCATTTCCAAAGAAAACACATGATATATTTGTTATCTTTCTCTCTCCCCCTCTCCCCTCTCTCCTTAAACTCCTCTGCCATCTCTCTCTCTCTTTCTCTTATTCTATATCTCTATCTCACTCTATATCTCTCTTTCTCCTCATATATATATATATATATATATATATATATATATAATCTATCTGTTTTAGTCTCTCTATATCTTTCTATATATAATGCTATATTTGCAATATCTCCATTTCTCTGTCTGTCTGTCTCTGTCTCTCTCTGTCTCTCTATGTCCATATATATGTTATGAAATATTTGTAAACTTTGTCCTTGTATATATATATACATGTATATATATATATATATATATATATATATATATATATATATATATATATATATATATATATATATAATGGTAATAGTCCAGGTGAAAAATATCCACAGGGTGGTAATCCAGAGAATTTTAACCGGGTTTATAAAAAGTGCTCAATATCAAAATAGAGCTTTATATATGATAATTTTATTTACCACATGTCTGTGTAAATAAAATAATCATATATATATATATATATATATATATATATATATATATATATATATACAAGGCTATACGGAGCCCTCCAAAAAGGAGCGCGCTCCAGGAGAACACTTCTTTTTGCTGTAGCGAAGGAGAGGAGGGCTCATTTTATATTCCACCGGAGTGGAGCGGGAGCAATTCAATTTCGGACTAAAGAGCGTGGTTTTAGCGCTCCGCCGATCCTCGCTCCAAAATTATTTGATTTTTTTAAACATTGGTTTTTTATTCAGCGATAAAAAGGAAAAGAAAAGAAAGTCTGAGAGTTTATTCTGAGTTATTTTTTGAAATTATATCTCTGTTAAATGTATATGAGATAGAGCGAGAGAGAGTTAGAGGGAGAGGGAGAGGACGGGAGATAGAGGGAGAAAGAATTAGAGAGTTAATCATAAAAACAAAACATTTGAAGTTTCACACCGACATGTTAAATTTTTGATGGGACAGTTTTCTTAAGGCAGTAGACAATTTGACAACAAATGTCTTCAAATGCGAACATTAGTCTATAGATGTCTTTGAAGTTATTTTCTTATAGATTTGAACCTTTTTTCTATTTATGATAATGATGTTTATTGCTGATTGAATGAATAAGCCAATTTTTCTTTTAATTCGTGTTTTTAAATAAATAATTTTAGGTTCAATTATACTATAGGGGCCGTTGCATTTTCTAGCCCATTTCGCTCGGTATTCACCCAAATGTTCGATAAAATCGCATTTTGGGGTGAAATGGTACACGTTGTCCTGACAACAAAATCTAATTTATTTTTTAGCATATATCAAATTGGATTTTATGCTACATTTTTACCCGTCGTCTTTTCGGCGACATTTTGTTATTCTTAAATTCACGACTAGTATGTTTTAACCATTTCATATTTGCTTTTAAATTCATTAAATTCCGTTTGAACTTACTTTTGTAAATAGAATTTTCAAAGTACTTTTTGTGTGTGTAATGAATTGTTAAAGCAGTAAAAATATATTTAGTCCAAGGAAAAATATATTTAATCCAAGGGAAAAATATTTTTAGTCTAAGGAAAAAAAACAATAAAAACTAACATGGCCACCAGCGATTAAAACCTCCAATTAAAGTTATATTCTCAACACTTAAAAAACTAAATGAGTATTTTATTTCAGGACCAAAAATACAATTAAGACCAACAATCAGTTTCATCCAAACTTTGGGTGAATACCAAGCGAAATGAGCGAAAGAAAACAGCTGTCCCTATTCTACAATTAAACCGATGTTTTAACTTAAATAAATTAAAGAACATATCTTACATTCTAATTTTAAAAGCAAATAATTAGACTTTCTGACTAATTTGTTGTTTTTTAGAACCGAAAAAAATCTATGATCGAATATTAAAATTAAACAGTTTGTTTTTGTTAGAGATTTCAAATATAGACGTCTTCACCTTTTTTATTCAAATTTTTTTATTTTAATAAATATTTTTGTCCAAACCTAGGAAAACTTGTTCCACTAAATTTTTTTTGGGAGGAGAATTTGACACGGTATTTTTCCAACTCCCATGGTCAAGGCCAGATATTTTGTATTACATTTTAAGACATTAAATGGATCTCTGAATTGTTTATTGACAATGTATTAATATTTTTTGGCCAACTTATGAAAAATATTTTTTATTCAAACTTTAAAAAATAAATTTAATTGGGTTTTGTTCGCCCCAAATTGTGCTATTGAAAAAAAAAAGGATAAATCGATTTGTTTGAAAGTACTTGCGCGTTTCTCTGTTATAAATAATCATATACATTATACAAAATAGTTACGTTCGTAAAACAAATAAATATGAAACAAAATACGACGATTAATGTTGCCCTGGGTGTCTCTTCTCTCCAAGAGAAATATTTTCTTTAAAATGAAAATTATCACTAATAATGTTTAAAAGTAAAACTTTATTTACTTAAAACAGATCTTAATTCCCTTCCAAAATAAATAGAAAAAAATATCGGATCAAATATTCCTTCCCTGAAAAAAAAGGTTGTTAATGTAATGAAAATTAAAATTGTTTTAAAATACTTCAGGGATTTTTCTATTTTTATTTTATACCTCAGGAAACGAAAATTTACTTATAATCCTATACTTCGTCCGACATGTTCTCCTATAACTCTCAAAATATTAGCGAGATTTTGTCCAATATTATCCTACGGTCTTACACTTACAGTGACATCCCCACCTATATTGACGAGATCCTTTGACGCCCACCCCAACCTTCGATTACTAGATGCAGAATAGAACGTTTATGAAAGAAGGTAAATTTTCATCATGGAGCGCTGAAAAAAAGCCCCTCCTTTTCATAGGAATTTGAGCTGGAGCGGCTCCTTTTTAAAAATGGGGAGCGTGAGAGGAGCCAGCTCCAATTTTAGGCGTTGGGCAAAAGCGGGGGCAGCTCCAAAAGTAGTGGAGCGCGTAAAGCCATAAAGCTCCCTCCCTGGTAGAGCTTATTTTGTGAGGATATCGCCAACTACCATTAGCTTTAAGGAATAGCTCATTAGGTAAAACTAATTCGAGCTCCCGGCAATTGCAATGTTTACATTGAGATATTTCTTACATTCAGTCAGTGTCATATAATAGCGTAGGGGTTAGCAGCGCCGACTATCAGCTCGACGGTTGAGACTCAATCCCGGCTTGAGGCACTAACTGGTCTAGCCGACCTGATGAGCTGTGAAACCGCGAAACAGTCTGTATGTGGATGACTATATAAATCTCCCTCCCCGGTAGAGCTTATTTTGTGAGGATATCGCCAACTGCCATTAGCTTTAAGGCATAGCTCATTAGGTAAAACTAATTCGAGCTCCCGGCAAATGCAATGTTTACATTGAGATATTTCTTACATTCAGTCAGTGTCGTATGATAGCGTAGGGGTTAGCAGCGCCGACTGAGTTTCAATCTCGGCACTAACTGGGCTAGCACTAATGAGCTGTGAAACAGCGAAAAATTCTGTATGTGGATGGCTATATGTATATGTATATATGTATATATGTATATACATATATGTATATATGTATATATGTATATGTATATATGTATATGTATGTATATGTATATGTATATGTATATGTATGTATATGTATATGTATATGTATATTTATCAATATATGTATATGTATATATATGTATATATGTATATATGTATATATATATATATATATATATATATATATATATATATATATATATATATATATAAGATAATACGGCACAATCACGTTGGCACACCGGTTCCCATTTGGGAATACCAGGTGCTTTATGTGCTCTCTGCTTATCTCGGCATTGTTACCAGTCTTCTTGAATTGCTTGGCATTGGAATCAAGCAGTGCCGTGGAGAGGTAATGTATAGATTGCGCAACCCTTGCTTCACAATTACATGCGCCTTTCAGGTGTCCATAGTTTCTCTAGACTGAACGGAGAGCATGATATATAAAATATGGACTGACTATTTTAAAGCATTGGTGGGTCAGAATAGTAAAATTGAAAATAGAAGCCTTTATCAATGCAAGATTTTTTTTTTTTACTGTAATCTTATTAATTTCGCAATAATAGTCCATCATGAGAGTTCACCGGTATTGTTTGATTTTTTCAAAAAATAAAAGTAAACTAATATTTAGATCTAGTTGAAGTTGCGCAGTACACACTCTCTCGACTCGAGTATACCCACTATCACCGCTGGAAGACCTTATACCACGGAGTAAGATTAGGATTGAACGTAAAGGAAATGCCTGAGCAGCCCCGCCCGCATTCCCCGATAGAAGCGTCTCAGACATGAGCAATAATCTAACGTCTTCTCAAAGAGAAATTATGCCTGTCATTTAAAGCATCCATTAAATTATTGAAAGATAGTAATAAAAAATAATTTAAACCGTAATGTTCACCAAACAGATTTGTTTCTTCGTCTTGAATATCAACTTCCACCTGTTAACCTCGTCACGTGTTAAATTAACACGTTAATTGATTTACTGTTTAATTAATTAACTCCTTAATTAACACGGCAGTTGATATTTTGTGCCTTTTCTTTCTTAATTCATACTTCCACGGTAGTTACAAAATCGTTGACAATGATTAATTTCCCTTACCTCAGTGCAGGTAGAGACCGAACGGCAATTTGTTGCACATTTCAAGAAAGATAAGTGTTTTCCCTCTCTCTCTCCTTGTCTCGCTTTTTCTCTCTCTCCCTCTCTCTTTCTTTCTCTCTTCCAATTGTCATTGTTGGGTAAGAAGTAATTTCAATCAGTTCCTTCTTCAAAAGTTTTGGCTGCAATCGGAATATTTGTAATCACTTCAAACGTTCTTGTCGGGACAGAATTTTCAAAATCAGTTATAAGTTGTGGCAGTTTGAATTTTTTTTAACTCTGTAAAGTTCTGGTCAGAGTTTGACGTTTTGAATTAGTTATAAGGTTCGGTATCTATCGGACATTTAAAATCACTTCAGAAGTTGTGGTTCGAATCCGATTTCTTTTAATCACTTCAAAACCCACATTCTCTATTTAGGGTATTGACTAATTTCTTCACAATATATTATCAGTATTATGGCTTCCGAGCAACACTAACTAGCTTATCTTCTATACAACAGTATAAAAAAGACAGTGAATTTATTTTTCTCGGGTATTTATTTTAATGTATTCCAGGGCAATGCTGATTTTTTTCGTCTTCCACTTCTAAATCAAGCATATACTACATAGGAAATATACAACTCTATTATTATTTAAACCTCCTCCCCCTTAATAACATAATGAAACCTATTTTTGTGTTAGTGTATTAACCCGGGCAACGCTGAGTATCTTTCCCATCAAGCATATACCACATAGGCACTGTAGAAATGTATTATTACACACTCGTGCTCTTTTTAGAGTATGGAGCACCTACCGATTCAGTATACACCGCTTACTAAGTATTATTATACACCGGCTCTATAAAAGATGTTGACCACTTTCGATTCAACATATACCGCAGACCTAGTATAATAATATATTCTTACACACACTTGCTCTATCAAGCATATTGAGTATTTCTCGATTAAGTGTATGTCACTTACTAAGTGAAATATTATATTATTACACACATATCTAGGGTATTGATCACAATCTGATTCAACATATATCACTTACTGAGTGAAAAATTATAACAGACAACATTGTTATATTGTGATTCCAGTAAATAGAATTGTATCTGTTCACATAATGTGCCATTGTCGGGATGAACAATAAACAGATGCGTCCAAAATTAATTAATACATATTTCATTCCTACATTCCAACAAAACAGAAATATGAACTGTTAAATGCAAAAACACTTAGTTTCGCTTGGAGTTATAAAAACTGCAAACAAAAATTAGCGTTTTTTAGACTTTGTTTTTGCATGTAAGAGTCCATATTTCTGTTTTTTTTTTCTTTTACCTTTCGGATAAAATGCTATTATTTAAGTCACCAAACTCTGATGGTATCTTACCTATACGGACAACTTCAACTCTTCCACTCACCATAAATACTTGGGGCGCATGCTACTCAGTGTTGCGTACGCCTCATCCTGTTAAGTCCCTCATTAACTTCGGTTGACTGAGGTCGTCATGGATGGTGTAATACCTGTCGAGGATTCGTTCTCGACAATCAGTCTGGCAGAAACTGAGCCATTTCAGTGGCCTTTTATCTGTCAGACTGTGGTATACTGTCCTGGGTTGTCCTAGGAGGTGTACCCTCCATATCCTTGCCTCCCTGCTTTAGGTGGAGTAAATTTATCGCTTGCTGCCTGAGGCGCCGTGACGGGGGAATGACGACGGGGCTGCCCAGGCTATTTTTGCGAGGCCACAGTGCTCCTTATTTAGGGGCGCTGGCTTGACACTTCCACCACTTTCTGACCTTGTGTCACATATTGCTGCTGAGTGAAGCGATTCAATACCCTGGCTCACAGCCTATCGTGTTCGGTCCCTCATTAACTTCGGTTGATTGACGACGTCGAGAACGAATCTTCGACTGGTATTAACCAGTCGAAGATTCGTTCTCGACAATCAGTCCGGCAGGAACTGAGCCATTCTGGTAGCCTTTTATCTGCCGGGCTGAGGTATACTGATCTGGGCTCTCCTAGGAGGTGCACCATCCCAAGCGTCCTTTTCCCTCTTTGAAGTTGAGTAAGTTTATCGCTTACTGCCTGAGGCGCGTTGACCGGGGAATGCCGACGGTTCTGCTCAGCTAGTTGTTCTAGTCCAGAGTGCTCCTTATTTAGGGGCGCTAGATTGACTCGTCGCCCACTTTCCGACCGTTTGTCCCATATTCCTTCAGTGGGAGGGAATTAAATACCCTTGGCTGACACTCCATCCTGTTCAGTCTCTCATTAACTTCGGTTGATGGAGGACGTCGGGATGAGGTAACACCAGACGAGGATTGGTTCCCGACAATCAGTCCGGCAGGAACTTGAATATTTTGGTTGCCTTTTATCTGCCGGACTGAAGTATACTGTCCTGGGTTGTTTTAGAAGGTGCATGTTTGTACTCTTCTCTTACGTTTCAACCTTGTGTTACATATTGCTGCTGTGTGAAGCGATTTAATACCTGGAACCACACCAATTAATACTGGCACTCAGGAATGACGTACAACCACTCTTGTTCTTTGTAGTGTTATACTTTTTCCAATATATTTATTTTCTAAAATCTCCGAGTTCGTGTTTTCCCCTGGACTATGTACAGGCATACAACAATTGGCAACGAGGTACATTAAGGGATTGTTGAGAACCATGAAAAGGACGCAACAACAAGTGGTGACGAGCTACATTAAAGACATTCTTTAGATAATTAAAATCGACGTCACAACTGGCGACTAAGTATATTAAAGTTTATTTTTAAGAATCTTAACAAAAAGGATAAACATGGAGTAATAAATGACAAATAAACCCAACAACGTCTTAGTTTTGCAAACTGATATACAGGCGAACCAAAAAGAAAAAAAACACGTAAAAGACCGACTTATTTTCTCGCAAAGAATGTTTTTATTGCTATTCCGACAATTTTAACACTTATCGAATACATGATATACTAGTTTCTCTCCAAAAGATACAGGCAGGCTGCCACTGTAGACGTAAGGGGCTACTGAGTATTAGGGTGTAGGTTTTGAGGATTATCCTTAGTCGGGAGTTGTGCAGCGAGATGTCGGTTTACATTAGTTTCAAATTTCTACATATCGGTACAGTCGGGGAAACATTGAGCAGGAAGGTAGATCCAGAGGTCGGTAACATGGGGAAAGAAGCTATTGGAGTATAAAGCTCTCCGGCATTTGGGTACTTCCACAATGAATGGATGAGACTTAGCTGATTGTCGGGTTGGTCTCGTGTATTTACGTCGAGGGGGCACTAGCGCGGCAAGTTTATCGGAGCACAATCGATTGAAGTACATGTAAAACAGGCACAAGGATGCAACATTGCAGCGATGTGATAGGGGATCGAGCTTAGTGGATAGTAAGGCAATATCATGTTAGCGACTCTTTTTTGGGACTTAGTGGATTATGCACCATTCCAGATTTGACAACAATACTCCATGCATAGACGGATTGTGTATTTGTAGAGATAAAGGATCATTACAGGTGTGATAAGTTTACTAGCACGATAGAGGGAGCCCACCTTCTTAGCAGCAGACTTGGCATTGCCTCTAATGTATTTGTCGCAATTCATGTTACCTGGTAATGTTAGGTCGAGGAGTTTTATCGTTTGACTCTTAGCTAGGGTGTTATTTGCCATTGTAATCGTTGATTGAAGAGGTTTATTGTAGTTATTGAAGAAAAATAACTTTGTCTTTGCAGCATTAAATGTAACAATCCATTGATGCCACCATTCAACTACGCAGACCGGATGTCACTTTCGAAGGATTCCGCCATTGCCTCAGATATATGCTCGTCAGTGTTGCCCACATGACGAGAGTAGAGCGTGGTGTCGTCACCAAATATACCTCTCTCAGAGTAAATGTCATCAGGGATGTCGTTTATGACCAGTAGAGGTCCAAATATGGATATGTGGGGTACACCAGCATCTATATCATGTAGGTTGGATTAACGGTAATCGAGTACAACCTGGATCATTATTTTGGTTCGTAATTGTTTAATTATATTAAATATTTGTACAGTAATATAGGGAGGCGGGTCGGGAAACTGACAGTCTGTTAGAGGGAGTGGGTTAAGGAGAAATTATACGTATGGTTACCAGCTGGGTCGGTAAAGCTCGAGATCCCCAGTCAGTCACTGTGGTGCGCATTAAAACCCCTTAATACATTTACTTGAGTCGAGTTAGAGTGCTCTACCTATGCGTTAAGAGACAAAGTAAAGCAGGGTACAGTGTTGAATTGAAAGAGAACGGTATAAGAAATATAACTAACTAACGCTGGGATGTAAGGTCAATCTAAAGCAAATGTAGGCTTGGTCATCTGATTCTAGCCTATGTTCCCTAGTCAAGGGGAAGGTGTTCGGTGCATTGTCCGAGTATTTTCGGTAGAGTGAGAGGTACTCAGTCACGTCAAAGTGATGAGCAGAGATTGAAGATTGAAATTTTCTTTCACTTAGTGCGAAAATTACGTCATAAGCGTTATATAAAAGAACTTCTAAAAGTCGTATACTACCAATACACATTTTTAACATACAATATTTTAAAGAAAAGATAACAGCACCCATGACATACTAAATGCAGGAACAACTAAAACAAAAAAAAGCCTAATAAAAAACGTCTGGAAAAAAAAGCTGACAAAATATATCTGGAACAAACCTAGAAACTGGGAAATACAACTAAAAATGAAGAAATATTTCAAAAGCTTTTACCAAAAACAATAAAATAAGGCGAAACACAACTAGAATAAAAGGAGCCGACGAAAAAGTACTAGGACAAGATAAACAAATCTTCTAAATAAAATCCGGGTTAAATCTACAAAACCGATCTAACAGGGCAACAAAATTATGAGACAATATGTACAAGTAAAACTCATGAATATAAATGTAAAATAACAATTGGATGTGTCGATTATCAACATGCATACATGGAAAAGTTTGGATAAATATACCATGATAAGAACTAACCAATAGTCAGAACGGTGATAGGTGAAATAAATAAATTCGATGGTGAAATTATCACGTACATTACTTTAAACAGAACTATAAAAAAGTACAAATGTTCGTATATAAAATACCAACAATTTATTTGGCACAGACTTCATGTTGTTCTTCCAATCAATTTTATTCAAAATTTGACAAAACAAGAAGATTCTTTATTACTAACGTTTATCCCAATGATTGAATTTCGGATTGCATTTAAGAAAGTTGCAGATTTTAAGTCTCCCAGATATTTTGACCCTTAATTGTGTGGCTTAAATGATATTTGATAGGAATTTTTAAAAAGTGAACAAGAAGGCATTACGTGGAGTTTTCTCTCCAGGGACAGTTTGTCATATATAGGAAACAGCAATATTATCTATGAATTCAAATGCTAGTGTAGTGCCGATCATATAAGGAGCACTCGTCTACACTGTTGGGATTTTTCCCGTTCAAATTAAGGACGCAAACGTGACTTGACAAGCAAAAAAACAAAACAACGGTGAAGTTTAAGATGTTTTATATAAAAGAAGAAAAGAAAACAATATGAAAAAATGTGTTGCTTGCAAAAAATGTTGTATTTTTAATGGAGTTTCATTTGTTAACTTGTGTGTTAACATTCATCAAAGTTCACAACTTGAATCTTGTTTGTTTTTTTAGGGAAGAACATTTACCATAGTGCAGAACTTAATTTTCTTCTTTAGGGCAGAACATTTAGCAAAGTTCACAACTTGAATTTTTTTTTGTTTTTAAAAGAGCAGAACATTAGACTTAGATGTTGTTGTTTTTTTAGGCCAGAAATTTGCCAAATTTCACGACTAAAATTTTTGTGCTATTTTGCAACAATGAAAAGTTCCAAATATAAAAACGAAATATTTCAAAATTGGATACGCTATTTTAAATTTAAGATTTCAACCCTATAAAGTGTTTTAAATGACTTATTTAAGTAATATATATCTCATTGGGATGGCTACGTTTTCTTTTTAGGTTTTTTGATTCTTTTGAGATGTTTCTTCATCTATGTAGATGCAGATATATTTGATACCTCATTAAAGGGCTTTACATTGGAAGAATTGATTTTCCTATTACTACATCTTTTTGAGTTAGGAGTAATACTAGGATTGTGAAGATGTATTGAAGATAATTATAACAAGTATAAAAACCTGAGGTTGTCAACAACTCTCATCAAAACAATAAGAAATACTGGTTATTAGACACTGATTTTGATTTATCTTAATGTCAGGAGAACGTGTTATATGTATCATCCCTGTATTTTAAATATTGTTATATGTTTTATCCCTGTATTTTAAATAGGTTTTGGATTTGTCTACATTTTGCCCCCTTCTCTACTTTCATCAACAATCTGGGTGCGTTTTAACTGGGTCCATGGCAAGATTTAGTGTAGTATATGAACACGCAGAATATCCAGAAACTATAGGGTCTGATTATCATGTTTTTACAGGGTAGAAACAGATTTGATTTTTTTATGAAAATACTTTTTGCACAAAAAAACATTTGAATTACAAAATGTACATACACGTGGAGGATAAGTTTTGGTGAGGGCAACAATTAGTTTTCTGATTGATACCTGCACAAAAAAGCATAAATAAAGCTCCGTACATGTCTGACTTCTAGATTCTAATAAAGGGTACTTGACACAGTGACCCATAAACTGTTTGTTCACTCTACAATGAGTTAGAGATTTACTGGCCGCAGTAGAAAAATATGCAAGTGTGGGAATACTGTCTTGAAATATATTGCACTTATTAAATGTTTCTTGCTGCGGATTAAGCATATTCTGATGTTGACTTAACAATTTTCAAATTGAGCTAAGAAGTTCTTAAACTCAAATGTTCAAACCTCCTCAGCACTAAATGTTGTACATTGCAGTTTAGACATGTGCGTATACAGATGATGTAATGGAGGCGTAGGGGTAGGAGTTCAAACTATGTTTTCTATCTCCCAAAGTGTTTCCAATACATGGGAAATAAATTATGATTCCTCTTTTTCAGATTCAAGCAAACCACAGTTTCTAAGTCGATATCTGCTTTTTCGCAAATTTTGTTTAATTTAGTGTTTGCCAAATTTATATACACCTTCCATTTATTAATCGCATCCTGTTTGCTCACGAATTAGGTTTAAGGGAATCTGTATTTAGCATAATATTTAAGACATAGATTACTTTCATGTTAAAGGACTCCCATGAAAACAATAAAAGTTTTACGCCTCTTGAAGTATTAAATTCGGTCATAATACCATGACAAGAATCGTAGAAGACTTTTATAGATAAGGATAAAGATAAATCATATGTTTACAATGGGCAACCAGCAACTCTGTTCGAATAACATAACGTAAGTTTAAATTAATAAACAGTTCATTAGAAAAAAACTCATAATTAAGGAACAAACGTTAAAGGACAACTAAAATCACATAATGCAAATATGATGTAAACAGTCGAAATCTGTTGTAAAACCATATAATGCAGAGATGAGGAAAACAGTCAAAATCTAAAGTCAAACCATATACTGCAGATATGAGGTAAACAGTTGAAATCTTAAGTAAAATCGTATAATGCAGAGATGAGGAAAACAGTCAAACTCTAAAGTCAAACCATATACTGCAGATATGAGGTAAACAGTTGAAATCTTAAGTAAAATCGTATAATGCAGAGATGAGGAAAACAGTCAAAATCTAAAGTCAAACCATATACTGCAGATATGAGGTAAACAGTTGAAATCTTAAGTAAAATCGTATAATGCAGAGATGAGGAAAACAGTCAAACTCTAAAGTGAAACCATATACTGCAGATATGAGGTAAACAGTTGAAATCTTAAGTAAAATCGTATAATGCAGAGATGAGGAAAACAGTCAAAATCTAAAGTCAAACCATATACTGCAGATATGAGGTAAACAGTTGAAATCTTAAGTAAAATCGTATAATGCAGAGATGGTGTCAACTGTCAAATGTAAACTACAAATATATAATCCAGAAATTATCTAAATAGTTTAAATTTGAAGTAAACAGATATAAGGCAGAAATGATGTAAATAGTTTAAATCTGAAGTAAACAGATATAAGGCAGAAATGATGTAAAACGTCGAACTCATATAACTAAAGAAGATGTAAAACGTCGAACTCTTTAGTAAAATCATATAACTAAAGATGATGTAAAATATCGACAAATATAGTAAAATAATATGATACAGAGATGATGTAAACAGTCGAAATCTTAAGTACAATTATATAAGGATGAGATGATATAAATTGTCGAAATCTTAAGTAAAGTCATATCATGCATAGATGATGAAAACAGTCAAAATATTAAGTAAAATCATATAATGAAGGTATCATGTACACAGTTAATCACATTAGTACAATTATATTATACAGAGGTTAGTACAATTACATCATGAATAGAATGTAAACAGTCGAGATATTAAGTAAAATCATATAATGCAGGTATTATGTAAACAGTCAAAATCTTAAGCACCATTATATAATAATGCATGCAATGTGCACAGTCGAAAAACTACGTAAAATAATATAATGCAGAGATGATAAAATCATTCGGAACTTTACGTAGAATTATATAATGAAAAGAGGAAATAGGCAGTCAAAAGTTTAAGTACAATTATCTGTTTCAGAAATGATGTAAAGAGTCGAAATATTTAGTAACATCATGTAATGCAAATATGATGTAAACAGTCGAAATCCTTAGTAAGATCATGTAATGCAAAGATGATGTAAACAGTCGATACCTTAGGTTAAATCATATGATTTCGAGCTAATGTAAAAAGTCGAAACCTTCGGTTAAATCATATAATTTCGAGATGATGTAAAAGTCGAAACCTCAAGGTAAATCATATAATTTCGAGATGATGTAAAAAGTAAAAACCATAAGTTAATTCATATAATTACGACATGATGTCAAAAGTCGAAACCTTAGATTAAATCCTATAATTATGAGATAGTGTAAACAGTCGAAACCATAGGTTAAATAATATGAATTCGAGATGATGTAAACAGTAGAAATCTTAGGTTAAACTCTATAATTTCGAGATGATTTAAAAAGTCGAAACCCAAGGTTAAGTCATATAATTTCGAGATCATGTAAATGTTTGATTCTTGAGAAAAATCATATAATGCAGATATCATGTAAATAGTCAAAATCTTTAGTACAATAATATAATTCAAAAATTATGTTAACAATCGAAATATTAAGTACAATTATATATAGTCGAAATCTGAAGTTAAATAATATAATTCTTAGATAATCAAATTATTAAAAACTTTACGTAAAATAATGTCAAAACCCTAAGTGAAATCATATAATTTCGAGATGATGTACAAAGTGTAAATATACTGCAGAAATGATATAAACAGTCGAAATCGTAAAGAAATATATTATACAAAGATGATGTAAACAGTCTAAATGTAAAGTCAAATCATATGATGCAGAGATGACTTAAAAAGTCGACATCCTGCTTAAAATTAAATAATGCAGAAATGATATAACTATTCGAAATTATAGGAACTATTATATAATGAAGAGATATTGTAAATTGTCGAAATCTTAAGTAAAATGATATGATGCCGAGATGATGAAAACATTAGAAATCTTAAGTAAAATTATATAATGCACAGATTATGTAAACAATCGAAATCTTTAGTAAAATCAGATAATGAAGATATTTTTTAAACAGTAAACATATTTAGGACTATTATATGATAAAAAAATGATGTAAACAGTCGAAATCTAAGTACAATTATAGTATGAATATATGATGAACACAGTCAACATTTTAAGTAAAATCAAATAATGAAGTCAAAATCTTTAGGACTATCATATGATAAAAAAATGATCTAAACAGTTGAAATCTTAAGTACAATTATATAAGGAATATATGATGAACACAGTCGAAATCTTAAGTAAAATTAAATAATTAAGATATATTGTAAACAGTCAAAATCTTTATATATATTGAATAAATAATAATGATGTAAACAATCGCATTTTTTGGTACCATTATATAATGCAGATATGATATAAACAGTCGAAATTTTAAGTTTAATAATATAATGCAGAGATGACGAAAACAGACGAAATCTTAAGTAACATTTTATAATGTCGAAATCGTAAGGTAAATTATATAATTTAAATATTATATAAACAGTCGAGATTTTAAGTAACATTGTTTTATTAAGAGATGATGTAAACAGGCGAAATGTTTAGTTATATTTGATAATGGAGGGATGATGGTAAAAGTCCAAATCTTAACAGTCAAAATATAAAGTACCATCATATAATGAAGAGATGATGTTAACAGTCGAAATATGAAGTGAAATGATATAATGAAGAGATGATGTTAACAGTCGAAATATAAAGTGAAATGATATAATGAAGAGATGATGTTAACAGTCGAAATATAAAGTGGAATTATATAATGAAGAGATGATGTTAACAGTCGAAATATAAAGTGAAATGATATAATAAAGAGATGATGTAAACAGACGAAATCTTAAGTAACATCATTTAATTAAGCGATGTTTTATTAATAGATGATGTTAACAGACGAAATCTTAAGTAAACTTTTCTAATTCAAGGATGATGTCAAAAGTTCAAATCTTAAGTAAAGTGGTTTAACTCGGATGCTAATCTACTGATTCTTTATTAAATGCGAAACGTTTAGCAAGTAAATAATAATAATAATAATAATAATAATAATAATAATAATAATAATAATAATAATAATAATAATAATAATAATAATAATAATAGAAAGAAGATGAAGAAGGAAGAGAACAATAATTATAATAATAACAAAAACAACAATTGGAACCGAACTACTTCGTTTGACTGCTAACGATCGGATGAACCAAATTCTAATGCAGGGCTTACTTCTGTAATTGACCGAAAGTTCAAGGTCAAACTCAGATATTTGTAGTGGGTCTTAATTATACAAGAATGAATATGTTAATAATAATAATAATAACAATAATAATAATAATAATAATGATAATAATAATAATAATAATAATAATAATAATAATAATAATTATACTAAACTGTTAACATTTTTTTACTATTAAGCTGTACGTAGTTTACCTGAATTAAAATCAAATTTAGTTACACCATGGCCGGTATTTTAACCAAGTTTGTTGACGATTGATAATGCGATGTCGACATTAGGCTATACACCAAAAAACATAGTCCATAAAGAACTAATAAACTCGACCGAAAACATAATCTCCTTGTGGGCAGCCATTTGCAGTGTGCACACACGCTTTTCATCTACTTGGTTAGTTCTGTCTACACCTGAGTCAAGTTAGGGTTACGTTAGCGTTAGCGTCAAGGTCATGATTAAGATTAGAGTCAAGGTCTCCATGTGGAGGTCAATTAAACTATAATTTCTCACCGTCAAAATGCAGAATAAATACCACTTTGGAAAGCATCGCGAAATAGTGTACATCTATCTGTGTCAGTTT
The DNA here is from genome assembly GCA_963556195.1 of Sepiola atlantica. Lineage (NCBI taxonomy): Eukaryota > Metazoa > Mollusca > Cephalopoda > Sepiida > Sepiolidae > Sepiola > Sepiola atlantica. The sequence continues at coordinate 225,851,154 of OY744517.1, forward strand.
ATGTGGTAGAAGAAATATGAGAAAAAAATATTCCATACATGAATTGATTACATTTAGTGAATACATAATAAGACGTTTTCTCCCGCATTTTGTTAGTATTTTGAGATGGGAGTGGGGGAGTATTTTATTGGATGGGGCGGATCTCTTCTGCAAAATATTTGATAGAAGGTTGTCCGCATCTGAAAAATAGTTGAAATGAAAAAAGCGAATTTTAAAAAAAATTTTTATTGTCTGTTAAATCAGTAAAAGCAATTCGTACAAGAATGTCGGGACGCAGCAAACGGGAACCTTCTTATTTTGGCAAAAGTCAAAAGTTTCGCAGCGATTACACTGGACCATGTTGGCGCCCAATCGTTCGCTTATTCGTAATGACACGTGCAAGGTATGTGTATGTTTTTTCCCCACCCGCAACCAGACCGGTTGGCATTACGACACTTTAAACCAGCACAGCAATTATCTGGTATATAGCACATGTGAGACCGTTGTATGCACTGGAAATAGAAAGGTTGTCATGAATATTTTAGTATCGTATGCAATATATATATATATATATATATATATATATATATATATATATATATATATATATATACATCTCATCTCAATATATATAAAGCAAAAATCTGTGTGTGTGTATGTCTCGCTAAAACTTAAAAAATACTATACAAACACCCCCAACTGTGTGTGTGTATGTCTCGCTAAAACTTAACAAATACTATACAAACACCGCCAAAGTAGGTATTATTTTAACCGCCATAACCTCGAGAAAATAATATCTAAAAATAAAAAAAAAAAGATTCATTTTTAAGGGGTCAAATAGCCATTTTTTCGTTTAATGTGATCACGATTTTTAATGTTATCTTGTGCACATGACGTCACATTGATAGGTACATGACGTCATAGTGATAGGTGTGTATCTATTTTTATGCCATCGTCACATTATTATTGATTTTCTTTTCATTTCACTTCGGACTATTGCCCTCACCAAAGGGAGGGGAATAAGACAGAGCGATTTAGTACACCTCCTTGTATTTGGCGTTGTCCGGGAATATGTTGTCATTATTATTGGTCAAAAAGAAGAAGTTAAGCAATGCATAGCGTGCCCAGTACTAAATGCGTGACGATTTATGGTGACCAGGTGCTGTAAAATCGAGCTTAAGCATATAATGGCAAGTACTAAATCGATGACTAAATTCAGTGAAATTAAACGAATAAATAATTATGCTCCGCCATTGTTTTCATACATATTAAATAACGTCTCAATCAGTGACATTAAAGGAATAAATAATGTGTGTATACATATTAAATATTGTCTCAATCAGTGACATTAAAAGAATAAATAATTATGCTCCGCCATTATTTTCACCAATATTTTTATACATATTAAATAATGTCTCAATCAGTGAAATTAAACGAATGAATAATTATGCTCCGCCATTGTTTTCACAAATATTTTTATACATATTAAATAATGTCTCAATCAGTGAAATTAAAGGAATACATAATTATGCTTCGTCATTGTTTGCACTAATATTTTTATACATGTTAAATAACGTCTCAATAAATAAAGTAAGAAAAGAACTAATTATGCTCCGCCATTGTTTTCACTAATATTTGTATACATGTTAAATAAGGTCTCAATAAGAAAAGTAAGAGAAATAAATTTGCTCCACCACTGTTTTCACTTATAGTTGTGTACATATTAAATAACGTCTCAGTAAGAATAGTAAGAGAAATAATTATTCTCCGCCATTGTTTTCACTAATATTTGTATACATGTTTAATAACGTCTCAATAAGTAAAGTAAAGATTGAAAAAATTATGCTCCGCCATTGTTTTCACTAATATTTGTATACATGTTAAATAACGTCTCAATAAGTAAAGTACATTTTTTAGGGGTCGGGCCGAATTTTTTTTTTCTTTTTTTGAACTTAAAATATTTCTCAGGGTTGTGGGAGAGTGAAAGCAGCCCCCAACTGCTTTCACTCTCCCACAACCCTGAGAAATATTTTAAGTTCAAAAAAAGAAAAAAAAAATTCGGCCCGACCCCTAAAAAATGTACTTTACTGGAGAGTTTAGTGGGTCGGGGAATATTTTAGGGGTCAGGCCAAATTTTTTAGGGGTCGGGCCAATTTTTTTTTTTTTTTTAACGTAAAATATTTCTCAGGGTTGTGGAAGAGTAAAAAAAATTAGGGGGGCTGGAGAGATTAGGGAATCGGGGAAACTTTTAGGGCCCAAGCCAAATTTTTTAGGGGTCGAGCCAAATTTTTTTTTTGGAACTTTAACTATTTCTCAGGGTTGTGGGAGAGTGTAAACCAAGTTGGGGGGTGCTGGAGAGATTAGGGGGTCGGAGAAAATTTTAGGAGTCAGGCCAAATTTTTTAGGTGTCGGCCAAATTTTTTTTTTTAACTGAAAATATTTCTCAGGGTTGTGGGAGAGTGAAAAAAAAGTTGGGGATGGCTGGAGAGATTAGGGGGTCGGGGATAATTTTAGGGTGAGACCAAATTTTTTAGGGGTCGGCCAAATTTTTTTTTTTTTTTTGGAACTTAAAATATTTCTCAGGGTTGTGGGAGAGTGAAAAACAGTTGGGGGGGGGGCTGGAGAGATTAGAGGGTTGGTGAAAATTTTAGCGGCGATATGAACGTATTTAGCATTCGCACCGGGGCGGCGATAGGTACCTATTTAGCATTCGAACCGCGGCGGCAATAGGTACGTATTTAGCATTCAGCGGTGGCGATAGGAACGTATATACCATGCGCACCGGGCAGTGATAGGTATGTATTCAGTATGCGCTCTGGGGCAGCGATCGGTGTATATATATCACGCGCACCGGGGCGGTGAAAGGTACGTATTTAGCATTCCCACCGGGGCGGCGATAGGTATGTATTCAGCATTCGCACCGGGGCGGCGATATGTACGTATTTAGCTTCCGCACCAGGGCGACGATAGGTACGTATTTAGAATTCAGGGGTGGCGATAGCTACGTATATAGCATGTGCACATGGGCGGCAATAAGTCCGTACATAGCATGCGCTCCGGGGCGGCGATCGGTACATATATAGCACGCGAACCGGGGCGGCGATAGGTACATATACAGCACACGCACTGGGGCGGCGATAAGTACGTATATAGCACGTGCACTGGAACGGCGAAAAGTATGTATTTTGCATTCGCACTGGGGCGGTGATAGGTACGTATTTAGCATTCGCACCAGAGCAGCGATAGATACGTATTTAGCATTCACACTGGACCGGCGATAGGTATGTAGTTAGCATTCGCACCAAAGCGGCAATATGTACATATTAATTATTCGCACTAGAGCAGGGATAGGTACTTATGTAGCATGCACACCGGGGCGGCAATAGGTACTATTTAGCATTCGCACCGGGGCGGCGATAGATACTTATATAGTATCTGCACTGGGGCGGTGATAGGTATGTATATAGTATGCGCACCAGGGTGGCGATAGATACGCATATAGTATGAACACCGGGACGGAGATAAGTACCTATATAGAAGGCGCAGAGAGAGGTGTTACTTTTTATAGAAATATGTCATACTATTGCCCTGGGCAACGTAGGAGAAATGGTGGGGAAGAAACAGTTTTTTCAAAAGGCAAAATTAGAAAGTAGCGGTGAAATGGGGCGACCGGGGAAGAGAAAGGTAAAGAGACGGCTATAGAGAGAGGGGCAGAAATTGAAGTTTGAATATAAAGATGTTACACACGCGATTTTTCTTCATTTATATGTTTTTATGACCCCGTGCAACGCCGGGTAGCCCCGATAGTATATATATATATAAAACAAATTTTAAACAAATATACATAACACTTTAAAGCAAATCACGTATCCAAACGAGAGTGATACGTGAATTCACATTTCTGTAACAGGTGACAACATAAGCTACAGAGAGCCGGATTGTTAAGTCCTTATGATCTTGAAACCGACGGTACTGATGACTACCCCGATGCACGTTACAAAGAGAGAGAGAGAGTGTCCAGAGACACAAGTGCACCTTGAACTGCCATTTTTCAAAACCAATGGGCTAAGGCGTTTGATTCTGCAAATGTGTCAACACTTTCGGCAGTCGAGAAAGTGGGATACAAAGGAGCGACCTTCTGATGAAAATGTAACACTTCTCACGTATAGAATATAAAACTATAATGCAGTGTCTTGGTGGGTTAAAATAGGCGTAAAGATTCGGCTTATTTGAAAAACTTGACTCGTGAGAAATGTGAATAGAAAACGAATTAATCTTTTGGATATTAATCGATGTTATGTTTATGTTACATGAACACTTAAAATCCCAGATCAATTACAAGTGTTTCACAAGAGGCACTCGCCAATTATTTGATCCCCATGCCTCCTCAACCGGAAGCAAATTTATCGTCGAACGACGCCAGCGGCGGCAACGCTGACGATGGTGATGCTTCTCCAGTCCGCCATCTTTGATTCGAATGATGTTGGGAGGGAAAACCACATATATACGCTCACTCTGCTTATTGGCTCTCAAGTTAATAGTATTTTCTTAGAAGCAGGTAACATTAATTCACTCATTTAATACCGATCGAAATAGAATATTACAAACCGGATGACGTCATCCTCCACGTATAATTCTAGCGACGAATTTGTAAACACAAACAATATAAATAAATAATATGAATGATACCTAGCGGTCTGTATGCTCGCGATTAAGTGACATCAATTTTTTAAAATTCTTATTTGTTTGCACATTTATCATCTCGTGCAAGACAATACGATTTTGCCTGTCAAGTAGATAACTTCTATTATATTCTTCAATTAAAAATAAGACTTAAATACTTGTAGAAAAGTACTTTATTATATTGCCAATAACATAGTACAACAATAATAAATGACATTTGGCTGAATCAAAACTTCTTCATTATTTAATAATGTGGTAGGTTTTCTAGCGCTTCTGAATACTTACAAAGTCTAATAATACTAAGCGAACAGTGATACTATCAATAACGTATGCTAGTCTTCTTCACTCATTAATTTTCGCACTGTTTTTCTCTTTGTTCATTCTTCTGTAGTCTATTTGTCGACACTCACCGATCGTCTCTGATTGTTTAGTTCCACCCAATCTTGGCATTTCTGAGCAGCAGTTACTTATATCAACGTTTCATAATCTTTGCGGAACTCGCTAGTAGTTATTAGAGATGTAGAATGATTGTGGCTTATGTGGAACACCCGCAATTATAAGTCAGATTTTCATAAAAACGATGTTCTTTATGAAAATAACGTCCCTTTAAAAAATGGCGTCTCTTTTCTAAAATATCAGCTGATATTTTAGATGAATAATCGTTATAGTAATAATTAATTGAGGGTAACCTTCCTGATTTATGATTACTTCCCATTTAGAGAACGTTTCTATAAATAGTTACTCGACTAACACACATACATGTATTCTAATTAGCAGAATAAACCTAACTCAAATTTTAGTCACAGAATAAAATCGAACACTAAAGCTGACTCAAATCAAAATCGAACAATAAAGCTGACTCAAATCAAAATCGAACAATAAAGCTGACTCATATGAAAGTCGAACAATAAAGCTGACTAACATCAAAGTCGCACAATAAAACTGACTCAAATCCAAATTGCAGAATGAAGCTGACTTTAATATAACTATCAGAATAGAACTGACTCAAATCAAAGTTGCAGACTAAATCTGACTGAAATTCAGGTCGCAGAATAAATCTGACTCAAATCTAAGTAGAAGAATAAAGCTGACTCAAATCTAAGTCGCAGAATAAAGCTGACTCAAATCTAAGTCGCAGAATAAAGCTGACTCAAATCAAAGTAGCAGACTAAATCTGACTGAAATTCAGGTCGCAGAATAAAGCTGCCTCAAATCTAAGTTGGAGAATAAAGCTGACTCAAATCTAAGTCGCAGAATAAAGCTGACTCAAATCTAAGTCGCAGAATAAAGCTGACTCAAATCTAAGTCACAGACAAAAAGCTGACTAAAATCCAACTAGCAGAATAAAGCTAACTCAAATTTAATTCACAGAATAAACCTCAAATCTAAGTCGCAGAATAAAGCTGACTCTAATCCAAATCGCAGAGTAAAGCTGACTCAAATGCAAATCGCAGAATAAAGCTGACTCAAATGTAATCAACATAATAAACCTGACTCTATATATTTACATAACATACTATATATATATATATATATATATATATATATATATATATATATATATATATAGTATGTTATGAAAATATATTTATGGCAATTAAGATACACAGAGGTTCCCGCGTTACATTTACGGGGGAATCTTCAGGCTAAAATGCATGGAGTTAGTCTTTGGCTTTCGTTTTTCATTTTTCATTCCGTCGCATAATTTTTACGTCATTTTTACATATATATATATATATATATATATATATATATATATATGGTAAAATGAAAAAGGAAAACCAAAAACTGGATGTTTTTTATGTGTACATCAACGTTTCGTCTTTATTTATAAGACTTCATCAGGATGATGATATAGGGAAAAGATATCATGCAAGTACAAATACATGTAGGGTAGACATGTTGGGAGGAAAAATAAAATAAAATGAAAAATAGTAGCAACGTCTTGGTGGACGTCCGTACTTGTTAGAGAATGAAAATGAGTGACGAAAATGAGTGGGAGAAAAGGGGAAGGGTGGAGGGAGCAAGGACTACTGTGGCTGGCGATGAGAGAAAGAGGTGGGGGATGAGCAGGGGTAAAATGGATGGCAGAGAGAGATTGGAGGAAGAGGGGGAGGTGTTTGACCAGATGGCTGTGGTCAAGATTGAAGGGGAAGAGTAGGTTGGCGGTTTTCACATTTTTCATATTTAGTTTTGAGTTACATCAAATATTGAAAACCTGTATTTTCCAGGACATTTTATTTAGCGAGATGATCACTTGCAACTAACATTTTTGTTGATGTTTTCCGCATTATTTGCGTCTTAATTCATTTCTAACTTTCAAAGTTTTTTTTTTGTTTCGTAGACGCGACCATTGTCTCTAAACATTTGTGTCCGGTGTTCATAATAAGAGGAGAAATTAGCAAACAGAGGGTGTTATCATGTATTCAGTTAAGAGAAGACGGGCTTATAAGGATAGCAGATCGGACACACGGTAAGTCATACAATGGAAGTTGCATAGTGAATGGCGAAATAAATGTGATTACTACGTTTATGTATCTGTAGCCGAGTTTTTTTGTTTTTATCGGTTATTATTGTTTTTATAAAAAACGCGCTGAGAAGTCACATCTATTTAATAAAAAAAAAGATTAATCTTAGTTTTTCTTAAAACGGACAGATGTTTTAAAAGCGTCTGAACACTTATTGTTGATTGCCTCAAGATTTTCAATCGGCAAGTTGTATTCGTGTGGGGCTAAACTCCAAGATACAAATCTGCGGCTGATTTTTACATTTTGTGTACAAAATTTACTTGGTTGTGGTCTGCATAACAAACAGTAGGTTGCACTGAAGCTGAGTTAATATAACTCTTTTCAGCTGTCGGACATTACTCAGAACGGGATATTGTCGCTATTAAGCATTTTCGACTGAAGTGGTCATCCTCAACCCTGTCTCGCTAAATATTACGATGTGCACAATATCGACGTCGATACCTGATAAATCTTTTATGCATCTGACTGGCATGAAGCGAATAAATGCACAGCTTTTTCTGAGAGTTGAATTTCTCCTTGACGCAAAAACCACAGTTTTTCCGCGATTGTTAAGTCGAAATTCCACCGATGTTCTTAGTTTCCGTTTACTGCTTGATTTACATTCTATCAAGAGTTACAGTTTCCGTATTTACATCTCCAATATTCAGTTATAGGCTATATCAAATATGGCAAAGCTGTATTTTCGGGACATTTTATTTACAAGATGATCCCCTGCAGCTAACGCCGCTGTTGATTTTGGCCGCGTACCTAGCGGTCACGTGAGCGTCAAGTCGAACGGTTGGTCATAGCGTACCTTATTGACGAGCGACTATTGCGTAAATGTGTCTGTCAAGTTTTATAATGAGAGGCAGAGTGTGCTGGCGTGTATTCAGTTTGAGAGCGAAGGTTATAGGTGTTGGATATCGGACGTACGGTAAGTGAGGGTGGGAGTTACATAGAGAATGACAAAATAGATTTGCTTTCACCCGCTACGCGAAAGTTAACAATGATAAACTTGTGCCTTTTAATAGTCATTCCCAACCCAGACGAAACGGATGATGTTTTTAGATAATCAAAAATGAGGATAATAATAACTTTTATATGAAAAATGGCGAAGCATCATGTTTCCCTTATTTTTCACGCAAGGTGTACATTATTAATAGATATACAAATATAATGAAAGACTGACTGAATCTGCAAACGATAGAATAATTGCTGTACTATTATCGATACTCAAATTTATATTATTGCGATTGTTACGGATTTTTTGCTCTTACGTTTCCGTCGCTTTCTTCGTTGAGGTCAAAACGCATTCCGTTCATCATTGGTGAAGCGAACACATTCTCCAGTAAAATGAAAGTAGAAATGAGCAGCCACACGGAACAGTTCAGAGCTGGAAGATAAATGAAGAAGAGATGACACATATAACAGAAATTCTAAGAGTTATGTTTTTGTTCTTCATTAGAAAATGTCCGATGCCAATATTTAGTAAAAAGCGATAGATGGGAATTCAGATGTCTTGAGATTCAGGGTTGATATTCATTCCATACAAAGAGGTATGAACTTACCATGTGACCCCAGTTAACTTCGCTATTTTTATTTGATCAAAATATTCGTCATGTCTTAACTTAGAACTGATTTAATTTCGTGAAATGTAGGCTAAAAGTAAACGTCAAGGTCACAGAAAGTAAAAGTCATACTTTTGGCGATAACTTCACTTCTATTAATTGTGGAGTCTGACGACTTGGTCTATCTAACAATAAAGACCAAGTCTTCAGACTTTACAATTAATACAACTGAAAAACATTTTCAATTAACCGTGAAAAGTTTGCTTACGGTCTCAACATTTCCGATTTATAAAAAAGCATATTCAGCTGAAAACTATTTTTACGCTAAGAAACTGTTATGGGGTAAGTTTATCTACCTATTTCAGGAATAAATGGACTTACCCAGACACAATAAATACAGTAACATCTAAGAGTCATTGGGCAGCGAATTGTGGCAGTTATGCCCCCAGGTTCATGACGTGTACTCCTGTGACACACTTCTCTTAATACACTTGGGTTTATTATACTACTATGTTTGTCTTTATTATTACCGGCCTGCAATGTCACAACACTGGCGACAGATGATTTCTAGAGTTACATTGCCACAATACTGGCGGCAATGATTCGAGCACTACATCTCACAACACTAACGTTGAGAATTTATTCGAACATCATCCAAACCTGTGTCACATACACTGGAAGCAAGGACTCGAAATCTACATTCCACAAACCGGGAGACCAGTCATTTGAATTTATTCAGTCCTACATTTTCCTTTAGAGCGATTTGAATCGACTCAAAACAGGGGGAAAAACAGACGTGAGTTGAATGCAAACATCAGCAACGAAGAGGTTATTTTTTGTCTAAAATTTGAATTGTTGAAATTTGTGAAGAAAAAAGACTTTCGAGTTATTTGTTTAACAAGAAAACAAGAAATAAAAGTATTGGATTTTAACAAGTGCTTTTCTAAAAAAAAATCTCTAACGTCACGCAAAATAATTAAAACGTTTTCCAATTACGAATTAATTTCAAAAAGAATATTTTGAAAAGTCAATTTTCAACCGCGTCGGAAAAAATTATTACAAAGTCTGGTGATATTTTTACTTCTCGTTAATTAAGTAAATAAGTTTTGCACGAACTTACTTTTTTATTTTTCACTAAGTTGTTTCAAACTTGTCCGTAAAAAAACTACGAACTGTAGTATATATATATATATCTATCTATCTCTCTCTCTCTCTCTCTCTCTATATATATATATATAAGGACATTTAGTGAATTATAAGGTTCCAATTGCTCAAAGAATTAGAACAACAAGTCTATTATGGCGTACGGTCGTTTCCAAAACATTCTGGAAATACTTTATTTCATTCTTTAATTAAAAAAAACAAACAAAACGTCTCTTAATTAGCGCCTTTAGCATCACATCTTACAGAAATTCAAGGAAAACATAACAAGCTCGTTTTTGAGGAAGATCCAGTGGCAGGAGGGCGTATATAGACCAATATTGGAAAAAGGATAAGTTACAGATATAAAATAAGAATATAAAGATACAGCTGATGATGGTGATGCTGGTGATGCTGGTGATGATGATGATGATGATGATGATGATGATGATGATGATGATGATGATGATAATAATAACAATCTTATAAACATTATAAAGATTATTAAGAAAAAATTAAGAAAATAAAAATAAGAACAAAAATAAAGAGTAAAAATAAAATAAAATAAGATATAACATAACAATAATAGAATATATGAAGGAAAAATAAAATCAGAGGATAAGAAGCTGGACCCGGCATCCGGTATTGCCCGAGAGAACGAAAATAAGTGACATCTGATGATATTTACCCACCCTTCTAGGTTGAAATAAAATAGAAATTGCTACAATGTGAAGAATATTTTCTTTCACTGACCGATTATTGAAAATATTACTTGTTTCGTGCCGGGCTGCTATCTATTCTGTCGTCCATCATTGAAAGCAAAGCCTTGCAGAATGCGTCAATGTTTATTTATGTTGGTGTCAAATTTGACTAAAACTGAACCATGTTTAACGAATATACATCTTAGTTTCGGCACGTAAGATAAATATATATCGTGTAATAATAAAAAATGAAATCAATTTTGATCTGAATTGTGAAAATCATGGGGTTGATTAATTTCTATTTTAGTCACGTAAATCTCAATTCCGTAAGGAGCTAGAAATGCAAAACACGTCTGAGGTGTCGGTTAGTAAATACTGTTTGAAGCAAATATCAGTGTAAAAATGCGCCAATATGATTATTTGGTATCCACCACGTGTATAATATATATTATGAAACTACCGTAAGAACGCAAATAGGTCACATCGTGCGGTATTTTCTCATGAAAAGGATTATTGGTGAGTTGAAGAAAAATAGAAATTGACACAGTGTAGAATTTACGTTTTGTCTAACTCTTACTTCATAGGTAGTGAACTGTGACTGAAAGTGGACCATATGTAACGAATGTACATCGTAGTTCAGGCACGAGTTGAGGAAAAATAGAAATTGCCACAGTGTAGAATGTTTTCTACCATCACTGACCGGTTATAAAAAAGGTTACTTGTTTCGGGCTGGGCTGTTGTCTATTCTCTCGTCCGTCATTGAAAGCAACTCCTTGTAGGATGCGCCAATGTTTATTTATGTTGGTTTCGACAACAGTAAGAATTTACGATGTGTCTCACTCTTACTTCGAAGGAAGTGAAATGTAACTGAAAGTGGACCATGTGTAACGAATGTACATGTTAGTTTAGGGACATAAGATAAATATATATATATATATATATATATATATATATATATATATATTATGTAATAATTAAAAAAAAACTGTAATCAATTTTGATTTCAATTGCGCAAATTAAGGTGTTGATTAATTACTATTTTAGTCATGTAATGACGAGAGAACGCAAATATGTGAAATTATCAGTAGGATTTTTAGCTACGTCGATTAGTGTTTCTTTTAACTGTCTCAAGTCAAGTAAAGGAATCTTATTCATCATGAAAAATATACTTACAAAAGTCGACAGATGCTAATTTAAATCGTATGTTAGCAGGAAAAAGTTCGTATCTTTGTAATGTGTATTAGCTGCTATAATGTAAACACTTTTATTTAGAAAATTTTGCCAACAAAATGTATATATATATATATATATATATATATATATATATATATATATATAGAGAGAGAGAGAGAGAGAGAGAGAGAGTGAGAGAGAGAGAGAGAGAGAGTGAGTGAGATAGGGTAGCTAGAGTGAGAGTGAGAGAGAGAGAATAGAAAAGAAAACGTCTTACGTGAATACCCCCGCTTCATAAATAAAAAAGACGAATACCTACCGTCAAAAGGAAAACACGTAGAGTAACTGACATCACGAGCTTCCATGGAATCGGTAGCAACAATTGAATGTTGTTGAAATTTACACTGCAGTTCGTTTTACTCGGTAAGTATTTGGAAAAGCTTAAAGTTGATATGTTTGACATTGCCTATTCAAATAATGTCTGCTTTTGTTTTTAGGTTTAAATAGACAGATCTTTTATTTTGTGCGAGGTGTTCTTTCTGTCACTCCTATATTTCTTTTCTAGTTTTATTTCGGTAAGACGCTTGATCAGCCTGTAACCATAGTTGTTTATGTTGCTGATGCTTAAAGAGCTCAAAAATTATGTTTTTAAAATCCTCCATGGTCTATGGGCACTCACAATATCTGACTTCCTATATATATATATATATATATATATATATATATATATATATATATATATATATATATATATATATATCAAGATGATTTCTCCCTGTAACTTTGTCAAAAATAAGAGAATAACAACATGCATCATAGGCTACTAAACTTACCTCTATATGATGCTTATTAACTCGAGCGTATTATAGTAAATGTATAGTTTATTTTCTCACGCTCACACTAAAATTCCTTTTGGCCCACCATCTTCGACTCTCCCAAAAACATACTGCATAAAGTTGGTAGCAAAAAGCTTTCTCTCTATAATTGTACAACTGTCACTCTTTCTATCAACACCGAGAACTAATAAACAATGATTGAATATCTATCTGTTAAAGATAGTTCCGATCAGTAAATATATATCTAAACCATAAATCGTCAGCTTCATCAAAACAACTTAAAAAACGTAAAGCTATTTGAACCATGTCTATTTAGCTCGAAGTTCTCTCAGATGAAAACCAGGCTACGATTTTAAATCTTGTACGACACATCTGTCAATGTCCTTTTTACTTCGAAATTGAAAAACTCACTCTCACTTGTTTCAAGTAATAAAATAGGGAAAATTACTTAAGGGAAGCAATAATTCTGAATCTTTGTTAACATTATTATATCATTCGGTTTTGATTATTGTTACAAATGTGCACCGCTAATTTAAGATTGAGCAATAATTATTTGAGAAATACGTTGTACTTACTTCGGAATCTGTGCATCTTAATTGAATTGTTTGGTCTGATCGAAATTCTTGACTTGTGTCCGTACAGCAGATTCGACGACAACGCTTTGATAATTTCAAAAACCTTTCTTTCTTTTATACTATCAATTTCGGGGTGGCGGGCATATAATGTTTCAAAGAAAACGGAGAAAAATAAAAAAATCTGTCTTGCTTTGTTTAGCTCCTCCCACTTTTATTATGCCAACCAATCAAAGTGTCCGCCTTCTCTTCTATTTTCTTGCACGACTAAACTGTTCTCCACACATTTGCTTTTTTATCTTTTCATTTTTTACAGCCTTTTCTTTCCTTATTTAATTCCTTTTTCAGTGAAAGTTCATGAAACCGCAAGAATCGGTACAACTTTGAACAAAGCAAAAAATAAAAATAGAAATGTGATGTGGTGTGATGCAATTATTCTCACGAACACCTATCGAGTCTTTTACATCTTAATTACAAAAGTAAAACGCTCATCTTTTCTTTATATACATATGTGTAGAATCAGATTTAATAATGAATAGTTGGTGTGAGTTAAAGATGAGTTATTTCCGGTTGTTTTGTCTACCAATAATATCGATTTATACGGAATTAATAATTATTACAAACTCACACCTCTTTTTAGATGAAATATTATGAACAGCAGTTGTAAAGATAACAACAATTTGTTAGGTGAGAGTGAGAGCTTATGTAGGGAAAGTGTTAAAATGCTGGCTTGTTGAGAGTTGTCTGTTTCTAAAGGCGATAAAAATGTCTTACATAATCGGAGATTGTTGCTGAAAAACATCATCATAATAATGAATAGAACATAAATTTACTGTAATAAATCAAGAGAAATGAATGTATTCAACACATTTATGTAATAAATGAATAGAACATAACTTTATGTGGCAATGTGAAACATTACCGTAATAAATCAAGACAATAGGAATCTATCTAATGGGGTCAAACATTTCTGTAATAAATGAACAGAACATAACTTAATGAAACTGAATTAGAACATTACCGTAATAAAGTTAAAAGGACATAACTTTAATCAACAAGGTGATCATGTTCGTGCAAAAAAAGGAAACATCGAAGCGAGGCGAATTGAAAGAGGTCTCGCACAAGATGTGTTTATCTGCAGTAGGAATGAGAATGTACTACGATTTGCAGGTAACAAATTCTTGAGATGACCGACTTTAAATATCCAAAAATGGCTGATGAAACCCCATTTGACAGAGTTGAATAAGCTATGATGAGCAAATAGCACTGAAATACATTTAACAGGGTTGATTCCGGCATCGAAACGTCGCATACGCTCAGAGAGTATACAGAATTGATAATTTAGAATGTGAATCAACCTGTCCACGTCTACGTCTAAGACACGGTAGCGTAAGATCATTTGCAACGATGAATATCCAAGTGATATGTCACCGTAGCTGCAAGTTCAACCATCGAGCAACTTGGCTAAACGTGGGTATGGGAGAATAGTTTTACGTCTCTATTGTCATGCGCCAGAAGTAGTACATGCGAGTATGCACTGAACGTGGGTGTACACTGCAGTGCGTGAAGAGTAGTGCATGTACGTATGCACTGTTGCAGGTGAGTAGTTAATACAAATTATCTCTTTACTTATAAGACAATTTTACGATTCTAGTTTTATCTTACGTTCCCTGCTCCCCGATCCACAATCCCCGTTCCACGCCCCCCGCTTTTTATTG